>FR990106.1:25170000-25550971 GCA_905404275.2 Hedya salicella | reverse complement strand
AACCCACTGGCCCTACTGGGGGAGTGCTGCGGCGTACCGCGCACGTGCTCTCCCCCTCCGTCTGCGCCGGAGCGGGTGCGCATCCGCCCTATCTTCGCGCTCCCGCTCCGCGGCCTCCTTCTGTGCGATAACTGACTCGCAGAAGGAGGCCACCGCATCCCATTCGTGCTGCCCCCGCAGCATCCTTGACACCACGTGGTGCAGCGCCAGTCCCCCCCCGGCGTCCCACCCGATCGCGGCGACCACGGCCCTCCTCTCGAGGTCCCAACGGTTGCACACCTCGAGGGTGTGCTGGGCCGTGTCGTCGGGATCCCCACATTCTAAGCATCGGGCGGTTGGCTCCCGCCCGATGTTGCACAGGTAATGGCCGAAGCACCCGTGTCCGGTCATTACCTGTGCCAGTCTGTAACTGACCCCCCCGAATTTCCTGTCTACCCACGCATCCAGTGATGGGAGGAGTGCCCCTATGGTGCGGACTCCATAGGGGGACTCCTCCAGCTCCGCTTTCCATCGGTCCCGAGCGCGAGACTGGGCCTGTCTGCGCTCCTCTTTTAAAACCTCGGGAGCGGGGAACTCATTTAGGGCCCTGCGCCTCACCCGCTCCCTGTGGGCCTCAGCGAGCACTTGGGCGTCAAGGTCCCAAGGCAGAGTGCCCGCCAAGGCACATGCCGCCGCCCCCGCCACCGTGCAGTAGGCCCTTACTGCACGGATCGCCACCACCTTCTGTGGCCTCCTCAGCTGGGCCCTGTTTGCCGCACCGAGCCGGTCCGCCCAGATCGGTGCGCCATACAGGGCCATGCTACGTACAACCCCCGCGTAAAGGCGGCGGCACGCCGTGCTGGGCCCCCCCACGTTGGGCAGCAATCTCCCCAGTGCTGACGCCGCAGCCACGACTCGCGGAGCCAGCCGGGCGAAATGTTCTTTAAAATCCCATTTTCGGTCCAGGTGAATGCCCAAATATTTTATGTGGGCCTTCACCTGGACCGCTTCTCCCGCCACTGGGATTATTGCCGCTGCGGGCGGCCGCCACCCCCTACCCCCAAACACAATTCCCGCCGTCTTTTGGAGGGCCACCCTCAACCCCAAGAGGCCAATGCGTTGGACCATTAGGTCCGCCGCAACGGCCGCCCTCCGCAGGGTCTCCTCCAGTGCTTGGCCCCGGACAGCCACCAATGTGTCATCTGCGTAGCAGATGACGACCATCCGGGGCAGTAGGACCCCTCTAATCGCCCAGTCAAAGCCTACGTTCCAGAGGAGGGGTCCGAGCACTGACCCCTGAGGGACCCCGCACGCCATAGCCCTTTCTCTTCTAGTTCCCCCCTTATCCTCATAGAGCACTACCCTGCCTGTGAGGTAGTGCTCTACAATCCTTCTCAGGTACCAGGGCACGCCGTGGTACCTGAGTGCCTCTCCAATAACACTGTATGGGAGGGAGCCAAACGCGTTGGCGATGTCAATAGACACCGCCACCACTCCCTCCCCTCTCCCCGCCGCCCCATCACAAAATGCCCTCAGGGCCCCCAACGCGTCCATTGTGGACCGCCCCGTTCTGAACCCCCATTGGCGGTCCGTCAAGTTGGGGCCCTCCCCCTCCAGATGCTGGATGATCCGGGAAGATATAATTCGCTCCAACATCTTCCCGGACTCATCCAGCAACACAATAGGCCTCCATCCCGAAGGAGAGTCGGCGGGACGACTGTCCTTCCGGAGGAGGCATAGTCTGCCTTCCTTCCAGCACCTCGGAAACCGGCCGGACCCAAGACAATCATTAAATATGTCTTTTAGCCGGTCTCCGAGGTGCGCCAGCACCACCGGCATGATACGGCCTGGCACTCCATCCGGGCCCGGTGCCTTTTTGCAGGCCCTTAGCCGGTGAATGGTCCAGGCCATCTCCCCCTCTGTAACCGGTGGCACCTCCGGCTCCCCTGGCTCTTCCTGCGGGGCGGCCATAATAGGCGGGGCGAAGTCCGGCGCCGGCGGGAACAATCCTCCCACCACCCTCTCTAGGAGCTCGGGCTCCAGGGAGTCCAGACCGGGGGCATGGCGCATTTTGTTACGCACTAACTTGTATGGCCGCCCCCATGGATCCCTGTCCAGTGAGGCCAAGAACTCCTCGTGGGCAGAGTCCTTGGCCTTGGCTATAGCACGGGACAGGGCTTCCTTGGCCTCCCTAAGTGCCGTGTATAAGGCCTCCTCCTCCTCCGCCGTATGGTTCCGGCGCCGCCTGCACCGGGTGTAGGCCCTTCGTGCATGGTTACTGGTGACCCGGAGGGCCGCGATCTCCCCCGTCCACCAGTAAACCTGCTTTTTTGCAGGCGGCCGCCCCGCTCTCTTCATGGCGGCGTCGCAGACCGAAGCCAGCGACGCCCGGAAGGCCACTGCCCTCTCCTCTACCTCTGTGTCTCTGTCTGGTGGAGGGGCCCGCCACACCTCCACCATGGCCGCTTCCTCAGCGCGGTCCCTATCTAGGGTGGCGAGGCTCCACTTAGGGAATCCCCCCCTCCTCTCCCGGTTCGTGGGCACCGTCTGCTGGGCCTGTGGTGCGCTGGAGACCCTCATCCGCACATAATTGTGATCAGAGAGGGTCTCTACATTGGACAAGACCCTCCACTCTGTGGTCCTCCTCGCAACGGCAGGGGTGGCGAACGAAATGTCCACTATGGAGCCCCCCTTCCGCCGCACACAGGTGTTCTCGGTGCCCCTGTTTAGCACCTCTAGCCCCGCCCCCACTGCCCAGTCCCGCAGGGCTGCACCTTTTGGGTCCGTCGTTGGGGACCCCCACGCTGCGCTCTTGGCGTTGAGGTCCCCTATCACCATCACTGGTGACGGTGCAGCCCTCGCCACCACCCTCCCGAGATTAACCAAATACTGCTCGAAAGCAAACAGCGGCCTATTGGGGGAGAAATACACTGCTATGAGTGTGATCTCTCCCCATTTGGCCGCTGTGTATCCCGCCCCGCTTTCGAGCTTGGTGAGAGGAGGGTGGTTCCCCATGCTTGGAGCCACGATCGCCACTAGCCCCCCCCGTGTCCCCAACCCAGTTCGGCTGGGGAGGGACAAAATATGGCTCCGCCACGACGGCAGCACTAATGCCCCACTCCGCCATGTGTTGTAAGAGCAGGTCTTGTGCTCTGGCGGAGTGGTTGACGTTGCACTGTAGCAACTCCCAGCTATTCTGTGCTGGTTGTACTGGCATTAGTGCTGCATATGTTCTTCCTCTCCATTTGCCCGAGACTCGCTACTTGGGCGGGCTGCTCGGGTATTGTTGGCTCCGTGGGCTCCGGAAGGAGCCGCCCGTCCCCTTGTGTGTGGGGGGGTGCACGAGGGTCCCCCCATCACGTGGCTGGCCGGCAGCTTGGCGTGGTGGCATACCGCACACCACGCCTTCTCAGCCAGGCAGTCTCCCATCATGTGGCCCTCTTTGCCACATCGGTGGCAAAGCTGGCTCCGGTCTACGGGTGACGGGCAGAGCGCCCTCGTGTGGCCCGTGCCCATGCAGCGGTAGCACCGCATGGGCAGGGCGCTCAGTCCCTCGACCTTCGCCGACGACCACCCAATAAGGAGGCGTCCCGCCGCTATGGCCGCATTGGCCGCCGTGATAGGGCATACAACAATGACGGACCCAGTCCTGTTGTATGCCCAGCGGATCCTCCCCACTCTGATTTTGGCAGGATCGCAGCCCCCCTTTTCCGCGACCACTGCCCCGATGCCTTCCGGGGTTGCCGCCTCGTCAAACCCGGAGATCCGTATCTCCGCGGTTTTCTCCGGGCGGCGGATGTCCGCGACCTCTCCTACAAGGCCTCTGAGCCGCTCGGCCAGGTTGTCCGCCGCCGCGCCGTTCCCCGCTCCTGGGACCTCTATAATTCTGGCGCCAGCCGCCGTGCTCCGCACATTAACGTGGGCTATGCCCAGCTCCGCCAACTTTAAAGTTGTGGCCTTTTCCATGACCGACTTGTAGTCGGTCTTGGCCTCCGGCTTAATTGTGATTACCACAGCCGCTGATGTTGGCACCGCAAACTTTTTGATTTGTGGCGGCTCTGGTTTGGTAATTGGAGCAGCCGCCGCCTGCGCAAATGTGGGCTTTTTAGCCTTCCCCCCCTTTGCTACCTCCACCCATGGCAGCTCCGTGGAGGAAGCGGCCCCGGCTTTGGGTCCCTTGGCCTTAGAAGGCACTGCTGTGGCCTTGGGCGCGGCGGCTGGTGCCTTTGTTAAGGCTGTCCTCTTTGCGGGGGTCGGCGGTGGCGGCGGTTGAACCGTAGGGCGAGCCACGCTAACCTTTGCCACCTTTGCGGCTGCATCCGCCTTTCTGTCCGCTGCGAGTGGGGGACGCATAGGGCGGATGGGCACCGCCGGGGAGAGGAGTCCCTCTGGGAGCCTCTCCAGCAGGTTCCTCATCCCCTCCGCACTCTTGCGCTCAGCCTCTTCGAGCCTCGCGGTGACAAGTTCCCCGAGGGAGACAAATAGGTCTCGTTTGAGATCTCCTATGAGATCGGCCAGATCCGAATCCCCTCGGGGTGCCCTTTCAGGGGCTGGAGTAGGCGCCGCGTTCCTCTCAGCGAAGGCGGTCCGGAGAGCCTTCGTCTCCGCATGCAGGTGCGCTAGTTGCTCCTGCATGCGTTTATTGTCGGCTCTGAGGATCCGAACCTCCTCCGACTCGCCTCGCGACTGCAGCAGCTCAGCCGCCTCTAAAATATCGCGGCAGGCCGCATTCATACGGCTCCAGACCGTACCCTTTAAATTGTTGCACTTGGCAGCCTCCGCCAGAATAGTTTCGGCGCCACGCTTGGCACTTTCTATAAGCCCGTGTGCGGGCAAATCAGCAGGGTCGGGATCGACAGTGTGGGGGCTACGCTCCCTGTTGGTGCTGTCTTTGCCCTTTCTGCCCTTTTTCTTTGGGCCGGCCTGGGGCTGGGTTACTACCTCCCTGTATTTCAGGAGGTATCCCGAGGCCTGATCTGCCTCCTCCTCGTAATCCTCTAATTCAGAGGCCCTAAGCTTTGCCTTAGCTGCGCTCAGACCAACATAGGCCCCTTTGCAGCTACGGCCCCTCCTTGCGGTGTTCGCCTTCGCCTCCGGTTTAGAGCTAGGCTCATCCATATCCTCCTCGGGAGTAGGCTCCCTATGCCTCTTGTTAGTGCCCTGAACCTTCCTGCCCTCCGTCTGCGCGTCCTCGGACATGTCCACCTCGACAAAGATTTCTTCGTCATCGGACGATTCCGACAGCGCCAACCATGGGTATTCCCCTTGGGGGGGGGGTTCGCCCCCCTCCGTCATTTTCCCCTGTTTTGCCGGCCTTAGCCGATCAATACACAGGAAATAAACACTAAAAACAAAAAATTATCCAAAAACAGTCAAGCACGATCCGTGCTTAACTTTACAAAGTTAAAAAATCCCCAGCTGTTTTGAAATTAACGGCGACTGATAGACCCCACAGACTTGTGGGAGGTGTCCCCAGACGCCGCTAATTACCCCCTATTTAGCCCTGAAAACCGTTTATTGCTATCTTATTTCAGTCCGACGCTACGAATTTTCAAACGTAAGTACAAACTTACGTTTGCGGTCCGCAGCGCCTGATAAAATAAAATAGCAATAAAAATCCGCCCCGTAACTTTTGAACCGTAGGTCCTAAAATTACGGGGAAAACTGATTCGGATAGAGCTTCCTAAGCACAATAAACCTAAACAATAAAAAATAACAAAATCAAAAACCAAAAAAATTTACAAGACTTTGAAAAAATTTACAAGAAAACACAAAACTTTTTATGGGCTTAAACAAAAACCACGTTTCTGCCAATAACTTTTGGATGGTTAGTCCAAAAGTTATGGGACAAACGGGAGCTTGTAGAGCCCAAAAAAGGCAATTTTTTGAAACCAAAAAACCCACAAAATGTACAGAAACAAAAAAGATAATAATATATTACATTAATATTTAAATCCACTCAAAAATGCAAAATCGAAAAACCAAAAAGAAAGCCAAAGTAATGAGAGAAAGTGTATTCGGAGTCCGTGGTAAGATAGCTTAGGTCAAATTACGTTTAGGTTCCAAATATCACTATAATCGCTCAAAATTCACCCTTTCAAAATCCTCAACCTAACCTAACCTAACCTAACCTAACCTAACCTAACCTAACCTAACCTAACCTAACCTAACCTAACCTAACCTAACCTAACCTAACCTAACCTAACCTAACCTAACCTAACCTAACCTAACCTAACCTAACCTAACCTAACCTAACCTAACCTAACCTAACCTAACCTAACCTAACCTAACCTAACCTAACCTAACCTAACCTAACCTAACCTAACCTAACCTAACCTAACCTAACCTAACCTAACCTAACCTAACCTAACCTAACCTAACCTAACCTAACCTAACCTAACCTAACCTAACCTAACCTAACCTAACCTAACCTTTTTTTTTTTTTTTTTTTTTTTTTTTTTTTTTTTTGTCCCAGGAAAAATCTTCGAAAGATTCCACCGCGCCATGGGGAGACGCGGTGGATATGTCGGATTCATACCGACTAAAAAACCTGGGGTGTCCTTCACGCTGCCTACGGTGGAGCCACGGGAACGCTTTCGCATACTACCGTGACTCCGCCAGCAGCTGTCCATTATTGTGGACCCGTCTTCGGGGGGTTTGCATTTCCCCCTTGTGCCACTAGGGGGCGTGCCCGGACACCAGACACGCCTTCCATCCCGAGGATCTCCTCCAGCGGGTGACAGACGTCCCCGTGACTGTCACCCGGAGATCCTCTTTACGGGGGCAGGCGGCGATCATGCGCCAGCCGTCTGCGCCCAACACGCCTGCGGCGCCGTTGGTCGGCTGCTGCGTCGTCCTCCCTGGCCCGCTCCGCGGTCTCCTTCTGTCGCATCACCTCCTCACAGAAGGAGAGCACCGCCTGCCACGCCCTGTCGCTGTCAACCATGGATCTGACCACTGCTGGCAGCGACAGGTCGTTTCCCACGCACGCCGTCAGGCTGGCTCGCTGCTGCGACCAGGCCGGACATGCCTCCAGGGTGTGCTGCGCTGTGTCTTGCGTGCACCCGCACTCATGGCACACTTCGGTTGTCTCTCTTCCGGCGATAATGTGCAGGTACCTCCCAAAGCAGCCGTGCCCGGAAAGCACTTGCACTAACCGGAAGGTGAGTGCGCCATGCTCCCGTTCCAGCCACTGCGGTAGAACTGGCCGAATCGCTTCCACCGTGCGGATGCCTGCGCTTGGATGCGCCAGCCTCATCCCCCACTCTACGATCGCCTCGCGACGGAACTCCTCCCGCTTGGCTGAGACCTCCTGTGGTGCTGGCCAGAAGTCACGGGCTCGCGCCTCCTCGCGCCAGAAAAAGGCTGACGCAAGGGCTCTCGCGTCCAGGTCCCACGGGAGCGACCCGGCCAGCAGGCATGCTGCCTCTGCGGAGATCGATCGATAGCCCCGTATCACCCTTGTCGCCATCACCCTCTGCGATTGCCGCAGTTGGGGGGTATTGTGACGGTCAAGGGCGTCGGCCCACACTGGGGCTCCGTACAGGGCCATCGATCGTACGACGCCCATGTATAAGTATCGGCAAGAGGCCCTAGGCCCGCCCAGGTTGGGGAGTATCCGCCCAAGAGCAGCCGCCGTGCCCACTAGTTTGGGTGCTAAGCGCTGAAAGTGCGCCCGGAATGTCCACCGACTGTCGAGGACAATGCCAAGGTACCGCATCGTCGACTCGACAGCGATCCGGACACCCCCCACTACGATGTGCGCACCGGCTGGAGGTGCTTTCCGACGGCCATGAAAACAGATGGCCTCGGATTTGTTTAGAGCGACCTCTAACCCAAGCCGTCTTATTCGGCCCACCACGTGGGCGACACCTGCTGTCGCTAGCACGCAGGCGTCCCTAAATGACCCGCCACGGGCTGTCACCAGCGTATCATCTGCGTAGCAGGTGACGTCCACTCCTCGCAGATTCGCTCCACGCAGCACCCAGTCATACCCGATGTTCCACAAGAGCGGTCCAAGGACTGACCCCTGTGGAACACCGCATACCATCTGCCGCTGGCCCCACTCCTCTTGCCCAGGAAAAGAAACGAACCTCTCAGAGAGATAGGCCTCTATAATTCTCTGGAGGTGTTTGGGCACTTGGTGGAATGAGAGCGCCTCGATTATGCAGGGCCAGGGGAGGGTATTGAAGGCGTTAGCGATGTCCAGGGACACCGCTAAGACTACCTCACCCCGCGCCACGGCCTCATTCGCCAGTTCCTTTACCCGAAGGATCGCGTGGACGGTGGAGCGGCCGCTGCGAAAGCCGTACTGGCTGTCAGCCAGGTCTGGGCCTTCCCTATCGAGGTGCTTGATGAGGCGGTTTGCGATAATTCGCTCAAAGAGCTTGCCCACCTCATCAAGCAACACAATCGGGCGGTAGGCCGACGGAGAATCCGTAGGACGCCCTTCCTTCTTAAGCAGGACCAGTCGGCCCACCTTCCACGTGCTGGGGAAACGAGACTGCTCCAAACAGGCGCTGAAAAGTCGTCTCAACCTCAGCTCTAGGGCGTCCATGGCCAGAGCCCAAGCCCGTCCAGGGATGCCATCAGGTCCTGGTGCCGTATTTTTGGTCCGCAGTCGCAATACTGCAGCACCCATCTCGCCTTCAGTGACGGGCGGCACATCGGCCTCCTCCTGCCTGTCTCCAGGTGGTGGTGCCATAGCCGGTGGTTCAGGGGCCACTCTGTGCGGAAACAGATCTGCAACCACTGTGTCCAGGAGTTGGGGCTGGAGACTCTGTGTTAGTGGGGGCGTCCAAGGCCGAAGCTTTTGCCTCACCAGCTTGTACGGCCTCCCCCACGGGTCTCTATTGAGGGTCTCCAGGAACTCCTCACGGGACCGCTCGATGGCTCTACTGATGGCAGCTGTTAGTGCCTTTTTCGTGTCTTTGTACAGCGAGTACAGCTCTGTTTCCACTAATGGATCGCGGTGCGCGCGCCGTCTGTGCCGTGTATATTGGCGTCTCGCAGCCACGCACTCGTCGCGTAACTGCGTGAGTTCTGTGGACCACCAATGCACACAGCGCTTGGGAGGTCTGGCCTTTACCCGCGGCATCGCGGCATCGCACACCTCTGTCATGGCCTCCTGGAACCATCGCGCTTCGTCCTCGATGCTTATGGGCGCCTCCGGTATGGGTGCCCACGCCCGCACCATCGCCGCCAGCTCCAGCGCCTCCCGGTCGAGATTTTTAATTGCCCACCGCGGGCCGGCCTCGGCTGGGCCACTCCGGCTTGAGTTGGGCGAAGATGACGGGGGACCGGACACTTCGAACAACCTAACCTAACCTAACCTAACCTAACCTAACCTAACCTAACCTAACCTAACCTAACCTAACCTAACCTAACCTAACCTAACCTAACCTAACCTAACCTAACCTAACCTAACCTAACCTAACCTAACCTAACCTAACCTAACCTAACCTAACCTAACCTAACCTAACCTAACCTAACCTAACCTAACCTAACCTAACCTAACCTAACCTAACCTAACCTAACCTAACCTAACCTAACCTAACCTAACCTAACCTAACCTAACCTAACCTAACCTAACCTAACCTAACCTAACCTAACCTAACCTAACCTAACCTAACCTAACCTAACCTAACCTAACCTAACCTAACCTAACCTAACCTAACCTAACCTAACCTAACCTAACCTAACCTAACCTAACCTAACCTAACCTAACCTAACCTTTTTTTTTTTTTTTTTTTTTTTTTTTTTTTTTTTTTTTTTTTTTTTTACATGGAGAAATCCTCATAGGATCCCCTCTCCACGGGGAGGAGAATGGGTATGTCGGACTCCACTGAGAAGCAGTGTCCTACCGACTAA
Source organism: Hedya salicella (assembly GCA_905404275.2). Classification (NCBI taxonomy): domain Eukaryota; kingdom Metazoa; phylum Arthropoda; class Insecta; order Lepidoptera; family Tortricidae; genus Hedya; species Hedya salicella. Next base: position 25,541,122 of record FR990106.1, on the reverse strand, counting down.
AACTCCATGGTATGCCCACCGCAGCATTGGCAGGGGTGACACGGGAACCATAAGACGCCTCCGCGAACACCCCCTGCTGCCGACAGCCGAAGCCGTCCCAACTTTGGTGGATGGCCCGGAGGCCCCACCGCGTCAGATACATGCGGGCGACACCTCACGCATCCGACGTACCCTCACCTGAGGACCTCCACTCCGGGAGAGCGGCGAACGACCCCGTGATCGCCCTCTCAGGTCCTCCGTGTTATGGGGAGATGCCATCCGGGAAAACGTCCCTTCCAGCAAACCCCATTACACCACCGTCCCAAATCAGCAGTGAACTCTGCTGTTGCAGAGAAACACGCTGAGGGACCATCCGGGTGGGCGGAAATAGCCTCCAGGAGCGGGTCACCGGCCCTCTGCCTATCCACATCCCTTCGACCAATCCCCACCCCTCCCGCACGTACCCCCCACTAATCTACTCTGTTGCCAGAGAGCTCGTGGAGGGACCCCTTAGGTGGAGGGTCAGCTTCCAGTAGCGGGTCACCGGCCCTCTGCCTATCCGCGTCCCTTCAGCCAACACCTCCTCCCGCCCGTCATCCCCACTAATCTACTCTGTTTCCAGAGAGCTCGTGGAGGAACCCTCCCCTGTCAGGTTATTGGCCACCAGCAAGCAATGGTCATTGCTTGCTGTTGTTACCAGGGTGCACCGGCCCAAGTCCTACCCTTTCACCCGGATCAATCGGATCAAGGTGAATTGGTAAAACTCGAGCACACGAGGAGGTTACCTGACTTCGCACCCCAACCTAACCTAACCTAACCTAACCTAACCTAACCTAACCTAACCTAACCTAACCTAACCTAACCTAACCTAACCTAACCTAACCTAACCTAACCTAACCTAACCTAACCTAACCTAACCTAACCTAACCTAACCTAACCTAACCTAACCTAACCTAACCTAACCTAACCTTTTTTTTTTTTTTTTTTTTTTTTTTTTTTTTTTTTTTTTTTTTTTTTTTTTTTTTTTTTTTTTTTTTACGAGGGGAAATGCGTTACGCATCCCGTCCTTAAGGTGGATGTAAAGGACGGGTATGTGGGACTCCTGGTCTCCAGTCTACCCACTAAAACCCCTCGGTGCGACCTCGCTCCGCCTGGAGTGGGGCTAGGGGAACGCTTGGCGCCTACCCCGGCTCCCACATATGGCGTTGTGCCCTTTCGGGCCCGGCTCTGCGGGCTTCTGAGCCCACCCCCTCACCATGAGGCGACCTCACCTAAGGCCGCCTTTCCACCTCGGGACGTTACTCGTCGGGCAGCCAATCTCCCAATCAGCTGCCCGAGGTCCCGGTTAGGGCGGTATAAGGCGGTCGTAGGCGGCCCGCCTTCGCCCTGGTCTTCTTCGGCGGATAGGTGGTGCGAGGGTGTCGTCCTCTCGCTCTCTCTCCGCCGCCTCCTTCTGGGACATGACGGCGTTGCAAAATGCAACGACCGCCTCCCATGCGGCCCTGCTTCGTGCCATCGCGCCAGCTATGGCCGGCAGCGACAGGTCCTCCCCGATGGCCGCGATGAGTACGCGTCGCGGTGCTTCCCACGTTGGGCACACGGCGCGGGTGTGCTGCGCCGTGTCCTCGTCTCCGCCTGTGCAGTGTTTGCACACTGTGCTGTCCTCGCGGCGGGCCACCTGACACAGGTATTTGCCGAAGCATCCGTGCCCGGTGAGTACCTGTGTCAGGTGGAACGTCATCTCGCCAAAGTCGTGGCCTAGCCAGTCCCTAAGGACCAGCCGTACGGCACCCACCACCTCCCGGCTTGCGCTTGGGGCCTGCAATCTTTCATCCCACTTCCGGAGGAGATCCTCCCTGGCTTCGTCCCTCCAGAGCTTGATCTCCTCCGGATGTGGCCGATTTCCCGCCGCTCGCACTGCTGCTACTCGCCAGTAGACCGCCGCGAGGACCCCGGCTTCGAGGTCCCACGGCGGGCTACCAGCCAGAAGGGTTGCCGCTTCGAACGAGACTGTTCGGTACCCTCGGATCGCCCTAGTGGCTATAACCCGTTGGGGTCGGCGCAACAGGGCCACGTTGTGGGCGTTCAGGGCCTCTGCCCATATGGGAGCCCCGTACATCGCCATAGAGCGCACGACCCCCTGGTACAGGCGACGGCATGCGCTGCCCGGCCCCCCGATAGCCCCCCAAGTGCTCCGGCTGCAGCCACCAGCTTTGGCGCCTTGCGGGCAAAGTGCTCCGTGAACCTCCATCGCCCATCGAGGACAATGCCTAGATAGCGAAGTGTCGGCTCTATGGCGATGGAGGTGCCCCCCACAACGATCGCTAGACCAAGAGGCGGCGCGTTTCGAGGCCCATGGAAAAAGAGGGCCTCGGACTTGCTTAGGGCCACCTCGAGCCCCAGGGCCCTGATGCGGCTCACCACGTGAGATACCCCTGCTGTGCCAAGGAGAACGGCTTGTCGATGGGTGCTCCCGCTCGCGGTGACGAGAGTGTCGTCAGCGTAACACAGTACGTTGACGCCCCGCAGGTTGGTACCGCGGAGCACCCAGTCGTATCCGATGTTCCACAGGAGTGGTCCGAGGACAGACCCCTGTGGAACACCGCATGTGACCCTCCTATTTCCCCATCCGTTTTGGGCCGGGTAGACGATGGCCCGATCCCGAAAATAGTCTCCCACCACGTTTTGTAGGTACCGGGGCACACCGTGGTATTGCAGCGCTGCCCTGACTGTCTCGAAGGGCAGGGTGTTGAAGGCATTCGCTATGTCTAGCGACACTGCCAACATCACTCCGCCCTGCGAGACAGACTCCTCGGCGAGGACCCTCAACCGCGCAATGGCGTCTATCGTCGACCTTTCCCGCCGGAAGCCGTACTGGCAGTCGTGCAGGTCGGGTCCTACCTCCTCGAGATGCTTGACGAGACGGGCAGCAATCACCCGCTCGAAAAGCTTGCCCATCTCGTCAAGCAAGACGATGGGGCGGTAGGCCGACGGCGACTCCGCTGGGCGCCCGTCCTTCTGAAGAAGGACGAGCTTGCCCGTCTTCCAGCTCCGCGGGAACTGACCTCGGTCGAGGCATGCGCTGAAGAGGGCCCTCACCCTCTCCTCCAGCTCTTCTGATTGGAGCGCGAGCACCACGACACGCCCAGGCACACCATCAGGTCCAGGGGCGCCATTCTTTGCCTTAAGCCTTAGGATGGCGGCCCCAAGCTCCGCCTCCGTCACAGGAGGCACATCACCGTCATGTCTTGATGGGTTCCTACCCATCGCCGGTGGACGCCATATACCCCTTTCGGGGAACAAGCTGGACAGGATCCGCTCTAGGAGGAGAGGCTCGAGACTGCTGGTCAGCGGAGGGGCCCAAGGCCGGAGTTTTGCCCTTACAGTTTTGTAAGGGCGCCCCCATGGGTGTTGGTCCAGCTTCTCCAGCCACTCCTTCCACGCCGCCTCCTTCGCCCGTACGATATCCGCCTGAAGTTGGTGGCATTTGGTGCGGTAGGTGGCATATAGCGCCTCTTCCCTAGCTGGGTCTCGCACCCTTCTCCGCCTGCTCCTGGTGTACTGACGGCGCGCCGCTGTGCACTCGCTCCGTGCGACGCGGATCTCCTCGCTCCACCAGTACACGCGACGACGGGGCGGGATTGGCTTCGCTCGAGGCATTGCGGCGTCACAGATTCGGTGCAGGGCAGCAATCTGATGGTCGGTCTCTACATCAGTGTCGTCAATGGGCCCAGCCCTGACCTGCCAGGACTCCACAAGGGCTGCCTCTTGGGCCATCTCCCTGTCGAATTTGGCCAACCGCCACCGCGGCCTTTCCCCAGCAGGGGGTCGACTCGCGCTCCTCTGGGTGAGAGGGAACGTGGAGACCTCGAATCGGATGTAGCGATGGTCCGAGAGCGTCTCCACGTCTGTCCTCACTTCCCAGCCTGAGACACGTCGTGCGAGAGCGGGGCTGGCCATTGTTATGTCCACAATTGACCCTCCACGCTGTCGCACGCACGTGTCTGTTGACCCCCTATTGAGGATTTGTAACCCCACTTCGACCGCCCATTCTTCCAGTGCCTGCCCCCGCGCGTCAGTCGCTGGAGATCCCCACGCTATAGACTTTGCGTTGAAGTCTCCAGCGACCAGCAGCTGCCCAGGGCGATTCTCGCCAAACAGGGAACCCACCTCATCAAGAAAAGTCTCGAACTCGGCTAGGCTCCTGTTAGGCGAGAAATATGCCCCAACCACCATCGTGTCCCCTAGATGTGTTGACACGAAGCCGCGGCCTTTGGTAACGTTTTGGTGAGGCGCGGATCCCGCTTGCGGCTGAGTGATCACTGCCACCAGTCCCTCTCTATCTCCAACCCAGTTATCTCTGGAGGGGACCGAGTACGGCTCGGCTACTACTGCGACCTGTATCAGCCACTCCGCCATGCTCTGGAGCAGAAGATCTTGAGCTCTGGCGGAGTGGTTGATGTTCGCCTGTAGGTATCGCGTGTCCATTCCTATTCGGTGGCCATCCGATCCTCCTCAATCCTGGGCTCAGGCCTTGGTGGGCGACTAGGCTGCGAGGAGGCTTTGGCTCTGTCGGCAGCTGGTCTCTTTCTTTTGGGTGGGTTGCAAGAATTGCTTCCCACCCTATGGCCCGCGGGGACGCCCGCCTCCGCGCACAGCGCGCAGTGGGCGGCGGCGTTGCAGTCACGTGCGATATGGTCCGACCCACTGCACCGGTAGCACATTAGGCTGCGGTCCACCTCGGACTTGCATGCGGCGCGGACATGCCCCACTTCCATGCATCGGAAGCATCGCATGGGCCGCGCGTCAAGCAGCTTAACCTGTGCAGAGACCCATCCCACGCGGAGACGCCCGGCCTGAGCCACCTTTTTAGCTGCCGCAATAGGACACCGCAGCCACACAGTGCCTAGTCCTGAGGGGCCGAGCGTGACTTCTCCGGCCTTGATGTCATCTCCAGCGCAGCCACCCTCTCGTGCTACCGCCGCGACCACCTCCGGAGATAGAACGGAGTCATCCAGGCCCGAGATACGCATCTCCGCACATTTGGTGGGCCTCGAGATCCGGACTACGGCAGGGTCCATCACCTCCCTGAGCTTGGTAGCGAGGGCATCGGCCTTTTCGCTACTCTCACCACCGGGAATCTCGAATATGCGGGCATTCGTGGCGGTCCTTCGGACCCGAACGCCTGAGATCCCCAGCGCATCGAGGTCGACCCGCTTTTTGGCCTCGCCGATGATTGTCGCGTAACTATCCCTGTCGCTATTTGTGTCGGCCTTCGGCTCCAGTAGCGTGAACACCACTGCTGTTGACTTGGGAAGACGCAGCTTCCGGGCCTTCTTTTCTGGAGCTGCCTTGTTTGTAGGGCCAGCTTCCTTCTTCTTGTTTTTCTTCCTTTTGCCTCTGACCTCAATCCAGGGCTCGCTTGGCGCAGGCTTCGTAGCTCCAGGGCCTGCTTCTCCAGGGGCAGGGACTTTTTCGGAGGAATCTTCCTTCTTATTTGGCTTTTTGGTGCGCTTTACGGCGCCCGAGTAAGACGCTCCAGATGCACTGGCCAGGGCGCAGTCTTCCAAGGGAGCACCTGCGGTCGCCACACCAGGCTCTGGCTCTGCTCCCCTAGTTTCACTCCGGATACCCCGCGGAGGCCGCACCCTCTTCTCTGGGAGGAGTCTGTCGCTGATTGCGGCTATGCGAGCGTCCAAATACGTCCCGACCTGGGCCATGACCACGCGACAGATCTCCTCAGTTATAGCAATAGAAGGGGTGCCGCGACCGTCTATCCGTCCCTTGGGGGAGGGCAGCGCAGGGGGTTGCACCTCCTCGTAGCGTCTGGGTGGCGAGGATGTGTGACCACCCTGCTTTCGCATCCCCTCCAGTTGGGCCTTAATTTCGGCCATCTCCTTTCGCAAACTTGCCATTTCGCTCCTTAGCCGGTTGTTATCGGCTTGGAGCCGCGCTGTCTCTTCGGAGGTGGTGCGTTTGCTGAGTACAGCAAACGCATCCGATATGGCGGATGCAGCGTCCTTTAGGCTCCGAATGTACCCGCCCTTCAGGTTTTTTGAGGTGGCCGCCACTTTTTCGATGACTGCCAAACTGTCTGCCACCTGCTGGCCAAGTTCCTTGGTGGCTGCGGCCAACCTAACCTAACCTAACCTAACCTTTTTTTTTTTTTTTTTTTTTTTTTTTTTTTTTTTTTTTTTTTTTTTTTTTTTTTTTTTTTTTTTTTTTTTTTTTACGAGGGGAAATGCGTTACGCATCCCGTCCTTAAGGTGGATGTAAAGGACGGGTATGTGGGACTCCTGGTCTCCAGTCTACCCACTAAAACCCCTCGGTGTGCCCTCGCTCCGCCTGCAGTGGGGCTAGGGGAACGCTTGGCGCTTACCCCGGCACCCACATGGCGTGCTGCCCTTTCGGGCCCATCTATGCAGGCTTTCAGCCTACCCCCTCACCACTAGGCGACCTCACCCAGAGCCACCTTTCCATCTCGGGACGTTGCTCGTCGGGCAGCCAATCTCCCAACCAGCTGCCCGAGGTCCCGGTTAGGGCGGTATTTGGCGGTCGTAGGCGGCCCGCCTTCGCCCTGCTCTCTTTCGGCGGATAGGTGGTGCGAGGGGGTCGTCCTCTCGCTCTCTCTCCGCCGTCTCCTTTTGGGACATGACGGCGTTGCTAAATGCAACGACCGCCTCCCATGCGGCCCTGCTGTGTGCCATCGCACTGGCTATGGCTGGCAGCGAGAGGTCCACCCCGATGGCCGCGATAAGCTCGCGTCGCGGTGCTTCCCACGTGGGGCACACGGCGCGGGTGTGATGCGCCGTGTCCTCGTCTCCGCCTGTGCAGTGTTTGCACACTGTGCTGTCCTCGCGGCGGGCCACCTGACACAGGTATTTGCCAAAGCATCCGTGCCCGGTCAGTACCTGTGTCAGGTGGAACGTCATCTCTCCAAAGTCGCGGTCTAGCCAGTCCTTGAGGACCGGCCGTACGGCGCCCACCACCTCCCGGCTTGCGCTTGGGGCCTGCAGTCGTTCGTCCCACTTCCGGAGGAGATCATCTTTGGCTTCGTCCCTCCAGAGCTTGATCTCCTCTGGATGTGGTCGATTGCCCTCCACTCGCTCTGCTGCTACTCGCCAGTATACCGCCGCAAGGACCCCGGCTTCGAGGTCCCACGGCGGGCTACCGGCAAGTAGGGTTGCCGCCTCGAATGAGACCGTTCTGAACGCTCTGATTGCCCTGGTAGCTATCACTCGTTGGGGTCTACGCAACAGGCCTACGTTACGAGCATTCAGGGCCTCTGCCCATATTGGAGCACCATACAGCGCCATCGAGCGTACAACTCCCTGGTATAGGCGGCGGCATGCGCTGCCCGGCCCTCCAATATTTGGAAGCAGCCCCCCGAGTGCTCCGGCTGCGGCCACTAACTTTGGCGCTTTGCGGGCAAAGTGCTCCGTAAAGCTCCATCGACCATCGAGGACAATACCTAGGTATCGCAGCGTCGACTCGATGGCGATGGAGGTTCCCCCCACAACGATCGCCAGGCCAGCAGGCGGCGCGTTTCGAGGCCCATGGAAGAAGAGGGCCTCGGACTTGCTTAGGGCCACCTCGAGCCCCAGGGCCCTGATGCGGCTCACCACGTGAGCAACCCCCGCTGTGCCAAGGAGGACGGCTTGTCGGTGGGTGCTCCCGCTCGCGGTGACGAGTGTGTCGTCAGCGTAACACAGTACGTTGACGCCCCGCAGGTTGGTACCGCGGAGCACCCAGTCGTATCCGATGTTCCACAGGAGTGGTCCGAGGACAGACCCCTGTGGAACACCGCATGTGACCCTCCTATTTCCCCATCCGTTTTGGGCCGGGTAGACGATGGCCCGATCCCGAAAATAGTCTCCCACCACGTTTTGTAGGTACCGGGGCACACCGTGGTATTGCAGCGCTGCCCTGACTGTCTCGAAGGGCAGGGTGTTGAAGGCATTCGCTATGTCTAGCGACACTGCCAACATCACTCCGCCCTGCGAGACAGACTCCTCGGCGAGGACCCTCAACCGCGCAATGGCGTCTATCGTCGACCTTTCCCGCCGGAAGCCGTACTGGCAGTCGTGCAGGTCGGGTCCTACCTCCTCGAGATGCTTGACGAGACGGGCCGCAATCACCCGCTCGAAAAGCTTGCCCATCTCGTCAAGCAAGACGATGGGGCGGTAGGCCGACGGCGACTCCGCTGGGCGCCCGTCCTTCTGAAGAAGGACGAGCTTGCCCGTCTTCCAGCTCCGCGGGAACTGACCTCGGTCGAGGCATGCGCTGAAGAGGGCCCTCACCCTCTCCTCCAGCTCCTCCGCCGCAAGCGCGAGCACCAAGACACGCCCGGGTACACCGTCTGGTCCGGGGGCGCCATTTTTCCTCTTCAGCCTTAGAATTGCGGCCCCGAGCTCCGCTTCCGTTACAGGCGGTGCCTCGTCCTCATATCCCGGAGGATTCCTGCCCATCGCCGGTGGATTCCATGTACCCCTTTCGGGGAATAGGACGGTGAGGATCCGCTCTAGAAGGAGGGGCTCGAGAGTACTGGTCAGCGGGGGGGCCCAAGGCCGGAGTTTTGCCCTTACAGTTTTGTAAGGGCGCCCCCATGGGTGTAAATCCAGCATCTCCAGCCACTCCTTCCACGCTGCCTCCTTCGCCCGAGCGATATCCGCCTGGAGCTGGTGGCATTTGGCCCGGTAGGCGGCGTATAGCTCCTCCTCCCTGACCGGATCTCGCACTCGTCTCCGCCTGCTCCTCGTGTATTGGCGACGCGCCGCGGTGCACTCGCTCCGTGATATGCGGATCTCCTCGCGCCACCAGTACACGCGACGACGAGGCGGCGTCGGCCTCACACGGGGCATTGCAGCGTCGCAGATACGGTGCAGGGCGGCAATCTGATGCTCCGTTTCCGCATCGATGTCACCTATAGGGCCAGCCCTGACCTGCCAGGTCTCAACAAGGGCTGCCTCTTCGGTCATCTCCCTGTCGAGTTGCCCTAACCGCCACCGCGGCCCTTCCCCTGCAGGGGGTCGATTCGCGCTCAATGGGGTGAGAGGGAGCGTGGAGACCTGGAATCGGATGTAGCGATGGTCCGAGAGCGTCTCCACGTCCGTCATCACCTTCCAGTACGAAACGCGTCGAGCGAGAGCGGGGCTAGCCATTGTTATGTCCACAATTGACCCTCCCCGCTGTCGCACGCATGTGTCCGTCGCCCCCCTATTGAGGATCAGCAGCCCCACTTCCACCGCCCATTCCTCCAGAGCCTGCCCCCGCGCTTCAGTCGCTGGAGACCCCCACGCTGTAGACTTAGCATTGAAGTCTCCAGCGACCAGCAGCTGCCCAGGACGATTCTCGCCAAACAGGGAACCCACCTCATCAAGAAAAGTCTCGAACTCGGCTAGGCTCCTGTTAGGCGAGAAATACGCCCCGACCACCATTGTGTCACCCAGGTATGTGGACACGAAGCCGTGGCCTTTGGTGATGTTTTGGTGCGGCGCGGATCCCGCTTGCGGCTGTGCGACGACTGCCACGAGTCCGTCTCTGTCCCCAACCCAGTTGTCCCTGGAGGGAACGGAGTACGGCTCAGCCACAATTGCAACCTGTATCAGCCACTCCGCCATGCTCTGGAGCAGGAGGTCCTGGGCTCTGGCGGAGTGGTTGATGTTCGCCTGTAAGTATCGGATGGTGGCCATTCCTATTCAGTGGCCATCCGATCCTCCTCGGTCCCGAGCTCAGGCATTTGTTGGCGACTAGGCTGCGTGGGGGTTCTGGTTTTGCCAGCATCTGGTTTCTTTCTTTTGGGTGGGTTGCATGACATGCTTCCCACCCTGTGGCCCGCGGGGACACCCGCCTCCGCGCACAGCGCGCAGTGGGCGGCGGCGTTGCAGTCACGTGCGGTATGGCCTGACCCACTGCACCGGTAACACATGAGGCTGCGGTCCACCTCAGACTTGCACGTGGCGCGCACATGACCCACTTCCATGCACCGGAAGCATCGCATGGGCCGGGACTCGAGCAACCTGACCTGCGCAGAGACCCATCCCACGCGGAGACGTCCGGCCTGAGCTACCTTTTTTGCTGCCGCGATTGGGCACCGCAGCCACACAGTGCCCAGTCCTGAGGGGCCGAGCGTGACTTCACCGGCCTTGATGGCATCCTCCGCGCAGCCGCCGTCTCGTGCTACCGCCGCAACCACCTCCGGAGATAGGACCGAGTCGTCCAGGCCCGAGATGCGCATCTCCGCACATTTGGTGGGCCTGGAGATCCGGACAACGGCCGGATCCATCACCTCCCTTAATTTGTTTGCGAGAGCGTCGGCCTTTTCTCCGCTCTCACCGCCGGGAATTTCAAATATGCGGGCATTCGTGGCGGTCCTTCGGACCCGAACGCCTGAGATCCCCAGCGCATCGAGGTCGACCCGCTTTTTGGCCTCGCCGATGATTGTCGCGTAACTATCCCTGACGCTATTTGTGTCGGCCTTTGGCTCCAGTAGCGTAAACACCACTGCTGTTGACTTGGGAAGACGCAGCTTCCGGGCCTTCTTTTCTGGAGCTGCCTTGTTTGTAGGGCCAGCTTCCTTCTTCTTGTTCTTCTTCTTTTTGCCTCTGACCTCAATCCAGGGCTCGCTCGGCGCAGGCGTCGTAGCTCCAGGGCCTGCTTCTCCAGGGGCAGGGACTTTTCCGGAGGAATCTTCCTTCTTATTTCGCTTTTTGGTGCGCTTTACGGCGCCCGAGTAAGACGCTCCAGATGCACTGGCCAGGGCGCAGTCTTCCAAGGGAGCACCTGCGGTCGCCACACCAGGCTCTGGCTCTGCTCCCCTAGTTTCACTCCGGATACCCCGCGGAGGCCGCATCCTCTTCTCTGGGAGGAGTCTGTCGCTGATTGCGGCTATGCGAGCGTCCAGATACGTCCCGACCTGGGCCATGACCACGCGACAGATCTCCTCAGTTATAGCGATAGAAGGGGTGCCGCGACCGTCTATCCGTCCCTTGGGGGAGGGCAGCGCAGGGGGCTGCACCTCCTGGTTATATCCGAGTGGCGAGGGTGCAGGATCACCCCGCTTCCGCATCCCCTCCAGTTGGGCCTTTATTTCAGTCATCTCTTTTCGTAAGCTGGCCATTTCGCTCCTTAGCCGGTTGTTATCGGCTTGGAGCCGCGCTGTCTCTTCGGAGGTGGTGCGTTTGCTGAGTACAGCAAACGCATCCGATATGGCGGATGCAGCGTCCTTTAGGCTCCGAATGTACCCACCCTTCAGATTCTTTGAGGTGGCCGCCACTTTTTCGATAACCGCCAGACTGTCTGCCACCTGCTGGCCAAGTTCCTTGGTGGCTGCGGCCTCTTCGAGATTCGGCCCTGGCGGAGAAGGAGTGCACTTATAGAACCCTTGACGGGTTCTGATGCGCATCTCCTGCACCTCTTTCTCCGCCTCGAGGCGGATCTCCTCACTCAGGGCGCGGTTATAGGCCTCCTTTGCCTTGGCCAGGCCCATATATTTCCCCGTGGTGGGGGGCCGGCCTCGTCCTTTCGAAGTCTGCGATGAGCCCTCGCTTGCGGTGGACGGAGAGGAGGCAGACTCGCCCTCGCTGGATCCTGACTGGGAGCTGGAATGGCGCGGCCTTTTACGACAGTTTTGCCACATCCGACCACTCGTCGTCAGGCTATCCTTTCGCCTTTCTGGAGGACCCAGCTTCTTTCCCGAGCTGGACGGGCCTGCCTCCAATCTGTTGCCGTCTAGCTCCAGTGCCTTCTCCGAATCTGCCAGTATGGTTGGGGAGTTCGGTGGTTTTTGCCGCCCTTCTACATCTGTGGACTTAAACGGCGTTTGTGTGCGTGGACGCACCTTTCCCTTACCCCTGGGTCCTGGTTTCTCCAGCGGCAGGTCTGTCTTCTCGCGACTAGGGGAAGTCGCTGGCGTCGAAAAAGTATCGGCAGCCTGTGCGGGATCGCCACGCACTGGACTCACCTCCTCCAGCCGGGTAAGGACAACCTGCGCAATCCTCTCGACCTTCGCGACCGGTGCGCGCAGCTCGACGATTTGGGAGGGGTTTGTGGAGGTGCCTGCGTTCTCCCCTATCTCGCAAGCCTCTCCGCCCTCTTCTGTTGTCTTACGCCGCACGAAGCGGCCGTGGCGATTGCGTGTTGGGACGCTGGCCGCTTGCCTCGCCGGGATCTGAATCGCGGCTGAGCTCAAGTCAATTCGTGGACTTGGGTAGTCGGCGTAAGGATCTTCGCTATCTCCTCGTATAGGCGACCGCGCCAGGGATATCCGAGGCTGGAAGATATCCTTCTCGGCCTCTCTGGCGTCGACGGTCGCCGCCTCACTTAAAGCTAAACTTATATCTAAGCCTAATCCTACGGTTTTTGGGTTTGACATTTTATTTGGTTCCCACGAGTATGGGGGAAAAAAAAAACGGTCCACCCAGGCAGTGCCCCCTGTACCTGGGTAACCCTACATACACCGTGGGGGCGGGCGGTCCCACGGGATAAAACCTAAAACTAGTGCGGGCCGGCCAATTAAGGCAAGCCCTCCGGTCCGCTGTGCCACCCGTACCCCATTAACGCCTGTACTGGGGGTCGTTGGGACAACACAGCGGGTTCCGGGATTTGAGGAGAGCTGGCGTAGACTCCCCTATCGGTAGTTCCCAGTCCAGGAACTACCCTCGGTTACCCCTTTACGGGAAAACCGCTACTCGGCTCCTCCTCTGCGCCCTCTGCTCAATCAGAGGGACGCGAGGAGAGCCACCTCAGGCAGGCCTCTGCAGGCCCCGCCGGGGTGTGCCGCTCTTCGTCTGGTCCCTCCCCCCTCGCCTTTCCGGTATGGGTAGCCCTGTCCGGTATAGCCTCGGGGATCACAGGGACACGCAAGCCCCCCCACCACGACAAGGTGGCAGCACGTCGGGGGGGAACCTAACCTAACCTAACCTTTTTTTTTTTTTTTTTTTTTTTTTTTTTTTTTTTTTTTTTTTTTTTTTTTTTTTTTTTTTTTTTTTTTTTTTTTTTTTTTTTTTTTAAGAGGGGAAAATGCTTTACGCATACCACCAGAGTGCGGGGACGAACTCTGGTGGTTATGTGGGACTCCCATGTCGGCTGATGAGACCTATATGGTGTACCCACTAAAAACCCCTCTATGTGCCGCCTCCTGTGCTGTAAGCGAGGTCACGGGGACGCCTGAGCACACTACCGTAACCTCGCCAGCGGCCGTCCGTACTTAGGACCCGTCTCTGGGAAGACTTTTCTTCCCTTCCTCATCAAAGGGGTGTGCCGGAATACGGCACACCTGCCACTCGGGGACCTTTGTGCGGGCGACAGACGTCCCCGTGTCTATCACCCACGGGTGCCCTTAAGGGGGAAGTCGGCGGTCGTAGGCAAGTCGCCGTCGCCCCAAGCGTTTGCGACGTATTGGCTGAGAGGCCGGATCGTCCTCTCTCCCACGCTCCGCCGACTCCTTCTGCGCCATTACATCTTCGCTGAAGGAGACCGCCGCCTTCCACGACCTGTCGCTACCGACCATGGCTTTAACCAAGGCAGGCAGGGAGAGGTCATGCCCTACCACGGCCACAAGTGCGGCCCGCTGCTCCGCCCAAGCTGGGCACACTGCAAGCGTGTGCTGTGCCGTATCTTCGCTATTGCCGCACGCGTGACATTCTTCAGTAGGTTCCCGCCCCACCACTCTGCACAAGTATTTGCCGAAGCAACCATGCCCAGTCAGAAGCTGCGTAAGATGGAATGTGGGTGCTCCGTGTTTTTGTTCAACCCATTCTTTGAGGACGGGCTGAACAGCGGCCACCAGTTCCCGGCTAGCTCCCGGGACTTCGAGCCTCTCCGACCATCTCAGGAAGAGGTCATCTCGAGCCTCATCTCGCCACTGCCGGATTTCCCGTGGATGGGGCCAGTTTCGTTCCTCTTTTGCTGCCAGCACCCGCCAATACACCTCGGCTAGGGCCTCGGCTTCAAGGTCCCAAGGCGGGCTACCAGCAAGCAAGCAGGCGCCAACGTACGACACAGTGCGGTACGCTCGAGCCGACCTGAGCGCCATCGCCCGCTGCGGACGTCGCAGCAACGCGACATTACGGACGCTCAGACCACCCGCCCATATCGGCGCCCCATAGAGCGCCATGGAGCGCACCACACCGGTATAAAGACGACGGCATGCCCCTCCTGGTCCTCCTACGTTTGGCAGGATCCGTCCTAGCGCTCCGGCTGCAGCCACCAATTTTGGGGCCAAGCGCCGGAAGTGCTCTTCGAACTTCCATTTGCCGTCGAGGACGAGTCCAAGGTACTTCATCGTCGACCCGACGGCAATGGTAGTACCACCCACCGTTATGCTGGACCCAGGCGGTGGCGCGTTCCGAGGGCCATGGAAGACTAGGACCTCGGACTTATGAAGGGCCACCTCCAGGCCCAACGCACGGATCCTGCGGACAACGTGTGCCACACCAGCTGTGGCAAGATAGGCCGCCTCTCTATGTGTGCTGCCTCGTGCTGACACTAGGGTATCGTCAGCGTAGCAGGTGACGCTGACTCCCCGCAGAGTGGTTCCACGTAGCACCCAGTCGTAACCGATGTTCCACAGGAGCGGCCCCAGTACCGAACCCTGTGGAACACCGCACGACATGGCCCTTCTGCGCCACCCGTCCTTGGTTGGGTAAGCAACTTCTCTCCCTGCGAAATAGTCCACAATTGTTCTTTGCAGGTATTCTGGCACGTTGTGGAACCGAAGCGCAGCCTTGATAGTCTCCCAGGGCAGAGTGTTAAAGGCGTTGGATATGTCCAAGGACACTGCCATTACTACTCCACCCTGGGAGATTTCCTCCGCTGCGAGATCTCTGACGCGAGCTATTGCGTCGAGGGTCGAGCGTCCGTGGCGAAATCCAAATTGCCAGTCACTCAGGTCTGGCTCCATGCACCTGACGAGACGCGCAGCAAGCACGCGCTCAAATAGCTTGCACGTCTCGTCAAGCAGCACGATAGGGCGATAGGCAGACGGCTGGTCTTGTGGACGCCCCTCCTTCCGCAGGAGCACGAGTTTCCCCGTTTTCCACCTTTGAGGGAATCGACCCTGAGCAAGGCACGCGGAGAAAAGGGCTCTGACCCTATCGCCCATCTCGCTCAGCGCGATTGCCAAGGCGCTCCCTGGTATTCCGTCCAGTCCTGGGGCTGTCTTTTTTGATCGTAATTTTTGAACGGCCGCACCAAATTCCGCCTCAGTTACCGGGGGCGCCTCCACCTCAGCTCTCTCTGGTCTGGTGGTGGCTACCATCAGGGGCGGTACGAAACCTTCACGCTCAGGGAAAAGAGCTCCCACCACTTGCTCCAAGAGCTCTGGTTGGAGACTGCTTGTCAGCGGAGGAGTCCAGGGTCGGAGTTTTTGCCTAACGACCCGATATGGTCTCCCCCACGGATCTCTGTTGAGAGTCGCCAGCCATTCCTCCCACGCCACCTCTTTGGCCTGCGCGATGGCTGTCTGCAGTGTTTTGCAGGCTGTCCTGTAGGCGTCGTAGCGAGCGTTCTCTTCGGTTTGGTCGCGAACCCTTCGTCTCCTGTATCTGCTGTACTGGCGGCGAGCAGCGACGCAGTTGCTTCGCAATTCCCGTAGTTCCGGTCGCCACCAGTACACTTGGCGTCTTGGGGAGATTGGGTTTGCCCTCGGCATCGCCGCGTCGCACACTCGGGTGAGAGAGATGGTAAGCTGCTCGGCTTCTTGGTCGACCTGTTCCACTGCGCCCGAGCTAGACACCCAGGATTCAACTATGGCCGCCTCTTTGGCGACCTGGCTATCTAGCCGCCCTAACACCCAGCGCGGGCTGTCCCCTACCGACGATCGGTTTTCTTTCGGCATAGGAGGAGTGGGAGACGTGGAAACAGTGAACCGAATATATCGGTGGTCTGACAAGGTTTCCACTTCTGTCTCTACTCTCCAATCCAGAACACGGCGGGCCAGGGCGCGGGATGCGAACGTTATGTCCACGATCGATTCGCCCTGCTGCCGCACGCACGTGCTCTCCGAACCCCGGTTGAGGATCGCCAGCTCTAAAGCCACTGCCCATTCCTCGAGCACCTCGCCCCGGGCATCGGTCGCGGGAGAGCCCCACGAAGTCGATTTGGCGTTGAAGTCTCCCGCGACTAAGACGGGAGTAGGATGCACCTGCGCCACTAGCGCTCCGACCTCTGCGAGCATTTGCTCAAAGTCAGCAAGGGTACGATTAGGTGAAAAGTATACCCCAACTATTGCCATGCCAGCCATGATGCCCAACACATAACCTTTCCCTTTTGTGACCCTCTCAAACGACAGGCAGCTAATCGTTGAGGTTACGATAATGGCTACATTGCTATCGTGGTCGGAGGCCCAATCACTCCGAGTTGGTATAAAATATGGCTCCGATACTATCGCCACTTGGACTTGCCACTCAGTCATGGACTGGATCAGAAGGTCCTGAGCCCGAGCGGAGTGGTTAATGTTCGCCTGGAGGATTTCTAAAGCCATTTTAGTGTGCGGTTTCCATGGGCTCCTCCTCTCTTTGCTGGGACGACCGACTGGGTATCGTGCCCTTCGCCACCATCTTTCGCGCTGATTTGGAATTTCTTGTGCTTCCCGGACACTGTTTGCTACCAATAGCATGTACCGCAGGCTTACCGGCTGTTACACATATAGCACAGCTCGCATCAGCAGCAGTGCATTCACGTGCCTTATGGCCGGGCTTACCACAGCGGAAGCAGACATTGCTGCGATCCACCTCCCTGTCGCACTTCGTCCCTACGTGACCTGTTTCCAGGCATCTGTAGCAACGTAGGGGCCTTTGTTCGAGCAGCACCACTCGCGCTGAGACCCATCCTACTTTAATGCGACCTACTTCCACCAGTTTCTTTGCCGCAGATATTGGGCAGCTCAACCACAGTGACCCCAAGTTACTTGGGCCTCGGGCCACTATACCTGGCTTGATTGCCTCGGTGCTGCAACCTCCGTCTCTAGCTACAGCCGTCACGACTTCCTCTGCTGTCACCGAGTCATCCAGTCCCGTGACTCGTATTTCAGCGCACTTCACTGGTCGATGTATTTGGACAACATCGGTGCTGAAAACCTCACGGAGCTTGGCTGCAAGCGCATCTGCTGCTTTTTCGGCGTTTTCAGTGCCCGGAGGAATCTCAAGCATCCGGGCTCCAGTCACTGCAGTCCGAAAACGTACCTGAGTAAGGCCGACCTCCTCGAGTGCTATACGACTCTTGGCTTCAGCCAAGAGTGTGTCGTATTTGTACCCCTTTTCGGCAGCACCTGGTTTTAGGGTGAGTGTAATCGCAGATGTGCGAGGCGAACGAAGTTTTTTCTTTTTTTGAGGAGCCTTCTTAGGTGCATTGTTGGCCTCGGCGGTCTTCGCCGCGGTGTTGGCTGTCTTCTTCTTGATGT
Source organism: Hedya salicella (assembly GCA_905404275.2). Lineage (NCBI taxonomy): Eukaryota > Metazoa > Arthropoda > Insecta > Lepidoptera > Tortricidae > Hedya > Hedya salicella. The sequence continues at coordinate 25,523,742 of FR990106.1, read as the reverse complement.
TCTTGGCCACCACAGTACTCCACTGCTTTTCTGCACGTTCAGGTGCTTTTGGCAGTGGTTGGGTTTGCCTTGTTGCAGCAGCTTCCTGTGCCGCCATGCTTCCACGTTTTGCCTTTTTCCTTCTTTCCTTTTTCTTTGTCGTTGTACTACTGTTTTCTCCAATATTTTCAGCAGTCCCGATGACTGGAGGCTCGCGTGCTGTAGTCTGAGAAAGAGGAGAGGCCGAAGCACCAACGTCCTTCTGAGGGACAGCTGGCATTGTTCTTCGATCGGCCGCTAATGATGGTCGCAAGCGTGGTTCCGCAAGGAGGCGGCATTCGATGGCTTCCAAGCGGGCATTTAGCATCATGCTGAACTGTTCACGGTTGGAACGTGAGACTTCATCTATTAGGCGCCGGAAGTCGCCCTCAGCTGCCCGAGCGGGCTGATTTCGCATCTCGGCGACCTCCCGACGCAACTCCGCCAGCTGACGTGACAGTTGTAAATTGTCTGCCTCCAGACGGGCAATTTCTTCCGTCACAGTCAGGGTTCTTAGCTCTGCAACAGCCCCTTTTATTGCGTCTGCCGCAGTTTTGAGGGCCTTGACAAATGTCCCTTTCATGTTGCCGGACTTGTCGGCAACTCGGACCACCACATCTAGTGCCTCCTGTATTTTTGCGCCCAGTGCAACGGAAGTCTGCGCTGTGTCCACGTTCTGTCCAAGCGGCTGGCGTTGTTTTAGACGAGCAGCTCTGTTCTCATTATCCACTTGTGCCGAGCGGTTATATGCCTCTAGCTCGTCTTCCGCAAGTAGACGCTGCTCCTTCGCCCTCTCGTTACTTAGCTCCCTCTGATGTTTGTGAAGCCCTACATATTTGCCTGTCGTGGGAGGACGACCCCTGCCCATTTTGGGCGTTGATTTAAGCCACATACTTTTTGACGTCTGGGTAGGTGAGACATCCCCGCTTTCATCTGGCTGCGCCCCAACATCACTCTCTGATTCTGAGGAGAGCAATGGTGCAGGCCTCTTCTCACCCTTCCGCCAGTATGTATCGCGCATAGAGTCATTGGACTCTTTCGAGGCCACCGTTACCATACTGGCAGCCGAGGAGTCCGACTCAGATAGCCGAGTATGGCTAAAGGGGAGTTGCTTGTTGACAACCTCCTGTCTATCGTTATTGGAGTCGCTGTTTGTTTTATCTGTTTCCGGTGCTAAAGCTACAACAGGGTACTCAAACGTGACTCCAAGCGCTGCCTTGTCCATATTTTCGAGTCGCGTCAGCTCAACTCGTAGTTGCGGTTGCGCCGACTGCGCGCTCTTGCCACTGTCAAAGGTATTGGCGCGCGCCATCAGGGCGCTCGCCGCTACCGCTTCATCATTTTCATCATGCATCGGTGTCCTTATTATTGCCAGGTCGTCGGTAGAAGAATTCAAAAGGTTGTTTGCCATTTTTGTTCCCACGAGTGTGGGGGATAAACGGTCCACCCAGGCGGTGCCCCCTGCACCTAGGTAACCCTATTACCACTGGGGGTCGGGCGGTGCCCCAGGGTTGGCCACTAGCGACTGGATACCCTCCAGTCACTCTCAGAAGGTGACAACAGGCACAGGCCCAAGCACGCCCAGTCCGGACAGGTCCTCCCACTCCGACACAAGCCTACCCAAGTAGAACCCCTCGTTGTGCCCAGGATCTGCGCAACCTCCAGGAAAACGATTCCCCCACTCCCCCGACATTAACCACGACCCAGAAAGATTATGAGCGCTTTCCATTTGCTCAGCAAATGGAAGAACGCAATCTACCCTAGGTCAGTGAATAATGCCTGGCGTGTGGGGGTTCGTTAGTCCAGAGGCTGCTCACATCCGCAGCACACGAGAGGCCACTCGAGCAGACTACGGTTGTCAGAGCGGATGAACCGGTCCAAGCTACGCGCGCAAGAACCTGTTCCTGTTGTCACCCTCCATCGAGTTCCCCGACGCCATGTACCGCAGCGTCGGGAATTGGGGTTTTTTATAGAGGTTTTCTCCTCGCAGTCCGGCCAATGAAGGCAAGACCCTCGCTCCCGTCCAAGCCGCGAGACGTGTCCACGACACTCGGAATGGGGTTGCGAGTCCAGCGGTGGCACGGGCGGGATAAGCCCCCCAGTGCCGCCTGACGGCAGGGTTAGTGCACGCCAGGCCCGCCCTCCCTCGGCTCATCCACTGCGCCCTCTGCTATTCAGAGGGACGCGCGGAGAGCCCCTCCCGGGCCGAAGCCCCCCATTTCCCCCCCGGTGTTTGGTTCGCGGGACTACCGTCCTACCCCGGCTCGACTGCAACGGCGAGTCGGAGCGTTCCCCTATCCACCACCTGGGGACGCGCCACGTCGGGGTTCACCTCCCCGCCCACTCGGACAACCGAGCAGGTCCGTGGAACCTAACCTAACCTAACCTAACCTAACCTAACCTAACCTAACCTAACCTAACCTAACCTAACCTAACCTTTTTTTTTTTTTTTTTTTTTTTTTTTTTTTTTTTTTTTTTTTTTTTTTTTTTTTTTTTTTTTTTTTTTTTTTTTTTTTACGAGGGGAAATGCGTTACGCATCCCGTCCTTAAGGTGGATGTAAAGGACGGGTATGTGGGACTCCTGGTCTCCAGTCTACCCACTAAAACCCCTCGGTGCGACCTCGCTCCGCCTGGAGTGGGGCTAGGGGAACGCTTGGCGCTTACCCCGGCACCCACATGGCGTGCTGCCCGTTCGGGCCCAGCTCTGCAGGCTTTTAGCCTACCCCCTCACCATGAGGCGACGTCACCTAGAGCCGCCTTTCCACCTCGGGACGATGCTCTTCGGGCAGCCAATCTCCCAATCAGCTGCCCGAGGTCCCGGTTAGGGCGGTATAAGGCGGTCGTAGGCGGCCCGCCTTCGCCCTGGTCTTCTTCGGCGGATAGGTGGCGCGAGGGGGTCGTCCTCTCGCTCTCTCTCCGCCGCCTCCTTCTGGGACATGACGGCGTTGGAAAATGCAACGACCGCCTCCCATGCGGCCCTGCTGCGTGCCATCGCGCCAGCTATGGCCGGCAGCGACAGATCCGCCCCGATGGCCGCGATAAGCTCGCGTCGCGGTGCTTCCCACGTGGGGCACACGGCGCGGGTGTGCTGCGCCGTGTCTTCGTCTCCACCCGTACAGTGTTTGCACACCGTGGTCTCCTCGCGGCGGGCCACCTGACACAGGTATCTGCCGAAGCATCCGTGCCCTGTCAGTACCTGTGTTAGGTGGAACGTCATTTCGCCATAGTCACGGCCTAGCCAGTCCCTGAGGACTGGCCGTACGGCGCCCACCACCTCCCGGCTTGCGCTTGGGGCCTGCAGTCGTTCGTCCCACTTCCGGAGGAGGTCCTCCCTGGCTTCGTCCCTCCAGAGCTTGATCTCCTCCGGATGTGGCCGATTACCCTCCGCTCGCTCTGCTGCTACCCGCCAGTAGACCGCCGCAAGGACCCCGGCTTCGAGGTCCCACGGCGGGCTACCGGCCAGTAGGGTTGCCGCCTCAAAGGAGACCGTCCTGAACGCTCGTATCGCCCTAGTGGCTATGACCCGTTGGGGTCTGCGCAACAGGGCCATGTTGCGAGCGTTCAGGGCCTCTGCCCAGATGGGAGCTCCGTACATGGCCATAGAGCGCACAACCCCCTGGTACAGGCGGCGGCATGCACTACCCGGCCCCCCGATGTTCGGGAGCAGCCCCCCAAGTGCTCCGGCTGCAGCCACCAGCTTTGGCGCCTTGCGGACAAAGTGCTCCGTGAACCTCCATCGGCCATCAAGGACAATACCTAGGTATCGCAGCGTCGACTCAATGGCGATGGAGGTCCCACCCACAATGATGGCTAGACCAGGAGGCGGCGCGTTTCGAGGCCCATGGAAGAAGAGGGCCTCGGACTTGCTTAGGGCCACCTCGAGCCCCAGGGCCCTAATGCGGCTCACAACGTGAGCAACCCCCGCTGTGCCCAGAAGGATGGCTTGTCGATGGGTGCTCCCGCTCGCGGTGACGAGAGTGTCGTCGGCGTAACAAAGTACGTTGACGCCCCGCAGGTTGGTACCGCGGAGCACCCAGTCGTATCCGATGTTCCACAGGAGTGGTCCGAGGACAGACCCCTGTGGAACACCGCATGTGACCCTCCTGTTTGACCACCCATTGTGTGTCGGATACCCAATGGCCCGATCCCGGAAGTAATTCTCCACTAAGATTTGCAGGTACCGGGGCACACCGTGGTACTGCAGCGCTGCATTGACTGTCTCGAAGGGCAGGGTGTTAAAGGCATTCGCTATGTCTAGCGACACTGCCAACATCACTCCGCCCTGCGAGATAGCCTCCTCGGCGAGGACCCTCAACCGCGCAATAGCGTCTATAGTTGACCTCTCCCGCCGGAAGCCGTACTGGCAGTCGTGCAGGTCGGGTCCTACCTCCTCGAGGTGCTTGACGAGCCGGGCAGCGATCACCCGCTCGAAGAGCTTGCCCATCTCGTCAAGCAAGACGATGGGTCGATAGGCCGACGGCGACTCCGCTGGACGCCCGTCCTTTTGAAGAAGGACGAGCTTACCCGTCTTCCAGCTTCGCGGGAACTGACCTCGGTCAAGGCATGCGCTGAAGAGGGTCCTCACCCTCTCCTCCAGCTCCTCCGCCGCAAGCGCGAGCACCAAGACACGTCCGGGCACACCGTCTGGTCCAGGGGCGCCGTTTTTCATCTTCATCCTTAAGATTGCGGCCCCGAGCTCCGCCTCCGTTACAGGCGGTGCGTCGCTCTCATATCCCGGTGAGTTCCCGCCCATCGCCGGTGGATGCCATGTTCCCCTTTCGGGGAACAGGACGGAGAGAATCCGCTCTAGGAGGAGGGGCTCGAGAGTACTGGTCAGCGGGGGGGCCCAAGGCCGGAGTTTTGCCCTTACAGTCTTGTAAGGGCGCCCCCATGGGTGTAGGTCCAGCATCTCCAGCCACTCCTTCCACGCTGCCTCCTTCGCCCGTGCTATTTCCGCCTGTAGCTGGTGGCATTTGGCGCGGTAGTCAGCGTATAGCGCCTCCTCCCTGGCTGGGTCTCGCACCCTTCTCCGCCTGCTCCTGGTGTACTGGCGGCGCGCCTTCGTGCACTCGTTCCGTGAGACGCGGATCTCCTCGCGCCACCAGTACACGCGACGACGAGGCGGGGTCGGCCTTGCTCGGGGCATTGCGGCATCGCAAATCCGGTGCAGGGCAGCCGTCTGATGGTCGGCCTCTGTGTCAACGTCGTCTATGGGCCCAGCCCTGACCTGCCAGGTCTCGACAAGGGCTGCCTCTTGGGCCATCTCCCTGTCATATTGGGCCAGGCGCCAGCGCGGCCCTTCCCCTATGACTGGGGGTCGGCTCGTACTCCTCGGAGTGTGAGGGGGCGTGGAGACCTCGAATCGGATGTACCGATGGTCCGAGAGCGTCTCCACGTCCGTCCTCACCTTCCAGCCTGTAACACGTCGTGCGAGAGCGGGGCTGGCCATTGTTATATCGATAATTGACCCTCCCCGCTGTCGCACGCACGTGTCTGTTGATCCCCTGTTGAGGATCAGCAGCCCCACTTCCACCGCCCATTCCTCCAAAGCCTGCCCCCGCGCGTCTGTCGCTGGAGATCCCCACGCTAACCTAACCTAACCTAACCTAACCTAACCTAACCTAACCTAACCTAACCTAACCTAACCTAACCTAACCTAACCTAATCACGACGAACAACATAGTCGTAGTGGGAATCCGAAAAAGGGCCTGGAGTATCACGTTAGGCTCCAACTACTTCGAGCCAGACAAACCCATCGAGACATACCTGGAGCGCCTAACGAAAGTTGGAGGAGAAGTAAGCCCCGGAACGGGATCCGAAACGGGAATTGCAATGCTACCCGAAAAAAAAAAAAAAAAAAAAAAAAAAAAAAGTGGAGGCATGAACAACATGACCCGCCATTTACCCAAAGTGAGCTAAACAGCGCTGTGCAGACGTTCAATCCTAAGAAAGCTCCTGGTCCTGATGGCCTCACAGCTGACATTTGCACTCAGGCAATAAACTGCGACCCAGTCTTCTTCTTAACCCTGCTAAACAGATGCATGGTACTATACCACTTCTGAAAGGCCTGGAAGGAAGCAGCGGTTGTCGTGCTGAGGAAACCTGGCAAAGAATCATATACCGTGCCCAAGTCATACAGGCCGATTGGGCTTTTGCCTGTACTGGGTAAGGTATACGAGAAGATGCTGGTTGCTCGTCTCAAGTTTCACCTCTTGCCGGGAATAAGCCCTCACCAGTACGAATTTATGCCACAAAAAAAAAAAAAAAAAAAAAAAAAAAAAAAAAAAAAAAAAAAAAAAAAAAAAAAAAAGCACAGGTGACTCCCTTTATACCCTCATGAAGCATATCCGCGCAAAACTGTCGGAAAAGAAAATAATAACGCTAGTATCATTGGACATAGAGGGAGCCTTCGACAGCGCGTGGTGGCCTGCAATTCGGGTTCGACTGGCAGAGGAAAAATGCCCTGTGAACTTGAGGAGAGTAATCGGAAGTTACCTCAGCGACAGGGTTGTTGGAGTCAGGTACGCAGGAGAGGAAGCTAAAAGGAACACCACCAAAGGATGTGTACAGGGCTCGATTGGTGGTCCAATACTGTGGAACCTGCTGCTTAACCCACTTCTCCAGCAGCTGACACGAAAGGGGGTGTACTGCCAGGCATTTGCCGATGATGTAGTTCTGGTTTTCGACGGCAAGACAGCACTGGACATCGAGGGTCAGGCAAATCCGGCACTGGAACATGTGCGGGCGTGGGGTATCAAAAACAAGCTCAAATTTGCTCCACACAAAACCTGTGCAATGGTAATAACGCGGAAGCTAAAATATGATACACCACGCCTGACCATGGGTGGCACCGAGATTGGCATGTCTCGGGAAATCAAGCTGCTCGGGCTTACGATCGACGCGTCACTGACCTTTGACGCACATGTAACCAACGTTTGTAAAAAAGCATTGACCATGTACAAACAGCTGGCTAGAACAGCACGAGTTAGCTGGGGTCTACACCCGGAGGTCGTAAGAATAATATATACGGCAGCAGTCGAGCCAACGATCCTGTACGCCGCGAGTGCCTGGGCTCCAGCCGCAAACAAGCTTGGCATAAGGAAGCAACTGAACGCGGTCCAACGCGGTTTTGCCCAAAAGTTGTGCAGGTCCTACCGCACGGTCTCCCTGAACTCGGCACTAATACTGGCCGGAATACTTCCCTTCGATCTCCGAATCCGTGAGGTGGCCTCATTATACGAAACCAAAAAGGAAGTACCCCACCCAGTGTTGGGAGATAGGGAGATTGAACGGATGGCCCCCGCTACTAAGGCCCTGCACCCGGCGGAGCGCGTCAGCCTCAGCAAAATCTAATGGACGAGGAACAATATGCGAACGCCAGGAACTTTGAAGTGCGCATATTCACCGACGGTATTAAGATTGAGGGCAAAGTCGGCGCGTCGTTATCCTTATGGAATAACGTAGCCGAAACTAAGGCCCTCAAACTTACACTACCGTCTTATTGCACCGTCTACGAGGCGGAGCTCTTTGCCCTATGCCGAGAAGCAAGAGAGGTCTTCGCAAGCAAAGGAACTACGTTCGGCATCTTCAGCGACTCCATGGCGGCTCTGCAGACCATCTCATCAAGTTCCCCCCATCCTCTGGCAGTGGAAACTAGAGACACCATACGACGCTGCAAACTCCAGAACAAGAGTGTCTCCTTGTTTTGGATAAAAGCCCACGCAGGATTGTAGGGGAAAGAGAGAGCAGACAAACTCGCAAAAGACGCCGCACTGGGTTCGAAGAAAAAGCCGGATTATGACTTCTGCCCGGTCTCATTCGTCAAGCGTCGCCTCCGTCTGGAGACAATCGACGAATGGGACAAAAGATATAGGGCTGGTGACACGGCAGCGATCACTAAGCTCTTCCTTCCAGACGCAGCAGCTGCCTACAGAATAGTCAGAAAACTCGGCATAACTGGAATCGGGACACAAGTCATGATGGGTCATGGTGGGTTCTCCGAATACCTTCATCGATTCCGGTGTAAAGAAAGCCCATCATATATCTGCGATCCCGAAATTCCAGAAACGGTCCCACACATACTGTTTGATTGTCCCGAGCATGAATTAATGCGACACGATGTACAGGAGAAGCTTGAGGTTGGTCTGACGCCGGAGAGTATAAAAGAAATAATGGCAACAAAAAACAGAAATGTGTTCCTAGAATACTGCACTGTAATAGCAGAACAGGTTTTAAAAAGAAATAAAGCATAAGGAAATTATGTTTAACTAATATATTGTATATTAAGTATAAGCATAAATAAAAATATAGGTTAAGGCAATAATTCAGATCATGTAGTAGAATGTTTTAGTTTTTAAAATTAGAATAAGCACTGTAAATTTTTTGTACACGTACAATATGCCTAAAAATTAACAAAAAAAGAAAATGTGTTGTGTCCAAACCTCATTTAAAGACCAAGTTTATTGCACCCAATCCTCCCACTATGTATGTATAAGATGGCTATAATAGGAACGAATAGGTGGGAATCCCACCCACGAGCTGAAAGATAGATGATGCATGAAAGGTAGAGAAGAAAAAAAAAAAATATTCAAATGTTTAATGACTAGATCTATTAAGACGTAATTTTTGCATGCCGTAATAGGGCTAAATGTGTGATCCCTTTAAATGTTTTGTAAGACCTGCTGTTAACACATTTAATGCAAAGAAAAAACTTACTTACTTAACCAACATTTTTACGTGATAGGCTTGCGAGGTGCTTTGAGATTCATAAGCAACAGATGCCAATGGTGTCGTGTCAGAAAGGGGTCACCCTCAAAGGCTCCTTTCGGCGATATACCTAAAGAAAGGCTAACTGTCAATCAACCTGCTTTTACCGCCACAGCCTGCGATTTATTCGGGCCTAACTATCACAGTCGGACGAAGACACGAGAAGCGATTGGGAGTCCTGTATACGTGCCTAACCACAAGGGCCGTACATCTTGAGCTCTTGAACTCCTTATCCGGCTAGGCTATGATCATGTCACTCAGGAGAATGATGGCGCGTCGAGGTACTCCATCAGTCATTTTTTCGGACAACGCTACAAACTTTTATGGAAGTGAACGCGAGATCAGCGACGCCATGAATAGCGCAACAAGTGAACTGCTAGAATAGGCTAAACAGCGTCAGATTATTTGGAAAAAGATCCCACCAGGTAACCCTTCCGCCGGCGGCGCATGGCAGAGGCTCGTAGGCTCAGTAAAACCGCCCTACGAGCTACCCTTAATGAAAAGCACCCCCACGAAGAAGTGCTTCACACCCTGCTATTAGAGGCCGAGCACGTAATAAACTCGCGACCTCTTACGCCGGTTATGCTGAACGAAGAAAAAGAAGCTCTCACACCGAACCATTTTCTTATCGGCCGCTCTAACGCCATGTCACCGTTCGGCTCATTTTCCAACATCGTCTTTACATCAAATTCATGGAAAACAGCGCAGCGACTAGCCGATCATTTTTGGCAGAGATGGATCAAAGAGTACCGCCCGTCGCTGAGAGCAAGATCCGATAACGCCCACGATAGCGTGAAAGAAGGCGACATAGTGCTCATAATGGACAGTACAATGCCCAGAGGTACCTGGCCAAGAGGCGAAGTAGTTAAAGTCTACCCGGGTCCAGACGGCAAAGTTCGAGTCACTGAAGTACGCACAGCAGCAGGGTCCATCCGTCGTCCAGCCTCCAGACTCATTGTTATATCCTAAAAAAAAAAAAAAAACAAGAGAATGGTGTTTGCACACGCGGGGGATATTGTGGGAAATAACTAGGATTAGGAAATGATTCATTATATAAACTTATAAGAGCTTAATCAATATTACGTCGCTATTAAATTGTCAATTATTTTATTTCATTTTCGCCTATACCTGTGTCATATATCTTTTATTTACCCTGTTTTATAAAATACGTGTTATCTTATCATTTATAATGTAAGCAATTAATATAATATCATTATATTGTAAAACTTATGATGAATAAGGAATATCTTTTGTTGCATTTGATTAATAAGCCGCTAATTGAGGCCCTAGTACGTTAGAATATTAAGCGACCATTTTGATCGGTAGGCCAGTCTTTCACTCTACTCTCTTACGGCTATATTAGCTGATTATGGCTAATTAGCAAATCTACTTACCATGAAGAAATAGTATTTTATTTTAAATCAAGAAAGAAGTAGTCCAATACAGTCCACACAATTAACACCGAGAATAACGCTTATTCCCGGATAGTAATGTCAAAACTCCATAGTAATTTGGCATTACTATTTGAGAATAAGCGTAATTCTATGAATAAAAGTTTGGTGAAATCCATCTTAAGTAGGGGCCTACATAAGACAACTATTACTATACCCCACATTCCATTAATATACATTTAGTAGTTTTTGAGTAAAATGCCTGTGACATACGGACGGACAGACGGACGGACGGACGGACATGACGAAACTATAAGGTTTTTTCCCATTTTGGCTACGGAACCCTAAAAAATAATGTTAACATGTAATATACTTAACAGATTTAGGTATTATGAGTAGTAAAATACACAAAAAGGCCGAAACTACTTAACTTTACTATCTGTAAATCAATAAAAACGCGCGTAAATGGTAAATACGCGAAATTAATTTCATTCGCGGGAATTCCCAGAGTTTGTTCTGGCGCTGGCAACCGCGTTTTGCATCTCTTATCATCACATTGACGTGACAGAGCTAGCTTGAGGTTAAGTTCGCCTCCCCACGCCGTGCCCCTTGAGCGCGCGCAAACCGGTCTTTATTTCCATCGCTCGTCCTCGTCAAATGTCAGCTGCCAGTTTTGCACCTCCAATGTTACCAGACACGGAATTTATTGCCAAAGTTGTCTCTTGGCTGAGCAAGAATTGTGGCAAGTACAAGTACAAAAACATACCATGCTTGAACCAGGCGCAACCATCAGGGTTAAGCCTAACTAAAACTCTTCTAAAATAGACAAGATGCAATCTTTTTATTTTTGCTTCTATTTTAAAGAATTCAATGTAGAATAAACCAGAAGTAAAAAAAAAACCATCTATGATTTATTGCAAAAAAAACGCGAGTTTTAACTTGCGTTCGTTAGTATTTGTTCTTTCAGTTGTGCATTGATTACGATTTTCAAGGTACAATTCTAGGTAGGTACTGTATACAGTTTAAGATGGACAATCCATCTACATCAGATGATCATAACAGTGTCAAGTGCCACTCTTTTTATATGGCGATGGACATGGTGATGAAAATAAAGTCGTGTTGATAAATGTGTTGTGCCATTATGTCATTTATATTCATCTACTTGAGTTTCTAAACAGATTGTTTGAGACAAAGTTTTTAATTAACTTTACTGTTTTTAAAACAAAAAACCTGATTCAAAATTGAGAAAAAAGTGATTCCAAGCTGCAAAGAGATGAATGCTGCTAAGACTGTCATCTAATGCTATGAAGACCACTTTGATGTATAAGTCGGCTGATCACTTCGTCTTATGCGATACTTGCGATAGGTATAACTATTAATTTATGGTAAGAGAGGCGGATGTTTTAACTTAATCCAAAATCATAATATTAACAGTTGATTTCGACTGTCAAGTGGTTACTATTGACATAATGTAATGAACCGTTAGTAAATAACAAAACATGCAGTTATTTTAAGTGGCAGATAAATAAACCAATTCCTGGTCACACTACAAAGCACTCATCGTTCGGGATACATCGTGCCTCGTTTCGTTCGGTGTTATTCGGCTGTTATCGGTTAGTTTATTATCGAGGCACTCACTCACTCCACTCGGCTCGGGGTCGTCCGTCCGGGTAGTTGGACGGAATCCGAATCGATCAACCAAATCAACACGTAAAAGAAAACACAACACAACACCCTCTTGTTTTCGTCGGGACATGAGTCTAAGTGAGTGTGTGTAGTCTGGCAGTCAGTCTTGAACATAAACTAAATGAAGTTTCGTATTGTTTGAACTCTGAATATTGTGATAGATTCCTCGTTAATAATAAACGATTGTGATAGAAGCTTGACTTCTATACGGATATCGGCTTATTTGAGGTAAGTTGTAACGAAACTACTTAATCTCTCCTGGTTTTGGTTCCTATAAGCCTAATGTAACAATTTATTATGTAAACGACTGCTGCTTTTTGTCTTTCTGGCTTATTGCATTTCATTCCTACGTGAACAAAAATTCTGCCGATATGGTGTTATTAGTTATGTCGAATTCCTATTCTAAAGCACGCAGACAAACCTTTTCTCACATATTTTCGGTATAAAGTAGTGTTGTTATCAAAAGCAAAAGTGAAAGTTTTGTGTTTGGGTTTTTACCGTTTTTATTGCGTGCCAATCGAGGCGACCGGCCTGGGCACTCTGGCAAGGCGCAACACACTTTGCATATCCCACAATCCAATATTTATTACCCGGTTATAGTTTGCACCGCGTTTGTATGCGACGTCACAGGCACCAGGTGCAAATTTTGTGAAACATACATTCACATATTGTGTTTATATTTGCTTGTTTTTGATTTGCTGTTTGTTACCGATATTGCGTTGTGTTGTGCCACTTTGTCAGTAAAATCTTTTCCTGTGTCAGTAAAATCATATGATGATCTGATCGGAATGTGGCTGCATAGTAGGTACTGCTGGTCATGGGTACCTACATATCAAATTCACTAGCTATTTTATTTTGTTTCAGCCTAGGCTAAGACTTAAAATATCCATTATTTTTTTATTGATCCACAGTCAGAGGAACCTGAATTCAAGATGGCTAAAGCAGCTGATAAGTCAAAACAAGAGGAAGATCTGTTTTTCCCTGAGGGTGCGCCTCCACCCTACATCACCACACAACAAGGGATCAACAACTCGGTAAGCCATTTCTTGGGAGCCTAATGACAAAAACAATCTAAAAAGTATCAAGCAAGTTGCAAGCTATTATGTTTACATATATATGCTTGTTTGGCACCATCAAATTGGTATTACATACTTATGTTGGTGTCTATACTGTGCCAGAGTACCTAGTTATAGTTTATCATCTTTTACAACACAGAAAATAGTTTATATTGCAGCTGTAGTTGTAGTAAATCTTTAAATGTACTCAAATATTGCCCATAAATACTACAAACAAATAGCTTACAAAGATTAGTTCTACTAATGAAATAGATTTACAAGAAAACCAACTTGCGCTATGTGGGGAAAAAGTTCTAGCCTTTCCCAAGAGGCCCCACTCTGTATATGTGCCTCCTGTAATTTTTGTTTTTACTAACAAATCAGCTAGAATAAAGTAACACAAAGAACAAAGTGTTTTAATTTGTTGAAATTACCAAAGTTGACAGTCATCAGCTGTGACAGCCCATGCGGCCAGCATCCATGTCCGGTCGGGGTATACTAGCTATCTGTCATACTGTTGACATTATTTCTGTTTCTTATTATTATTGTTTATCTCTGTCCTAACAATAGTATAGGTGTGAAAGTTTGTGAAGATGTTCAAATGTTTGTCACTCAAGAATGCGTTAACCAGCAAAACGGAGGCAGCTGTTCCAGGTGTTGAATCCCAACAAGGGACAATGCTTGTGGTTCCATGCAGAGGGCAGCCCATATGGCCGTTGACCGCGCCAAGTGGAGGGACATTACTGATGGTGGGACATCCTCAGTCATGACGGAACTAAGAAGTAACACACAGACTGATAATGTCACAGATTAAAACATAGTAGATAAGTATACCTACTAGAAGGAACATTCTAAATTCTAAATATAGGTTCCGTTACCTGACATATATTATAATATAACCATATGAATGAACTGTCATAACAGATGCGATGAGTCACCGCGGCCGGCGAGCGTGGGCGCTGCCAGTGTCGGGGGTTTACCCTCGTCAGTCCGATTACTTATAAGCACTTCAAACTCGTTATCTCGAAGTACTCGTACTCGTTTATTTAAAAATGTCTTGCAATTTCATATTCTAAAAGTCAAGTGAAAAATTAATGAAAATACAAAAACAGAAATTGTAAAAATATTTACGTGCATTGATTTTTTTTATTGATTCTAAAATGTTCGTGTCCGCGACCACTATGGATAAAAGATGATCGAGTTTCGAACACAAAATATTTAATATGGCAGTAAATTTAATACAGTATATAATAATAAAATATATTTCTAGGCGGTCACTCCCATATTTACATGTAACCGAAACTGAAAAAATATATGTGCACCTATCAATGTATGGCAGATATGTTGTCAATTCTTTTAAAAAGACTTTGAGGTTTCTACAAAATGTTTTTGATTTACTTAATATTTTCGGAAATAATTGCTCCGAAAGTTGCATAAATTATGTCTAAACGGTATGTACAAAAAAAATATGAAAGAAATTACAAAGATAAAGCTTAATAAATCCTTAAAATTGCTTTCAACATGATCAGATGTACCGTTTTTGAGTTGTTGCCGAAAAATGGGGCTTCTCAACAAAAGGACGTAAGTGTCGTGGAGATACGCTCTTTTGCTAGTGCACTTTTTCATATCGCATTTTTTTTTCAGCTGTAGTATGCATTGTTTCGTATGAACGGCTGCGGAACCCTACACTGAGCATGGTCCGACATGCTCTTGGCCGGTTTTTTAAAGTGAAAATATTAATAACTAATAATAGCATTGAATAACCCATGAAACGTATAGTAACTTTTGTTCTAAAACCGTCTCGATAAATGCATGTTTTAACATAGCTGCCTACAGAACAAAGTTCTTAATTTCGTCATACAAGCAAGGTGCGTGACGTCACACATTCCTAGGCTTTAGTATGGAGCATTTAGCATTGGGAAAATCCAAAAATGTGATTTTAACATTGTTGTCTCTCTGAGTTTTATGAGATTGAAGTACTTTTCTTACCCGACTGCACGACGCAAAGGAGGGTAATGTGTTTATTTACCAATGGTTCTATAATTGAAAGGTCGTTCTATAATATACCATGGAAAAAGTTGTCAAAAATTGACAACATCCCAATTGGTGTGGTTACATATACCTATTGTAAGCCAAGTGCTGACTAGGCAAGCATTG
The DNA here is from genome assembly GCA_905404275.2 of Hedya salicella. Classification (NCBI taxonomy): domain Eukaryota; kingdom Metazoa; phylum Arthropoda; class Insecta; order Lepidoptera; family Tortricidae; genus Hedya; species Hedya salicella. Next base: position 25,508,669 of record FR990106.1, on the reverse strand, counting down.
CACATGGCACCAATTTCAACACAATGAAGGAAATGCTGATGCAGCGGCACGTGGAGCAGCGCGGCCCCGGCGGCGCCAGCGAGGACGCGGCGACGCCACTTTTTAACCGACTTCCAAAAAAAGGAGAGGTTCTCAATTCGACGGAATGTTTTGTTTTTTTTTTTTTTTTTATGGATGTTCACCGATTACTCAAAGACTATTTGACCGATTTCAATTATTTTTTTTGGTTTTTAGAAGGTACTTTCTAGTTGGTCTCATTTAATTTTGGTGAAGATCTGATGATGGAATCCATGAGGAATTGAAGGAACTCCTCAAATATTGTAGGCATACATATAGCGATTTTGGTATTATAAGAAACATAATAAGCATTTGCATTCAGAAAGTGTAAATTGGTGAAGTGGAACTGATGCAGAAGACCACAGAATGCCATCGGAACTCCTCAATGATAAATGATTTACGGGTGGCGACAAAATATCTTGATTAATTTAGCTAAGCAACTTCATAGTCACAAATTTAAATGTTCCTGATGAGAATGGTACCATCGAATTGATTTGATGATGGAGCCGGAAGGTAGGCACCAGATCTATGTAATAAAATAATGAATCCTAGCCGTGTTTGGGCTTGTTCGAATCGTCACGAGATACACTTTTAAGGAACGATTAACTAAAAAGTGTAAAATAAATAAACTTTTAAACAAAAAAATAAAACCGACTCCAAAAAACTAAAAAGTAAAAAATAACGCCATAATCCAGTTTCTTCAAATTACTTACAAGTAACCGTTTGTATACTCAATCTATACAGTATATACAATTAATGTTATTTTGGAGTCGGTGCCATCGTGTCACAACTTACTAAAATCGTCAATTTTCAATATTTTACACATTCTTTATATGGCACCGACGCCAAAATAAGATTAATTGTATATACTGTATAGATTGAGTATACAAACGGTTACTTGTAAGTAATTTGAAGAAACTGAATTATGGCGTTATTTTTTACTTTTTAGTTTTTTGGAGTCGGTTTTATTTTTTTGTTTAAAAGTTTATTTATTAGTTTATGCTCGCAATTTTTTTTTTTATATAATTTTCTTTTGACGGCCAGAAAAACTACTTAGAATTTTGACAAGTTACCAGTTCTTCGAAAATGTAATTCCATAAGTCTTGATTTTGAGGCACCACAATAAGTCAATTTTCAGTCAATTTTCTCAATTACTGTACCAAAATGTTGCTCACTTCATCCTCAACAATAATCAAAACAGGCTCCAGTTTTACTGACGTCGTTACACATTTCATACTGTTGTCTTTGTTTAGCTATTACATAAAAACAAATTAATGATTTCATTTTTTTTATTTCCTTATTTTATTAATGAATAGTGACATCATATGACCCATCATCAAACATGATGATGATAATACTGGATCATACCCATACCGAGAATATATTGAACGCCCCTCGTATAAGAAAATTCGTGTTTTTTGAGCTATCCGGTTGCAGCTTCCATAATTGGCGAAAATTATTTATTTATTTATATAAATTTATTTACACATCGTTACAGACTTAAATCTAAGATACTGTGAAACTAAAACTATCAAAAAAGAAAAATACAAACTTAAAGTAACAACTAATAACAATTATATAGGGACACTAGAAAGCCTGTCATCCATCAGCTCACAAAACTTCAGACACTCGTTACACACAGCCGTCCATTGCCACGCTAGCAGGTCACACTCAGGTGTTGACACCAGAAGCGCATTTAGCAGCGTCAGAGCACGGAGGAGCGGCGAGTTCCTGTGAGAAACGGTGCGAGCCGCAGGTGCTGCCAGCAAGGCGCGCGTACGAGGTCTAAGAGCAATTCGAGGGACTTCTGGAACATAAAATCTAACTAATTGCTCCACGAGCTGCAAGCAATCTGACTCTCCCCGTAGCACGCGGCATACAAAAGTAAACGGACTGAAATTACGCCTGACCTCCAAGCTAAGGAATCCCAGACTTCCGAAAAGGAACTTTGTGGGATATAAATAAGGGAAATACCCATAGTTTTTCTTAAATAAGAACCTCAAACAAGTTTTTTGTACCTTTTCAAGAAGTACGCTGTAACCTGACTGAAAAGGGCTCCAAATAATGGCAGAGGCGTCCAACTTGCTTGTCACCAGAGCGTTATATAATTATTTTATAGCCGAGGGACCATGAAAGTCTCGCGTTGCGCAAAAGAAAACCTAACCTACGATAACAGTCTGCAGCAAGGGCTCTTAAGGGAATATAATAAATAGGATTTTTCTGTGGTTTATTTTGTGTGTTCGTGGTCCGAAATAAAGTAAAATCTGTTTAACCGGCAGGACACCGTGATATCGTTCCCGGAGGTGGTGGTGAACAACCCACACGCCGAGGGCGGCGACTCGCTCGTCGCCAACTTCGACTTCACCAACAAGCAGATCCGCCAGGGATTCATCAGAAAGGTAAACCGGGTCGCTATGAGAATGCCCAAACCTAAGTAATTGATTGTATAAGACTGACAGTGCGCTGGTGTGTGTGCAGGTGTACGCCATCATCCTGCTGCAGCTGGCGCTGACGGCGGGCGTGGTGGCGTGGTTCCTGTATGACGCGCGCCTGCTGCGCGCCGTCGAGCAGAACGTCTACGTCTTCCTGTGAGTATCTGCTGCGGGCTGTCACTCTCCTAGACTCTTACTCGCCTGCCTGTTGATGAACCAGCGAGCTACATCCTTAACCCCGTAGACTCTTACCATCAGCTGATAGTGGGGTCAATCGCTGGTCAGTATATGAATGTGTCGGAAGAAGTCCCAGGCTTTGGGTCCCCTTGCTATTAAGGCATGACTGTAACAGTTATAATAATTAATCACGTTATTCAAACTCTAATTAACAACAACAGAAATTTTAAAGAGGCAACGATCCGTCAGACTTAAGCGTGTGCACCGGTCGACGGTCGAACGATATCTGTCACTCGTCGCGAAGCGGGCCCTGACGTTTCGTGAACACGTCGCGGCCTTTAGGTATCTCTAGGATAATTAGTTAAGATATATGTCGGCGTAAATAATAAAAAAGGAGTTGATTTGACTATGAAGATCAAGAGGCACAACACGTACCCACTGCTCCCCTCCGGTCACTGAGGTGGGGCGGACCACGTGTTCACGAAACGTCAGGGGCCGGCTTCGCGACGAGCGACAGATATCGTTCGACCGTCGACCGGTGCACACACTTAACTCTGTCTGACGGATCGTTGCCTCTTCGAAATTTATATTAATGTTAATTAGAGTGTGAATAACGTGATTAATTATTGTAACTGTTACGGTGTACAGTTGTCGTTTGATTTATTTCATCCTTGTGCGATTAAGGCATGATGGCAGACGAGAACCGGGTCTCGTCTGCCATCATGCCTTAATCGCAAGGGGACCCAAAGCCCGGGTCTTCTTCCGAAATATATATCTTATAAAGCGGCCAAGTGCGAGTCGGACACGCCCATGAAGGGTTCCGCAGCCGTTAATACAAAAAAATGCACTACAGATGAAAAGCTTCGTATCAAAAAGTACTTAATTGACAAGCAGAAGCCCCAACACATGCAGCCTTATATACATATTCTCTAAACTAACACACATATACACACAAGCACATTCACACACATTCACAGATATTAGTATTTTTTGAGATATTGTAATTGTAACTTTTTTTTGTTTTATTATTGTTATTGTTACGAAATTGTCTGTAACGGTGCTAAATAAATATATTTCTTTCCTTCTTAATAATTTGCTAAGTACAAACATGCATTATAATATATTTGTACACTTTAAAATAATTAAATGAATAAATCAAGCATTCCAGTGAAATTATAAATAATAATAATAATTACAGGTAATAAATAATGTGTAAAAATGTCAAATTCATAACGTACAATTTTAATTTCATCAGAGATACAAATTTATACAATAATTAAAAAAAATAAGAATAGAATATAAATTGATTTGTTTAATAATGTCAAGTAAGTGTAAATTCATTTGATCATTTAAACATGTTTAACATAAGGCTTAGAGTAGGTAACAATAATTATTGATTATATTACAAAGTGTCGTCATTTAAGAATTCGTCAACAGCATAATAACATTTATCGATTAACAGTGTTTTTAGTTGGTGTTTAAATATCTATCAAACTAAGGAGCGGTTTACACAAGACAACTATGCTCCAAATTTCATCAATATACATTTTATAGTTTTTGAGTAAAATGCCTGTGACATACGGACGGACAGACAGACAGACAGACATGACGAATCTATAAGGATTCCGTTTTTGCCATTTTGGCTACGGATTGTAAAAATAAACTATTTATAGATTCTTCACATAATGTATACTGTCGGGAAAAATATGAAATGCGTGTCTCTGAGAAACTTAAAGTTCCCATCGTAGTCTTATTAGCCGCGTGGCCTTGGCTATACACTATTTAAGTAACGGTATGCAGGCGATTCCACTGTCCGATGTCGGCCGTCGATTTATTACTGGGCGCACGTTACAGCGGCGTGTCGCTGGGCACGTACCTGACGACGGTTCTGTGCCTGCTGTGCTGCGAGGGCCCGCGTCGCCGCGTGCCCTACAACTACGTGTTCCTGCTGCTGCTGACGCTGTCGCTGTCGGCACTGGTGGGCGTGGCCTGTGCGCTGTACGACGTGCGCGAGGTGAGTGCGGCGACCGGTCACCATGGCGGCTGTGGTCGCTGGGCTACCCCTAGACACCCTACACTACACTACACTACACTACACTACAACTACGTGTTCCTGCTGCTGCTGACGCTGTCGCTGTCGGCACTGGTGGGCGTGGCCTGTGCGCTGTACGACGTGCGCGAGGTGAGTGCGGCGACCGGTCACCATGGCGGCTGTGGTCGCTGGGCTACCCCTAGACACCCTACACTACACTACACTACACTACAACTACGTGTTCCTGCTGCTGCTGACGCTGTCGCTGTCGGCACTGGTGGGCGTGGCCTGTGCGCTGTACGACGTGCGCGAGGTGAGTGCGGCGACCGGTCACCATGGCGGCTGTGGTCGCTGGGCTACCCCTAGACACCCTACACTACACTACACTACAACTACGTGTTCCTGCTGCTGCTGACGCTGTCGCTGTCGGCACTGGTGGGCGTGGCCTGTGCGCTGTACGACGTGCGCGAGGTGAGTGCGGCGACCGGTCACCATGGCGGCTGTGGTCGCTGGGCTACCCCTAGACACCCTACACTACACTACAACTACGTGTTCCTGCTGCTGCTGACGCTGTCGCTGTCGGCACTGGTGGGCGTGGCCTGTGCGCTGTACGACGTGCGCGAGGTGAGTGCGGCGACCGGTCACCATGGCGGCTGTGGTCGCTGGGCTACCCCTAGACACCCTACACTACACTACACTACACTACACTACAACTACGTGTTCCTGCTGCTGCTGACGCTGTCGCTGTCGGCACTGGTGGGCGTGGCCTGTGCGCTGTACGACGTGCGCGAGGTGAGTGCGGCGACCGGTCACCATGGCGGCTGTGGTCGCTGGGCTACCCCTAGACACCCTACACTACACTACACTACAACTACGTGTTCCTGCTGCTGCTGACGCTGTCGCTGTCGGCACTGGTGGGCGTGGCCTGTGCGCTGTACGACGTGCGCGAGGTGAGTGCGGCGACCGGTCACCATGGCGGCTGTGGTCGCTGGGCTACCCCTAGACACCCTACACTACACTACACTACACTACACTACAACTACGTGTTCCTGCTGCTGCTGACGCTGTCGCTGTCGGCACTGGTGGGCGTGGCCTGTGCGCTGTACGACGTGCGCGAGGTGAGTGCGGCGACCGGTCACCATGGCGGCTGTGGTCGCTGGGCTACCCCTAGACACCCTACACTACACTACACTACAACTACGTGTTCCTGCTGCTGCTGACGCTGTCGCTGATGTATTTGGATTCCCTCGTTGCAGGTGCTGATCGCGGGCGGCATCACGTTCACCATCGTGGTGGCGCTGACCATCTTCGCGTTCCAGACCAAGATCGACTTCACCGTCCTGAACGGCTCCATCCTGTGCCTGTGCCTCGTGCTGCTGCTATTCGGTAAGTTACCGTCCTCCCCGATTCACAACACCAATGCGGTGACAACACACGCACGACTCCTTTCGTTTCGATATTCGAAATCAAACTAAGATCGTGATGATAATACGTAATTATACAGAATTACATTCTAGTGAACACTCAGCGCCATAGAACAAATATTTTATCCGTAGAAGTAAGCCACGTGTGGTTGTTCTCGACAGGCCGGCCACGGCCTATTCTACCCCCAAAAAACTGAGTATACTTTGAATAATGTTACTCAAACACCGCGAGCCCGAAGGTCGAGCTTCTGTATTGTACCGTGACGTTTATACGAAAGTCCGAGGGCCTCCGAGGTGCGGAGCGTCGCGGCCGGCTCCCACACTCCCGCCCGCGCGAGCCCTCCCCGACACTCGCAACTAGCAACCTCCATTTCTTCTCGAGCAACCACACCGTTGTCAATATTTAAGCTTACGTAAACGTCGATTTAAGCTTACACGATTTTCAGTCACTCTCACAACACAACAAACGGGGCTCAATCGCGTATAAAACAGATTTATTTAATTATCTTTCGTCGGTAATTCTTCGACGTTTCGGATGTCGCGTCCTAACAGTTTTTCGAGACTATGGACGTCGAAGAATTAACAACGAAAAATAATTACAGAGATCATATTTATACGCGATTAAGCCCCGTTTTGTTGATTGTTGTGACTCGCATTGCGATAACTACTGCGAGCGATCGCACCTACAAGTAAACTCTCGGCGACAGGCGTGGCGGCGGCGTTCTCGCCGTTCCCGGCGCTGCAGCAGGCGTACTGCGCGCTGGGCGTGCTGGCGATGGGCGTGTTCCTCGTGTACGACACGCAGCTCATCGTGGGCGGTGACCACCGCTACGCCTTCTCGCCCGAGGAGTACGTGTTCGCCGCGCTCACGCTCTACCTCGACATCATGTACATCTTCGTGCGCGTGCTGCGCCTCATGCGCTAGGCCGCAGCGTGCAGCGTGTACCGTACAGCGTGCAGCGTGTGACGTACACCGTGCACCGTGTACCGTACAGCGTGCAGCGCGTGACGTACACCGTGCAGCGTGTACCGTACAGCGTGCAGCGCGTGACGTACACCGTGCAGCGTGTACCGTACAGCGTGCAGCGCGTGACGTACACCGTGCAGCGTGTACCGTACAGCGTGCAGCGCGTGACGTACACCGTGCAGCGTGTACCGTACAGCGTGCAGCGCGTGACGTACACCGTGCAGCGTGTACCGTACAGCGTGCAGCGCGTGACGTACACCGTGCAGCGTGTACCGTACAGCGTGCAGCGCGTGACGTACACCGTGCAGCGTGTACCGTACAGCGTGCAGCGTGTGACGTACAGCGTGCGGCGTGTACCGTATAGCGTGCAGCGTGTGACGTACAGCGTGCAGCGTGTGACGTACAGCGTGCAGCGTGTGACGTACAGCGTGCGGCGTGTACCGTATAGCGTGCAGCGTGTGACGTACAGCGTGCAGCGTGTGACGTACAGCGTGCAGCGTGTGACGTACAGCGTGCAGCGTTTACCGTACGGCGCGCAGCCGCAGCGTGCACGCCAAGCCGAGCCGGGAAGCAAGCGTCGCCTGGCGATTTCGGAAGATGTCCCTTAAGATACTCCATATTATTGAACGTTCGACGTCGTTTACTTTGTACCCGGTTGAGTAAATAGTACGACTGCGTAATCGTGTATATGTTATCGGGACCTTACTCGTGATTTTGTTCGTAAGATCCGCACGATTATGATCTGGATCTGGTTGAGATGGTACCGGGACGATCTCTGAAAAGGACGTAACTTTGGGAACGAAACTCGACGCGGCCACGACCCTGCGGCGACGTCTCACCTGACGACTCCGTGAACTAGTTTCTATATTCAGAAGCCAGTGAATAGGCACCATTCCCGTGAAATTTCTAGAAAATTAACTGTACCTGTAACACGGCACTTCCTCCTATTTTTGTAATCTGAATTTGGCTCACGCAGCTTTGCATTTTCGGACGAATTAAAAAAAGCAGAAGTTTTAAATAAATCTCGATTCGACTTTGTTTTCATGATGTTCTTGAATCGAACCCGTGGCACGACGATCATGCGCATGCAATTGAGTTTCGATATAAATATTCCCAGAGCAACGAGGGTTACATACGGGGTGAGCTAGGTTTAAAAAACCAAATCACAGAAGCCCCGCGAAGCGGAGTCCTTTAGGGTTTGTATTTAGAAATAGTTACAAGCGCGAGCTGAAATAAAAGCAAAGAATCTGTTATACCGCAGCAGTCGATGAGAAGGAGATATACACGCGCTCCCAAATTATATTGGTTGTGATGGTGACGCTGCTTTACTTGAACGCGTGTAAGGACGCTCATTCAAGTAAAGAGGGGTAAGGCTGCGTAAGGAACTGCATCCTTAGTTAAGCCCTGTTTACACTGATTACTGATGAGTGCGAGTTTACGAGGGGCACACCGAAATGATCGGGAATTTAAAAAACTATGTGCACTATATACATAAATTATATTATATTGTTTTTCGAAGTATTCTCCGTTACATTCAATGCACTTTTGCATTCTTTTAAACCAGTCATTAAAACAATAATTCCAGTTTGAAGTAGGCATTGCCAAAATGGCCGATTTATAGGCTTCCACAGCGGCTTCTGGGTTCTCAAACCGCTGACCACGCAATAAATCTTTAATTCTAGGGAACGTAAAAAAATCATTTGGACTCAGGTCAGGGCTGTATGGAGGATGGGACATCAACTCAACGTTTTCGTCGTTCAAAAATTTAGTTGTTTTGTGGGCGGTGTGGGAGCTCGCATTGTCGTGGTGTAAGATGACGCGGCGTCTCGGGTTCCCTTGGCGAAGTTCGGCCAGCACCTCCGGCAAACAAACTGTGATATACCAATCAGCGGTAACGGTTCTTTGTTCTTCTAGAGGAATTGTGGCAACATGCCCCTTTTTTGAGACGAACGAAGCCACCATCTTCTTCGACACGCTTCGAGAACGCACAACTTTCGTTGGTTTGACCTCGTCATCGAAGACCCATACTGCCGACTGGTGCTTTCTTTCAGGCTCATAAGAATAAATCCAGGATTCGTCACCCGAGACCATATTATAAACGGCTTTTGAGTTTCCTCCATTGTAGCATTTCAGAATAGATCGGCACCAATCAACACGAGCCGCCTTTTGCTCTTCAGACAAATTATGGGGTACCCATCGGGAAATCAATTTTCTGACACCCAACTCACCATGCAAAATAGTGTGAATTGCAGTCATTCCAATGCCTATGGTTGCCCGAATCTGCTCGTATGTCACATGTCTATCTTCTTTTAGTAGTTTTTCCACAGCCGCGATGTTTTCAGGCGAAACCGCCGTTTTCGGCCGACCTGATGAAGGTACGGTGCCAAGAGAGGCACGACCCCGTCGAAACTCAGCATACCACCGATATATTGTCGTCTGACTAGGTGCTTCAATTTCGTATATAGTAACAAGCTCATTGCGACATTCATCTGGAGATAAGCCACGACGAAAGTTATGGTAAATAATTGCACGAAAATTTTCACGCGTCAGCTCCATTTTGTTCATCGAGTTGTCAATTTAAAAATGGAATTAAAAAAATATATCGTTCTTTTTTTTAATTGTAAAAACGGCATCGTGATTGTAAGTCGCCAGTATGCATGTGACAAAAAAGGATTTAATGTAACTCAGTTTAAAGTACTCTATTCCCGATCATTTCGGTGTGCCCCTCGTATACATCGGCTAGTAAACGCACGAAATGTGTCAACTCTCATTAATCAATGTAAACGGGTCTTTAAGTAAACTTGATAAAAAGAATGAATCCACAAAGATCATCAACATTTCTATGTATTTTTTCTTTTAACGACTTATTTCTAATTTTAAGCATTACTACAAGCATATTCTCTCCGTGTGTGTATGTACGACCGAGTCGAGTCCCAAGTAGAGTCGGATCAGCTAAATGTAGGTAGTTTTCTAATTTAAACCTTTTTGTGTGGTATTTTTTACGAAATAATTTGAAATTGATGAAATTTGAGATCCGACTCTTTAACTTGAGATGGTCGAGGTGATGATTTGCATTTCGTAATTGTAATTGTAATCAATACGAGTGTAGTCGCGTGCGCGGGCGCTGCACGAGCTAATATGTATGTCACCCTCGTCTGCCAGACTTCCTGTGCCATAAAGTAAAATTGCATCGTTTGACATAGTTATTTTTTTGTCGCACTAACATTATTTCCGAGGTCGTAATATTTTCAGTAAGGTCTATGCCACCATTGGATACAGTTGCCGGTTACTACGTGTCCGCTTTTCGCCATCGATATGGTTTTTCCCGTGTTATTGGCTACAAGTGTAGTGTTAAGATAAAGTTGAAAAATTGTATGCGTCGACCGGGGTTCGAACCCAAGTCTCCGACGGCTCTCCCGACACGGGCGACCTACTAATTGATCCATCGACCCGACTCATTCAATCTTTCAACCAGTTGCTTCCCTTTTAATACGCCAGAGGGCGGCCTGCGGCTCATTTAGATTTCGTTAGCAGACGTTTCAGCTTTAATAACATTTCATATCATTGACAAATTCTGAAAAAATATTGTTTTAGAAAAAAAATACTTTTGGTTAAACAATGCGTTTCTGGCACACAAGGGATTAATTTTTTTCTTTAATGTATTCGTACTCGTAGTTATAGTTTTTTTTCTCTTATGACTTTATAATTCTCCGTCGGATAGACTGTGAATACCTGTATTAGTATATAAAATAGTTTAAGCTAAGACTACGTATAAAGTCAAACCGGTCTCCACCAATTAATTAGGTTAATGGAAACGGGCCATTCGCACATTTCGTGGCGTCTCTCTCTAACCCGTGGGCGTAGGCTAAGAGTACAATGTTTCACTGAAATAGCTATATTCGTACTTAAATGTCTCATGCGTAATAGATTTTTGTTTGTCATATTCGTCCACGGGCTGTGGTCTCTCACTCGCCGCCGGCTCAGTTACGTAGAGGCCGCGGGATGTCCGCACGAGCCCCGGGCGAGCGCGCGCATTGTGTGAGTAATCTCACCCGAGATGCGACTGTGTAGTTTTATAGGAACCGTTTTGACGGGTAAAAAATACGATCCCCTTATTTTCTGTATAAATAAACAAAATATCCAAGTTACTTGGATGTTTCATTGCTGTGAGTTTCTTTTTTCCACCAAAACTAGAACTACGTACTCGACGCCTTATCCGATCAGCGAGCTATGATGCTTGCGTTTGTCACGCGATAAATAAATGACATAGCTGCCGTCACCTTCTGATACGTATGTGAGTGCGAGAGTGACAGGTGCGTGATCGTACCATTTATCGCGTGATAAACGCGACCATCATAGGCCCGCTTGACGAGTGAGGTATAGTTAAAATCCTTACGTCTCATCCCGAATTACATGGGCTATGTGACGTAATGCAAAGAATATAGAAGAAAGAAAGAAAACATTGTTATTCGTTGGCATAACCAAAAATTAAATGAAAAACAAGTACAAAAAATAAGTAAAAGGTATGCCACGAAAAGGTCCCACCTCAGAATAATGCTAGCTCAAAAGCCAGCGTTGATCTTCCGGTGAGACCTTAAGCGACGTCACGGAGAGCTGTGCACATGACGCGACTGAATAAATTACCTTGAACGCAGCTATAGCGGGTTATACAGGGTGTAATCATTAAGTGTGACCAGGGGATTATTCCGTAACTATTACAGATATCAAAAAAATTTAAACGGATATCGAAGGTACGTTACCTCATTAGGTTTTTAAAAAGTTATTTATATCATTTTACTCATTAGTAAAATGATATCAATAACTTTTTAAAAATCAAACTAGAAGCAACACAACTTTAGAGCCAACTAAAATAATGCCTCTCTTTCTTTACTAAAATTAATGTTTTCCTGCACAGTTGACTTTTTTTTTATTACCTGTAAGAATACTTTGAATTGGGTAAATTATCATGCAAAAATATCAGGAAAAAATAAATGAGGTTATTTTTGGTCGTCACTTGAATATTGGATATGGATAAGGGATTATAAAAATTAATTATTACTAATTTTAGGTTTATTTATTAATTTAGATGACTTTTTTATGATTTCTTTATGATTAGTCGCATACATTTGATTTATTTAGTACATTTAGTGTTCATTTATTTATTTTATCAAATCTTATTTTTAAGTAGTTTTGAAGAAGTACTAGGTGATTTACGTCACCATTTTAGACAAAAACCTTATTTCACCGGAAAATTGAAAGTGATTCTAGTCATGTGGTATACCGTTAGAATAGTCATGAACTGAAGAAGTTTTCATGATATTGGAAGATCTGAGTTTCAACTTTTTTTTTATATTGTGCCATAAAGTTGAGCTCGATGATTTTTATATTCTGTCCTTCACACTTTGTCGGCTCATTACTTTTTTTTATTTCCTTTCTAAATAAAAATAAATGTTCAATAGGATACACATACATTAGAGTATTGGAAAATACAAACACTTTTGTGCAGTCACGTTTAAAAAAAAGATAAGTATGCAATAATGTGAATTTTTGGCAAATGCCTAAATAAAATTAAAAAAAATAGTTATAAAAACACCGTGGGCAGGACAAGTGTTAATTGGCCCAAAATGTGTGTCAAGTGACCCTACCTACCTACCCTAGTCTTTTGGCAGACGCTCTGCCATACACCCTGTATATAATTCTAATTAGTCCGCCAGTTAGATTATCAAAAAATATTGGACACGTATTTTTTCTTTTGCTAACCAAACCAAAAAAGACAGATAAAGCGCGTCAAAGTTTGGGAGTGGGGGCGCATGACGTCACGCCGTGCGGAAAACGGTCGCACTGCTTGACGTCACGGGGAACTTTCACGGGCTATATCTTCCTCATTTTTTGTTTAATTCACAAAAGAAAAAATAAATGTCCAATATTTTCTGGTAATCTACGACGGACTAATTATATCTTTTTAGGATACAAGCCTATTTGTTAGCATTTGTAGGCGAGGGGAACGCAACTAACGCAAGTGTGTTTGAACTCCTTAACTGATAGTGTCACTCATCCAAAGGTTTCTCGCTATCTTCACCGGATCAGCGGTCCCTTGTTGAGCCTTCCCACGCTGCGTCGTCCTGTACGCGGTCGCCCCTCGAGAACCTTTCTGCCCCAGCGGCTATCTGTTCTGAGAGCAATGTGTCCCACCCACTGCCACTTAAATCTAGCAACTCTGAGCTAGGTCGACGACCTTGGTGAATATAGGAAATAAATACTAAAAGGGTTATTGTAATCGTCGACATCATTTATTAACGGCTACGTGGTCGGCGTGCGGTGCGCCGCGGTCCCGCGCGGCGACGTCGCGCAGCTCGGCGCCGCAGTCCCGCACGGCGCCGCGGTCCCGCGCGGCGACGTCGCGCAGCTCGGCGCCGCAGTCCCGCACGGCGCCGCGGTCCCGCGCGGCGACGTCGCGCAGCTCGGCGCCGCAGTCCCGCACGGCGCCGCGGTCCCGCACGGCGCCGCGGTCCCGCACGGCGCCGCGGTCCCGCACGGCGCCGCGGTCGCGGTCGCGGTCCCGCTGGTCGCGCTCGCGCACCGGCGGGCTGCAGCAGAAGTCCGTGTCCAACCCCATGCGCTCGCCGTCCTCCAGCGTCTGCGGCAGGCGCTGCCCCAGCGTCTCGGGCAGCAGCAGGCTGGCCACGCCGCCCAGCACCAGCAGCGCGCCCATCACGACCAGCGGCAGCACCATGATGTCCGAGCCCTGCCAACCGACACACGTCACTCGAGCCGGGGCCCCGCCGCCCGCGACGTTGGGGGGGGGGGGGGGGGGGGGAGCGACCGAATCGAAGTCGCCGTGACTTTAGTCTCCGGCACCGGACGACGATAATAGGAGTGTTTAGATTTGTGTAAATGTTGCTGTGTACAAGGTGTATGCAGTGACAACACTATGACTACCATTGGTTGTCAACTGATGATGATGACGGTCATAAAAAAAGAACATTCGGTTGCAAGTCAAATTGCTCACAGTCGAACCTCGTGAAATGACGTCATCTGCTCTTCCAGGGCGTTTCATCTCTGGTTTCGTAAAAAATATTTTAATTATTTAATATTCAAAAATCTACCCATCATCACAATAACGACAAGGTTAGTTTTTTGTGTTCATAAAAATACAAAAAAATCGCTGCAATGACGGACTTATATTTGACGGTGCGTCACGCAAGACTTAGATCCGTGATTCTAGAGTCGGCGCCTTTAGATGGAGCGACGGCCTACCTATGCTATGCATGATTCGGGTGAACTTGGCCGCGATTCGTATCCCATTGCGTAAACATGGAGAGGCATACTATGGATTCGAATAGGGCAATGGTGATGATACGATCATCCGCCTCCGTTGTAAGGACGGTCTGTAACAGCCCCGGAAGTCTCACCAGGTAGTTAACAAGTGGGATGAAGATGGGCCCGAGCATGCCAAGCACGGAGCTGAGGCTCATGCCGAGCCCGCGCACCACGGTGGGGTACAGCTCCGACGCCATCAGCGGCAGCACCACGAACGACGACGAGATGCCCATCTTGCCCACGCAGTACAGCGCCAGCGTCACGTACTCCTCTGCCACACACAGTTACGACTACTTCACATATGGTACACTATATATATCTTCATAAAATGTCACGAACTGTGGAATAAATTGCCGCCTGCAGTATTTCCGGACCGATACGACCTTCAAGAAAAGAGCGTAATTCGACCTGAAAGGCCGGCAACGCACTTGTGACTCCTCTGGTGAAAATTTCTTCAATTTCAACCCGTCTGCTCATTTGCCTCCTATGTCATAAAAAAGAACGTAGGTTACAGTTCAATTTTGCTATGAGTTTTCCATCCCTTCGTTGCAATCAAGTGATAGAGAATGTCACAATAAATACAAGTAAAAACATAAAAGACACACATTCGTAATTTATGCTACAGAATAGAAATTGACCAATAAAAGATTTCGATACCTACCATGTTGCACGAGGAAAGTAGTCAAGCAGGCCACGCCGCCGACCACCATGCTCATGCAGAGCGTCCATCGGCGGCCGAGGCGCTCCATGGACGGCCACAGGAACAGGTAGGTGGGCAGCTCCACCACGCCCGCCAGGAAGAAGTTGAGGAACTCGTCGCCGCCCAGCACGGGCGCGTAGTAGGAGAGCCCCACGTACACGCTGGTGTTGGTGAACCAGATGAACGTCACGATGATGGTCTTCTTGCGCAGGTTGGGCGTGCGGAACAGGTCCCGGATGCCGTACTTGCGCGCCTTCTCCTTCTCCAGGTCGAGCTGGAGCTTGTCCGACTCGTACTTGCGCCGCAGGTGCACCATGTAGTTCGCCGGCAGCGACTTGTTGTTGATCCTGAAACGGTACTAGCTGTTTGCTTCCTTCACGTAGCTTAATTAAATAATGATCTCTATCCAGTAAGTAGGCTGCAAGAGCACTTTTACAAGTCTGAGTCTAATACCGGCATTCCCCAAGAGGAGGAGAAACAAGATGAAAGCGGAAACAGAAACAAACCCAACAATCAGTAACTCTTTGTAAATAATTCTTAACTATTACAATATTAGTACTTATCCTATATCTTTTTTAAGTAGGTAAGTATTTTAACTATGCGTAGTCACGAAAATACCTATATGAAAACGTATACAAGTAAAATTATTCGGTATAAAAACAATGCAATTTGTGAAGTAGTAAATTGGTTTAATGTAAATAATTTATTGTTGAATGAGAAAAAGACTAAATGTGTCAAGTTTGTCACGAGTAACGTAAAACACGAGCAAGCAAGCGTTATGGTTAAAGGTGAGAAACTGGAACTAGTTAATAGTACAGTCTTTCTCGGTATAACATTAGATTCTAAGCTCCAATGGGGTCCCCATATTGCTAATCTCTCGAACAGACTGAGTTCTGCAGCTTTTGCAGTAAGTAAGATTCGTCAATTAACAGACGTGATAACGGCTCGATTAGTGTATTTCAGTTATTTCCACAGTATTATGTCGTATGGCATCCTACTATGGGGCAGTGCTTCCGACATTAATACTATATTTGTTCTGCAGAAACAGTGTTCGTGCGATATGTAAAATGAACTATAGAGAGTCGCTTAGAGATAAGTTTAAGGACATTAATATAATGACAGTGCATTGTCAATACATTTATGAGAATATTATGTATGTACATAAAAATATTACCCACTTTAAGAGGAACTGTGATATACATAATATTAATACTAGAAATAAGCATAAGCTCGCAGTGCCTGCTACTAGGCTCCATAAAATAAGGCGATCATTCTTAGGTAACTGTGTGAGGTTTTATAATAAACTTCCTAGCAGCGTAAGTGAGCTGTCTATTGGTAAATTCAAAAATATTGTAAAACGAAAATTAATTTCTAAAGCTTATTATAGCACACAAGACTACATGAATGATAAAGCCGCGTGGGATTAATGTAAATTATAGCGTCATGTAGGTATATGTATAAATATTTTAACGAATACCTATTGAGGAATTATTATTATTTTAATCTTAACTGTTTTATATACTTAGACATTTAGAATTTTATTCTAGACACATTCTAGATTATTTTTTCTTTTTTATTGACAATCCATTTGGGATTTATCTGAATAATTATTTTATTTTTTTAAATGATAATTTTTATCAATAATATTATACTTAAGTTTAATGATCTGATTAGGTTTTTCTGTGTTTTCCCTAATCCTTGCAACAAATGTTGGATCATATTGTATCTCTCCCAGTAAACACTTCTCTAATGTACTGTACCTGACAATTCGAAAGTGCTTGTAACTAGGCCTACTTGAATAAAGCATTATTTGATTGATTGATTGATATAGAAAAAAAGGAAAAAATGTTTCTTCAAAACTACTTAAGTATATCTACGCGTACGTTTGATGTGCTATTTTATAAGAACCATGTCCCAGTAAAAGAAAGTTATTTGGTTTCTGATTGGGGACATGCATTTTTGATTGTTAATAATGTTAATTATAGAGCACTATTTAACAAACAAAAATGCAAACACTCATCGACATAAACACCCTATAATATGCTTGTGCTATTAGAGACTTTTTCAAGTAGGTTTTGAGAGCGGGAAATGTAACTTTAAAGTATCATCTGGTAAATTATTATAAAAATGAATATATTTTCCTACGAATGATTTACACTTTACGAACGCGGAACTTCCTAATGGCAAGTATATTTCAATCAAACATATTTTTTTTTATTGTCGCAAGTTGTGATATGACTCACAATTACGTATGAAGCGCGTCCCAAATTGATGATTGGTGTACGAGTAATCATGTATGTGGCCGTCCCTTCAAAGTTGCATCTCGAATATCGCGATATAGGCGTAGCATATGCAACGTGCAATGAAAAGGGAGCTTGGGGTTTCTCTTCGTAATTGAATCAGAAATGAAGCATATCCGCAGAACGGACGTTGGGGCAGTAAAGTCCTGGAGTGGCGACCACGAATTGGAAAGCGCAGCGTAGGACGGCCCTCGACTAGGTGGACGGACGACCTCGCAAGGGTCACGGGAAGTCGGTGGATGCGGTCTGCGCAGGAGCACACCCTGTGGCGAGCTGAAGGCCTATGTATAGCAGTGGACATCCGTGGCTAATAGGTAGATATAGTCAGACTCAAATTGAGAGGTAGGTACATTTACATCATCTGTTGCGATCAGAGCGAGCGTTTGACTTTAGGCAGACAATTAAAACGGAGTTAGTGCTTGAGTAGTACCTAGCCATGTTCCTGAGGATGACCTCGGCCTTGTCGAAGTGGCCGCGCGCGAGCAGCCAGCGCGGGCTCTCGGGCATGGGCCACAGGTAGAGGAAGAAGGCGAGGAAGGGCAGCGTGGTGGCCAGCGCCAGCTGCCGCCAGTCGCGCACCAGGTACACCACGCCCGCCAGCAGAATCAGCCCCGTGGAGTACGCGATGTTCGACAGGATGGTGCACAGCGTGCGGTGCGCCGGACCCACCAGCTCGATCGCTGTTAACATCTTTGTTGTGTGTAACTGAAGCAAAAACACTTACGAAACATTTTGACTCTAGTGATCGGGGAGAATAACTGCTTAAATAAATAATGTAAACTCCCCAACGTTGACACCGCAATTATAATAATTGACAAGCCATTCGTCAGCTCTATTGCAATTAATTAAGGTTGAATATGCCAACTAAGTATTGGGGTAGTGTATTTACCTTAACTACCCACAAAAAAGTGTAATTAAACTAGAACAAAATTTTGTATGAAAAGAAAATACTTAGGCTATGCAATGTAAAATATTTCACCACCTGTATAATAAGTAGGGGAGGCCGAAAAGAGTTATGACAATTTTTAATTTAGCGAACATTTCTCGCTAAATAAATATTCCAAAAATATGAGCTCTATGAATTAAAGTAGCTCAGTGTACTCCTTCCAAGTCAATTATTAAAATAAATTTAAAAATTAAGGTTTATGAGATAATGAACAAAAACTACTCCCCGTGTCATATCTCCTAATACAAAAGTAAGTTGACTCAGCTCTCTGTATAGATTATTTTATGAAGGTCATGTCCCCTGTGACCACCTCCTTCGGACCACGTCTGCCTCTGTCACTACTCTCCGCGGACTCCCCTGCAGTATGTAAGATTTTTTAGGGTTGGCCAAAATGGCAAAAACGGAACACTTAAATATGTTTTGATTAAGTGGGTATGTTCAGAAATAATCGCTATGAAAGTGGCATAAATTGTGTACCCTCATGCATAAAGTCGCACCACTCGTTTGCACTTGATGTTTCTTTAACATCACAACCGAGAAGGCAGACTTAATGTTTATGACTCTAGCATTCAGGTGATTTTGGCCCTGGTCCCTGGTCCAGTTGGACTCACCCAGCACGTAGGGCGTAGCCATGATGGCGGGCACGGTGAAGCCCACGCCCACTCGGTACACCACCCACACCACGTAGTTCTGCGCGAAGGCGGTCGCCACGCCGAACACGCACTCGATCAGCAGATAGATGAAGAACGCGGGCTTGCGGCCCAGCGTGTCCTGCACCAAGCACCAACTACGGTCAGACGCCGCGCAATCGACACTCTCGCCTACAACTACCAGGCTTTCGACGACGGACACAGCACTACTTTTAAAATTGCTTACTACGACATAAATAAAGCTAAACGTATTTTAACTTTTTTTGTTACACGGGTCTGGACATCAACCTCCATATCACTGGTTATAGGATACTTTTTACTCGACTACGCTGAATAAAAAAAAGAGGGTTATATGCCTTGGAAATGCGTCAGCCTGCTGGAGCCCTCCTCGACGCACCTGCAGGTAGCCAAAGATGTAGTTGCCGACGAGGCCGCCCGCCGCCAGCAGCACCAGCGCCAGCGTCGGGTAGAAGTCCTTGCTGCACACCAGGTTCCACTGGGACAACAGTACAATACAATACAAATACATTTTTAGCCGAGGCTGCAACGTTGTTATTAGGCGCGAGTCCTTGAATTGAAAGCCTAGTAAGCGAAGGAACCTAAAATTGAACCACGAGCGGAGCAGCGGAGCGAGTGGTTCAAATTCCTGAACGTGACGAGGCTTTTAATGCATGACAAGCCGAATAATTTTGCAGCCACAACTTTTCAAAACCAGATATTTTTTAACATTTAAAACTAGTGACAATGAAGCTACAAAATACACCCATATAGGTAACATCATAAACACATATACATTCAGTTTATAAATTCAAATCTCAAATTACGTTTCCGCGCTAGCGGGAAATAAGTTTGTTTTGTTCGCTAGCTAGGTTTATTTGTTTGTTTTGTTATCAGCATGTTTCGTAGGTTCATTATCACTAGTTTTCAATAGAAAAATTATCGGTTTGCAATAATTTCATATTTTTTTTACATGTCACTTTTTTACTTTTAACATGTAAAGTTGTGTGTTTCGCACGGCTGCAAAATTAGTATTTGGTTTTTCGTGCCTTATAAGCCTCGTTACGCTCAAGAATCTATATGGGAACCACTCACTTCG
The DNA here is from genome assembly GCA_905404275.2 of Hedya salicella. Taxonomy (NCBI): domain Eukaryota; kingdom Metazoa; phylum Arthropoda; class Insecta; order Lepidoptera; family Tortricidae; genus Hedya; species Hedya salicella. Next base: position 25,488,568 of record FR990106.1, on the reverse strand, counting down.
CTTGCGGTTCAATTTTAGATTACTTCGCTTACTCGGCTTTCAATTCAAACACTCGCGCCAAATAACAACTTTGCAGACTCGCATAACAAATAACTATTATTGCAGACCTCACAGTATATACAGGGATGATTTTACAAATAAGTTAATGGCCCAACAAGCCTTATCGCTAAAGAGCGATCTCTACATTAAGAGCGAACACAACATAAAGTATGAAGAGGTAGCATAATGATGGTAAGTTTTGCACTCATTTTGGCAAATCTCCAGCGGCAGCCTTAACGACCACCTCTACTCGTATCCTGACACAGTTGCGTATGTTATGCGTTGGATAAACAAGGAGGTACCTTCTGCATGGGAGGCCCTGACAAGGATCCATAAAATCATAACGGCATCCACGCCTTAAGACCCAGTGTTCAAGGGTCTGATGGATCGTATAAAAAGAAACTTCAGGATTCAATCTTAATGCGTGTACTGACTAGACAAGCAGTATGGAAACTAAAAATGACATGCAAATTTTGATAAAAGGTAATACAGATCCTAATACTAGATGTGCGTGCATGTGCGGTTTATAGCACATTTGCTATGTGCTTTTCGTAGGCGCGCTGCTGCTCTCCTGGGTCCCAACATGCCCCGGGGCGTTGAAAGCTCGTCTTTCAACCAGATTCAGTTGACACAGGGAGTGGGCAGATCTTGATGAATGATCTACGAACCAGTCCAGCGGTGGTTTTAATATCAGCTACCCTAGTGACTCCATCTCTTCCAGGATGAATGGCAACGATGCGACCTAGTTTCCATTTGAGTGGTGGCAGGTTATCTTCCTTGAGGAGTACAAGGGTGTTCAACTGCACTGCTTCCTTATTTGTCCGCCATTTCGTCCTGACTTGAAGCTCTGAAAGATACTCCTTGCTCCACCTAGCCCAGAAGTGCTGTTGTAGTTGCTCAATACGCTGGTAACGGCTGAGATGATTGAACTTTGTTTCCCTGAGGTCCTTCACCGGCAGTGAGGTTAGGGGACGTCCGATCAGGAAATGTCCCGGAGTGAGAGGCAGCAAGTCCTCTGGATCTGATGACATTGGGGTGAGCGGCCGAGAATTGCAGATGGCTTCAATTTGAACCAGCGTTGTGTTGAGTAGCTCGTAAGTTAAATGACAATTCCCCAGCACTCTTTTTAAATGGAATTTGGTAGACTTTACCCCAGCTTCCCAGAGCCCGCCTGTATGCGGAGAGTAGGCAGGAATAAAGCGGAAATTATTTTTTTCATTAGCTGCTACTTCAGCTAGAGAATTGCAGTTGCTTTTTAAAAAGTTCGATAATTCATTGCATGCACCTACAAATGATGTACCATTATCGGAATAGATGTGTGCTGGTAAACCCCTACGGGATACAAAGCGACGTAATGCGGCCAGATAACTATTACTAGTCAAGTCACCTACTAATTCCAGATGTAAGGCCTTTGTAGTGAAACAAACAAATATGGCTATGTATACCTTTACAAGTTTACATCCACGGCCCTGACGACTGACAGAAGTTATAGGGCCCGCATAATCGACGCCAACGTTTTCGAATGGTAAACTTGGAGTTACGCGAGAGGCAGGCAAATTCCCCATCAACGGGGCCACCACCTGACCCTTCATACGAACGCATTTGAGGCATTTGCGAAAACATGCTTTCGCTAAGCTAGTCCCACCAATGGGCCAGTATTCATCTTTAATGGATGACAATAATAATTGAGGTCCTGCATGCATTAGCCTCTTATGCTCCGATTCAAATAATAGCTGCGTGAATCTATGCGTAGCGTGAATCACAATCGGATGCTTTTTCTCAAATGGAAGATTAGAGTTATCGAGACGGCCACCGACGCGCATGATTTTATTTTCATCCAGGAATACATTAAGTTTAAGTAAAGGGCTTTTCTTTAAAAGACACTGACTGTGCAATAACAAGTTATATTCTTGGAATGATTCTACTTGGGATATTCTAATTATTATATTTAGTGCCGTCTCTAGTTCGGTGCTATTTAAATAAGTCGTTGACGAGATTTGCTTTCTACACAAATTTGTAAAGCGCAGAGCATATGCAACTGCTCGGTTAAGCCGCGTTAAATTAGAGAATCTAGAAAATTCAACAAGTCCGTCATTGCTGTTCTCGGCCTGGCCGCTGGCGATATTTATGTGAAGCGCAACCTCAGGTCGAGTTTCTGGCAGTACCGCTACTGCTGCCGGACCCACGGGCCACTGCGATTTGTCCTGCCTCAGAAAATCAGGTCCAGTCCACCAAATGTCAAGAGACTGAAGGAGACTGGCCGGAACTCCACGGGAGACATGGTCAGCAGGGTTTTCATGAATCGGCACATGTCGCCACGTACAATTTCCAGTCTTATCTAAGATTTCAGCTACACGGTTGCGAACAAACGGCTGTAACTTACTAGGTAGCATACGCAACCACCCTAATACTATTGTAGAATCCGTCCAGAACGTTGTGCTATTGATTTTTATTCTCAGCGAGCTCACAGCCTTTTCATACAGCCTAACGCCAGCTAATGCACCTGACAGCTCGAGCCTCGGAATCGACGTTTGCTTAATAGGAGCTACGCGACTTTTGGCTAATAATAGCCTTACTAACACGTCTCCCTTCCCGTTAACGCTGCGAGCATATAAACAAGCACCATATGCGCGCTCTGACGAGTCAGTAAAAATATGGAACTCAACCTCCTCGTATAAGTCGCATAGAACCAAGCGTGGTATACGAATGTCGTTTAAACAAGATAAATCTCGTGTAATATTTTTCCAGAGCCTGCTAATCTCATGAGGCAGCTCCTGATCCCATGAAAGCTTCTGCAACCATAAGTCCTGAAGCAACATTTTCATGAGAATGACGTATGCTGCTCTCCTGGGTCCCAACACCCAGTCTGATCCTAGCTAAGCTACAGCAAGAAGATTTTCAACCAGGCACACTTTAACAAAGAATTCCAAGCTACATTTACCTACTCCCAAACTGCGCTGGCCTAGCAAGGCAATAGGCACAGTGGCTCTAGGTAACGACGCAACCGACCATCTGGCACGGAGAGGATTTGGCCTAAGTCCTATGATCCCTCTAGCTGCGGACATGGCTACGCCCCAATGGCATCTAAGCCTTGAGACCAAGTCCGATCCTAGCTAATCTATAGCAAAAAGATTTGCAACCAGGCACACTTGGACAAAGAATTCAAAACAATGTACTCCCAAACTGCGCTGCGCATATAGCGTTGGAGACTTATACAGTACAGAGTCCACCCTTGGAAAGTGTGTCGCATAGGCTTTTGTGACATGTGTGCGGAGACGTACCTCACTGACGACCGTGTTGCGGTAGACGCTGCGGTCGTAGGTCCAGCGCGCGCACGGCACGACGCGCCGCTCTGCGCCCGCGCCGCCGCCGCCGCCGTCCGCCAGCAGCGCCGAGTAGTTCAGCTCGTACATGCTGCACTCCGAGTACTGCAGCTCGCCGTTCTTCAGCTCCATAGGGATGCTACAATTTAGGTAACCATCACAGGTGCTTGTCGTATCGCTTAATGTTCAATGTCCTAAAATATTTAGTCCGAGAATGTTTGGCATAATGTTGAATGGCACTGTTTTCCCAAGTGTAACCTTGATAAAATTGTATCTACTTAAAAGTGAGGTACGATTTTTTTGCTTTTTTCTTCGCAAGTAGTGTGTTGAAATGAAGTGTGTGAATAGAGAATATAATGTGAAGTAAAGTGTTTGGGTCAAATTTAAGTTGCAAGATTTGTTTACATACATACTTCCAGTGGCGTGGCGTCCATAAAAGCCGATTCCCACCGGGTTGCCCAAGGAAAAGCTTTCTCTGTAAATATGAGTAAATGAATACGCTTCGGCTTCCCTTGTAACTTTCCTGACGCCACGCCTCTAATACCTACTTACTTGCCTAGATAGCTTCAGGTGGACCCAATAAAAGGTTTGTAATAAAAACATATGATGTTACAAAAAACATAACTGTTAGCAATTGTGGAGACGAATACCTCAAGTTCTTGACGAGGTCCAAGTCGGTGAGGTGCGCGAGCGCGGGCGCGTGGCACCAGTGCGCCACGTCGGCCGCCATGAAGAGCTGCACGTACGCATGGAAGCCGCAGGGCAGCACCGCGGGCAGCAGCACGCCGTACACCACCAGCCGCTGGTAGCGGCCCCAGCCGCCCACGTCCTCCAGGATCGCGTCGAAGTCCATGCCTCTACAACATCCACAACCGTTCGCCTTTACGGTTCCGTGCTTACTTAATCTTCGACCTACCAGTTAAGGTGAGTTCGATTAAGATCAGACACCGGGTATTAAGAACGTATGGCTTAATGTGTTTTTTTTTTTTTAATGCTGGCGATAAGTATATAACGTTATGCGCTATTTTAGCAGCTGGATAAAATAGTGCATCACGTCATATCGCCAGCATTAAAAAAAAAACTTAACTAGCTTTTATTTTTTTAATTTCCAAAAATCCTATTGAGCAACGCGGTTGCGTTAAGTTTGCACCTCATTTGTATCCAACGCTATAGATATCAGGTGCAAACTTAACTTAACCGGAACCGGGTACCTAATAATGTTAGAGTAAGTGTACGTTTGTACGGAACCCTCGGTTCGCGAGTCCGCCTCGCACTTGGGCGGTTTTTTGTATGCGTTTGTGACTTTATAATGTGTGGTGTCGCAATAAAGCATATCTATAGAGATCTCTTTTCTCGCACTCTTTCCATCGATAAATTACTTGGCACTTCAGTTTACAATTCGAATTTGTGACGAAATGGGCACAAGTGACACAATTTAGGTTAGCGATAATATAGCTCTAGCGATGATGCGTTATTTGTATATTCTTGCATATTTGTGAGGTGTGCAATAAAGAGTACTCGTATTTGTATTGTATTGTACTACGCCGTAGCTAAGCCGCCGTAGCGGGGCTAAACGTGCCGATTTTCATAAAATACCAAGTTGAGCTATGAAAATAGTGTATATGTTGTGCGGCTTACGCACATATTTAAAGAATGATTATTGACGTTTCTGAAAAGGGATATTGTTTTGTGCGTCGTTAAATAGTTTTTGTACCAAAACATTTTTTATGAGATCGATCAGAACGGAATAACTAACCCTGCTACGGAGCTGGTTGAACCGGCGTTTTAAATACAAACTTATCCTTCAAAATTAATTCTCAGTTCATTAAAAAGCTAAAAGAGTATTTAGTTCGTCAAAATGTGTGATTATTTATTGTGTTCTATTCAACAGTTAACAAAAAATCAAATGCAAAAATATATTATTCAGTGGGGTTAGTTGTTCCGTCGATTTTGATTTTTTTTCCATCACTACTATTCTACCATAATGGAAGCAACTAAAACGGCTGCCGCACCGGCATAGCGTCATAAAGTTTGGCGACAAACATCATACGAATTGCTCCGTTTTTTAGTTGTGTTCCTATTCTCATCGGAACAACTTACCCCCGGCACACAATACATTTGGGCTAACCATGTTTATAACTGTTCCAAATTTCAAATAGATAGCATAAGTAGTTTTTCAGATGTGGCACTTTATTATTAGGACGGACAGACAGACAGAATCATACACCATAAGGGTCTTACCTTTTTGGTGCGGAACCCTGAAAACACATATCAGTCATTTAAGCAACATTTTAAAAATATCTCATAACACCTAAAAATTTATATATGATACATAAAAATATGATGAAAATGATGATATTTATCAATACCATATATTGAAGTCACAGCCCAATATCCCCACAAATGGCACTTCATAAAACGTGTAGGTAACTGGTATAAGCTGGTCCCGTGGTTGTAGCGCGCCCCGGCAGTGCGCGGCGGCGACTGCGCGTGCGCGGCGACGGCGGTCGGCGCGGGCGCACGCCGCACGCCGCCGGCCACTTCGGCCGCCCTAAACGCTACCGGCCGTCCATACACAGCTCTATAACATTATAATCACACTTTCATACTACATTTTGTTCCACGCTTTGACCGCTTAAAACGGATCTGTTTAATGACTTAAGGCTGATCGCAGATATACGAGTAGATAGCACAAGTAATTATAAAAAAACTGGCCAAGTGCGTTCCGTACAAAATATACGCTACAAATTTCCGTAACTATGAAAATCCAGTGTTAGCAGATCCCTACTCTTAAGCAAAATGTAGGCGGTGTTCGATCATTTTATATTGGATACTGAGATAGACAGACACACATAAAACTGTACTATTTTTAACCGACTTCCAAAAAAAGGAGGAGGTTCTCAATTCGATGGAATGCTTTTTTTTTTTTTTATGGATATTCACCGATTACTCAAAGACTATGTAACCGATTTCAAAAAAATTTTTTTGGTTTTATAAAAGGTACTTTCTAGTTGATCCCATTTAATTTTCGTGAAGATCTGATGATGGAATCCATGAGGAATTGAAGGAACTCCTCAAATATTGTAGGCATACATATAGCGATTTTGGTATTATAAGAAACATAATAAGCATTTGCATTCAGAAAGTGTAAATTGGTGAAGTGGAACTGATGCAGAAGACCACAGAATGCCATCGGAACTCCTCAATGATAAATGATTTACGGGTGGCGACAAAATATCTTGATTAATTTAGCTAAGCAACTTCATAGTCACAAATTTAAATGTTCCTGATGAGAATGGTATCATCGAATTGATTTGATGATGGAGCCGGAAGGTAGGCACCAGATCTATGTAATAAAATAATGTATCCTAGCCGTGTTTGGGCTTGTTCGAATCGTCACGAGATACACTTTTAAGTAACGATTAACTAAAAAGTGTAAAATTAATAAACTTTTAAACGACAAAATAAAACCGACTCCAAAAAAACTAAAAAGTAAAAAATAACGCCATAATTCAGTTTCTTCAAATTACTTACAAGTAACCGTTTGTATACTCAATCAATACCGTATATACAATTAATGTTATTTTGGAGTCGGTGCCATCGTGTCACAACTTACTAAAATCGTCAATTTTCAATATTTTACACATTCCTTATATGGCACCGACGCCAAAATAAGATTAATTGTATATACTGTATAGATTGAGTATACAAACGGTTACTTGTAAGTAATTTGAAGAAACTGAATTATGGCGATATTTTTTACTTTTTAGTTTTTTTGGAGTCGGTTTTATTTTTTTGTTTAAAAGTTTTTAGTATTTGTTGTTATAGCGGCAACAGAAATACATCATCTGTGAAAATTTCAACTGTCTAGCTATCACGGTCCATGAGATACAGCCTGTTGACAGACGGACAGACAGACAGACAGACGGCCAGCGGAGTCTTAGTAATAGGGTCCCGTTTTACCCTTTGGGTACGGAACCCTAAAAAGTTGTGCCCGCGATATGGTGTAAAAAGTTAACCGTCTTCATTTAATGCGAATTGGTGGTATGTCAGTAGAGATACAATATTTTTCTGGCGAGTTGCTTCAAATACCGATTCTATATACGTATTTAACTACCTGCGAATTTAATGAGACAATTTTATTTTTTATTCTGTACATTTTCGACTACTTCTCCATTCAGACGTCATGTGGAAACATATTTACATAACATTTGTATGGACATTCTTGATGAGGATATATTTATATCCACATATGTTGATACATCATCAATTTCGGACAGAATTATGGCCCTATAGTACGTGCAAAGTGGTTATTACTTTCAGTTTCAGTGTATGAATAAGTTGACTTAAGTATGAAACGTTGACGTTGACTCTATAAACAAATTTGTCTGCGATTCTTAGGTATCTAGCCGTCTCAATTTGCGAGGAAGCATTAATTAAGTAGGTAGGTGCCTACCTAATATAGACAGGTATCTACGTCAAATCTGGAAAGTCGCTATGCTGTCATTGAACAGATGAGTAACTGGCGCTCCCCCTGGCAGTGGCGAGTCGTGAGGCGGAGGCTGAGGATGTGAGCGGCCGGTCGGCGCGTGCGCAATTATCCCATCAGCCGGCAGTCAATTCGATTAATGCATAATTGCGCCGGGAACAAGGTCGGGGTAGGGACGCGCGCCGGCCTACATTGCTGGCTCTGGCTCGGTCTGTCTATCGAGTGTCTCGCTGCTGACAGCTATACAAGATAATCTTTTACTTTTTGTAAAATTCATGATGTCGTCGAAGATGCTCAGTAACTCGAGATACGGCCAAGACACATTCTCATCTATGCGGCCAAGTAGACACGCATCATCAGTGGCTGTCATCTTCTGTGGCTTGTATGTCGAAGCTCTCACGGTGTCATAGGTAGTAGATAGGTTTATGAGATATGTAAAACCAGCACCACTCAAGTGATATATCTCTATTAATATCCTCGGTGTGTCTTGAAGCAGTCTGACTTAAGGGCCTACTTGTCATTTGTAAATCACGCCCCAAACGCGGAGCCAGCCAATAAGCGTGATTTGTAATAAGGGACGCATTTTTTGCTCGCGCGCATCAAAGAAAGAGAATGCTAATACACTACATGCTTGAGGTTTTTTGGCGTAAGCGCCAGATGTAAAAGTACCATGAAATCGAAGATATTGTTATGTTTTGTTAACATTTAAGTTAATCACTTAAAAGATAAAGGGAAGACTGACATTTTAATATAATTTAGCCGTTTATTAATCTGTCGTTTGTACAAACTACACAAAAAACGGGAAATGAAGACGCGTTTTCGGATAACATTTCTATCGGGGAAATTTTCATTAAACATGTTTCCGCTTAATCACTTAATAGGTTATATAGTCAAGAAACACATATCTGAAAGCCAGCCTGTTTTATATACAAGATTTGACAAAAAATGCGCTACAAAATAGCTTAAATTTTCGATGCATCCCCGTAAGCAGTTTGCTGCCCAAAATATATCAATACCTCATAAATTTGTTAGTCGTTCGTCCTACATGTTAGTCCTAAAATCTGGACGAACTGCAAATTCACTTGGTAGCAGTTGGTCCAAATCGGAGTTCGTCATATTTGCAGTTTGACATACCGGCAGCCCGCCCTAAACCCAGTTCGTCTCATATGCAACTCGCCCAATATATACGCAGCTCTTTCGAGGTCTACCGGGCCGGGAGGTCGTCGCTATCAGTGATAAAGATATAAGAATGAACAGGCTGTTTCTGCACCAGCAATCTACTTCTCGACCTCTTAAACATTACCATCAGGTGATACTGGAGTTACTCACTGGCCAGTTTATTGAATAATTAAAACCCGTGTGTGTGATGCATGTTGAAATGAATTAGAAGTGCAGCACCATTGATAAAACCAGGTTATGTAGCAAGAATTTAATTATAAGTACATAGATGTAAATAGTGAAAAAATGCGATTTTCGTAAAAACATATCAATATGTAGCAAGAAGTTACCATTCGCTTACGTGCCTTCCAGGAATAGGTAATCTTTTACCGCCACGTAAAGCAAAGTGTCGTTATAAGGAAACTCTCATTTTGGCAAAAACTGTTTACTTATTTTAACAAAACAAAACTAAACATGTATCTTCACACACAACAAAAAACTATTATTTTACTTAAACACACTGACATTATAATAATATTATGATTTATAAATTAACCACCAGTTTACTACTGACTAAATAGCTATTCTGAACCGGAACAGTAACATTTTGTTAAGTATCAATGGCTAATAGTTATGTAAATACTCAATACCCATGTCACTTGCTAATAAATCATCTTGGCAAAAATCATTTTCTTTAAAAACTGATTTGGTTTAATTAGATTTTCTTCAAATATGTGAAACTGCAAATATGACGAACTCCGATTTGAACCAACTGCTACCAAGTGAATTTGCAGTTCGTCCAGATTTGAGACTAACTGCATATTGGAGCAAACGCTTACTGGACAAACCGAGACTTGGACTAGATGCATGTAGGACGAACGGCTAACAAATCGCTCTTTATCAACCGTTCGAGATGAATTATTAGTTAAGTAGTCAGTTTCCCTCAGTTAGATAGCCTCTTTCTTACTATTGTCGAATTCTAAATGAATATCCTGTCGAGACCAGTCGAAAGAGGTATGCAAAGCCGCGAACCATGCTAAAAGTACACGTCTCAGTCAGGCCTAAACCTTAGGACCTTAAAATGTGTTCTACGAATCCCAACTTACTGGTACTTAAATACCAATATATTTAGAGAAGCCGAAGTCACGCCGCGCAATGGATGCGCCCGAAGGAAACGGGGCAGAAACTGGAGCAGCCACGAGGCTCTGTCAGGGTCAGATTTGGTATTTGTTTACCATTAACCAATTGAGCTACTGATTGACCAGTATGGGGCAGGAACTACTCCCACTATATGTACCTAACCACGTGCAATATAACCCTATTTTAAGCTAGATTGATCTAAATAGCGACATTACTAACCTATATATACTCGTAACAGAGCCTTATAATTATAATAGTTGCCAATACTCCAGACATCTTACATTCTATACTTAATCTTATGTCGAACTGCAGTTTTGCCAGTTTCACCACGGAATAAACAATGATACCTACAAGTGTTTCGTGGATGCGACTTGCGGGCGCGGACAGATCTGCTTGGGCACGGTTAAGAAAACACAGAGACGGATCCACCAACCTACCGTTTAAGTCGGCATAACAAAACTGTTGCTTGACTGATAATACGCATCTTTGTGCCAACAAGAGCCTACGTTAACGCTTTCGAGAGGTTTTTGCCTCGTAATTGGTGTGTATGTGGGTTATCAGGGTCGCCGTCAAAAGATCATTAATGCATCATTATCCGAGCGTTACAACAGCCTCTCTTTCGTGGACAATTTGTTGTTGAAATGTCTGTATTATATATTTGTAGTATTTTGGGCTATTTAGTGGAGACGGACTTCAATTTAATAATTTTAAATCTCGTCAAAATCTACAGGCGTTTCTACAAAAAAGTGTCCACGGAAGTAATACGGAACAAACGGTCGAATATTGACTCATATTTTAACGATATTTAAACGGCGACAGCTTAATGTCAGGCAGGCCGTACGCTTGTTAACCATGTTTTGTAGACTCGGATCTATCATAGACCAATCTTAAAATACGGTGGCGAGGCTTGGCCCCCATCTCGAAGAAGACTAAGCTAGGCAGGTACTCGTTTTGGAGGCGGAGAGGAATGTAAATCTGGACCAAGCACAAGTGAAGAAGTTGTTCAGTGTGCCAACATAACGTAATTTGTTCTAAGAGTTTTAGGTAATAATAATAATCAACGGATCAATAACACAGGTAGGTAATAAAATAAAGAGTATTTATTGAATGTCATCAACTCACCAGTAGCTTATTAACAAAGATAATAAATATGTGTCAGCCAAACAATTGTATGGTTCAGTACACATGAGCCCCCTACCCCCCTGAGCCCTGCTCGGCCGCCCAGAGTAGTTATTGTCCTGAGGACATATACAAGTTGCAAAGTTTTCGTAAATAACTATAATTTGAGTTATGTGACGCCCCTCTGACTTGAAAGCTGGATAGCGTTAGGTGTGCTGCATGTTTCGGAACCAGTCGGGGTCTGTGGCGGCGGCGGGGCGGCCGCCGTGGTGTCGGTAGTGGAACTCGGAGGCGCCGCGGCCCGGCACGCCGTCGACCACGAACCGGCACAGGCGCTCGCACATGCGCGCCTCCCACTGCGCAGACACGTAGTGCACCGCCTGGTGCTCCACCAACACCTGCCCCGGAAAATGTAAAGGTGCGTCCAAATTTGCATCATTTGCCCGATCAATTCTTCGTTCCGTGGCATGATCGCGTGTCACGATCACGCGTTTGGACGTTGCGCCGATCCGATCGCTCGAAATCCACGTTGATACGCGTATCACATACTTAGATCGAACGAGCAAGGCATGATCGCCGCGCTGACAGTGAGCGTCCGAGCAGCGCGATACGCAGTCATGCCATGACACAGTGATCGGATACGAGCAAATGATACAAGTGTGGACGCACCTTAATGTGACTACACTTTAGTTCGTGGTCATTTTAATACAGGTGTTCGGAACATGGACCGCCAAAATTTCGGTAGGATCATTTGCTACAACTTCGCTCTTGGAACCAGGGTCCTAAGAGCTACGGTTATGGAGGTACAATTTTTAATAAGTTTTTCCTAAATTATCCAAGATATGCCCTTCGAAGCGTGTGCTTTTACATGCATATTTTTTTAATGCTCTTAAGTTGACGTGTGTGTGCTTCAAGCATACCGTTAGAAACGTGGTAAACCAAAGAACACTTTAAATTAAAACGAAGCTCTCAATAGCTGTTACTTTTTTTAAATTGAATTTAGAAGTAGATATGTTTTCGTACTTTCATTTTTTTTTGTGAAAAAAGGCCCACGTGTTATTTTTGTTGTGTTATTTGTAACGATAAATTAGTATTTGTGAAGTACACACGTTGAATTAAGACAATTCAAAAAATTATGCATGCAAAAGCACATACATAAAAAGTTATTGGGGCTTCGAAGGGCAAATTTTGGATAATTTAGGAAAAACTAACAAAAAAATCGTACATCCACCGTACCTTAAATCTTAGAAGCCAGGTTCCAAGAGCCATGATGTAGCAAATAACATTACACACCCCAAAAAAGATTGACGGTCTATGTGCAGAACACCCTGTCTACAGAGTGTCCCATAAATCGACGTCACTTAATCCTAAGAGGGACGATAGGGCTGCTCAAAAAGTAGAGCTGTAGAGCAATCGAGCAAAGTTGGATTTTCCATACTTCGCATAAACCCAAAGATGGAAAACATGGAAACATACACTTTATGTGATTACACAAAACAATAATCCGTAACAAGGTTATAAAAGGAAACAACCCAAAATTACTACAAAAAATGTGATTATTGTGAATATCTCGGAAAGTATACTAATAATCGCAGACCAGCTGCATGAGGGTCAGCCAAATCGATAGCCTTTGAGCTGTTCAGTCGGCCCTCTTGGGATTATCGTCGATTTATGGGACACCCTGAATGAATATATAGACCTATTTATCTATAATGTATTAAGAATTTTATATCTTGTTTAATAAGAACAAGTTTACCAACTGGAATCGGATCAAATAACTGATACTCAGATCACGAAAAGAGAAATACAAAAAAATTCAGGACATAGATACTCCAAGGAAGACCTGAATTACGTTACGAGTGAGACATGGCAGGTAACCAAAGAGAAGAAAGACCTAGGGACAGCCAAAGAGGACTTGGAACGTGCCCCAATATACATAAACTACTATCAGCCAAGGTGCAGCGGCTATTTCGCGGAGATTACATCCTGCATCTTACCCCTATGTGTTAGGAGATCGAGGATCACGCACAATCTATGCAAACCGGAGATTTATTTTTGGAAATAAAGAGCATTTATTTAAGCATTATTTTTAATGGAGACTGATGGCTAAAAATCTGGGCGATCGAAGACAACCATGGAAAGCTACTGATCTAAATATACCAGGTAACGGAAAGATGACGGCTCTACTGCGAAAACGTCTACAAGGACCCCAAAATATCAGTTGGGCCATCGATCCAGATCGAAGAACAATACTCAGAGCCTGATATTATCGAATCCGAAGTCAGGGGTACTTTGAAAAAGCTAAAAACAAATAAATCAGCCGGAAAAGACGCGATATTTGCTCAGGAGCTAAAACATCTATTAGACACAGGTGTTTAAAATCTTACTGAATCTCTGTAACCAGCTTTGGAAAACAGGTAAATGGCCTGAGAACTGGAAAGAGTCACTTTTGATACCCTTCCACAAGAAGCAGGGTCCACGAAATCATGCGAAAACTACACGGACAGTGGCACTTATATCCCATGCTAGTAAAATAATGCGGTACATAACCCATGGAAGATTGCAATCATTCCTGCACCGATGAGCAGGCTGGTTTCATCAAAGGTCGCGGCACCAGAGAGCAAATAGTAAATATGAGGCACGTAATAGAGAAGAGCCGTGAATTTAACGTACCAAATTACCTATGCGCCTTTGCTATATAGACTACTCTAGAGCGTTTGACTGCGTGCGATGGGAATTTCTGTGGAAAATCTACTTAGTAAAACTGAAACCAGTTTGTACGACTATGGGGAGTCTGACTCCAGACTCCGCATCATCGTGAATAATGTGGTGTCTGGACCATAGACTCGGTCCAAGGCCTGAAAGCGGAAGGCACTGTCCTCGGGCGCGACGCCGCCCTCACCGAACTGCCACAATGGTAGCTGCACCCAGCGCACCTTCTAGTGCTGTATATACCTGGACGTTGTAGACCCGGTCTCCGGCCTGGAAGCGGAAGGCATAGTCCTCGGGCGCGGTGCCGCCCTCGCCGAACTGCCACAGCGGCAGCTCCACCCAGCGCACCGGCAGCACGCGCCCGTCAGGCAGCGCCACCGTGCCCACCTCGAAACTGACACAGAACAATACTGATTTACATTTGCCTTCCGTGTCTTTGATCATCATCGCTAGGCGCGTAACTCAATTGTAGATTCCTTTCAAAATCTGCTCGCAGCAAAAAAACTGCTTTAAAATGTTCCTAGCACTTGCTGTAAAGCAATGGGACGGAAGACACTGCGTACACGCTTGTCATAGAGTGGTACTAATGTGGTTGCTCGGTTGGAAAAAGAGCACTCTTGCGTATAATAAACAGAGGTCGGGGGTTCAAATCCCACCCAGGTATACATATCGTAGGGGACCACATTGCTTTGTTTTCCTTTCCCATTGATCTTTGTATCTATATTTGTATTATAAATAATGTGTTATCCACATAAAAAAAAATATTTATTTATTAATAGGTTTGCCAACAGATACAACACAGAATAAAATTACACTAATATCATATGGACATAAAGACAAGAGTGTTTATCCAATTACAGGCAAACACAGCATGCTTTTTCTATTAGCTAGCTAAACAATGTGAAGTGACTGCTAGTACTTATTATACTACAGATAATATTATGAGAGGCAATAGATAATATTGACTCTGTTAGAAACATAATAAAGCAAGTACTTGGTGGCGGTGGAGGGCTGGCAGACGACGCCGACGCTGACGCTGGTGCCGTCGGCGAGGAAGAACTGGTGGAAGGCGTAACGGTGCATGAGGCTCCAGTCGCGGCGCGCGCCGAAGCTGTGGTCGCGGAACGACTGCAGCTGCAGCGCGTGCGTCTCGCCGCCCAGCGTCAGCTGCGCGCCCAGCGACCCGAACTGCTCGTAGTGCGACTGGTGCGCCCTGGACACACCGGAATTGAAGCTATGTAAAAGGAGCTTAGAAACCTATTGATTATTCAGTCAAAAGCAGCTCAGACTCAGACGTTTCCGTAAAAACATCCACATCTTGAAGTTCGCGTTAGGGCTCTTATACACTTATTATAACATCCACTACGAGTTTTGGCACACACAGTTAAAACTACATCGCAGAATTCGTGCTGTGCGTGCTGTATAGCTGTCAATTATTCTACAAAAGGAACGTACCTAAAATATACGCATCAACTTGTTTCCCAAAAATATCCGGTGCTTACGTCTTGAGTCCCTCGAAGTACTGCTTGGTCCAGGGCTCGCGCGCGATGGAGCGGATGACGGCGGGCGGGTGCAGGTCGCAGTCGAAGTCGAAGTAGTCGCTGCTGGCCGTCCACACGCCCTCGAACGACACCTCCACCACCTGCGACGGGTCCTTCTGGTACCTGACACACAAACCTGACTTAGATACGTGCCTTAATGCCTGCTAGCGACAACTCAATTTGCAGAATTTATAACTGGGAATTAATAATCAATGACTTTGACGTTTACAAATTGTTTTCATGTTTCTTAAATCGCAGGTACTCGCGTGTGATGTGACGTCACTGACACTCTTACCACATGAGCCCCTGGTACTGCGCATGGCCCTCGGACCGAGCGGTGTTGTGGGCAGCCGCGTCACTCTCGTGTAACGTGACGTCTCTCACCACATGGGCCCCTGGTACTACGCTACAGCGCGTTGGCTCCTCGGGCGTGATGCGGCTTCCCTCTTGGGCGGCTGCGCCACTAACGTGTGATGGAATGTCTCTCACGCATGGGCACTTGGTACTGCGGCCACCAGAAGTGCATGGCTCCTTGGGCGTGATGCGTTTGCCCTCTTGTCGGGCGGTACTGTGACGCAGCCGCGCCACTACGTGTGACGGAACGTCTCTCACCACATGGGCCCCTGGTACTGCAGCCGCCACGTGCGCATGGGCTCCTCGGGCGTGATGCGGATGCCCTCGGCGGCGAACTGGCCTGGCTCGGCGCCGAACAACACCGTGTCCGGCAACTTCTTGCTGCACAGCAACCCCTTGCCCGGCAGCTGGAACATAGGCACAAAGATGAGAAATACTTGCCAATATAATTCCTTCATTGGTACTATACGAATCATGTCGTTCTATATCAAAAATATTTGGGCCTTTATTTCACCGCAAGCAGAGGTGCTTACGAAAAGTGTTACCGCTTTTAACGACTCGACTGATAGAAAGTAAACATTGACAAAAATGTAGACACCTACCGCAATGTAGAAGAGTCCGTTGCACATGCCGAGAGGGCGGCGCTCGCAGCCCATCATGACGTAGGTGCCCTCGCCGGGCTCGGCGGCCGTATCCGACGCCGTGAAGAACACTGCGTCAAACGCCTACAATCGCCGACAAAATATCTCATCGACTCATCATCGAATTTATTCTCTGGATGCAGAGAAGCACAACGGCGCTTATAGCTGGCTCCAGATAATAAAGCTGAAGAATATACAGGGTGTATGGCAGATCGTCTGCCAAAAGACTAGGGTAAGTAGGTAGGGTCACTTGCAACACATTTTGGGCCAATTAACACTTGCCCACGGTGCTTTTTTACCAATTTTTTTAATTTTGTTTCGGCATTTGCAAAAATTCACATTTTAATTACATTTTAAACGTGACTGCTCAAAAGTGTTTATATTTTTCAAATCTCTAATGTATGCGTATCCTATTGAACATTTATTTTTGTTTAGAAAGGAAATAAATAAAAAGTTATGAGCCGACAAAGTGTGAAGGACAGAAAATAAATATCATCGAGCTCAACTTTATGGTACAATAAAAAAAATAGTTGAAACTTCTCAGATCTTCCAATATCATAAAAACTTCTTCAGTTCATGACTATTCTAACGGTATACCATATGACTACAATCACTTTCAATTTTCCGGCGAAAAATGGTTTTTGTCTAAAATGGTGACGTAAATCACCTAGTACTTCTTCGCAACTATTTAAAAATCGGATTTGATAAAATAAATAAATGAACACTAAATGCACTAAATAAATCAAATCTATTCGGCTAATCATAAAGAAATCATAAAAAAGTCATATAAATTAATAAATAAACCTAAAATTAGTAATAATTTATTTTTATAATTCCTTATCCATATCCAATCTGCAAGTTACAACCAAAAATAACCTAATTTATTTTTTCTGATATTTTTGCATGATAATTTATCCAATTCAAAGTATTCTTACATGTAATAAAAAAAAATAAAGTTATCTGCGCAGGAAAACATTAATTTTAGTAAAGAAATGGAGGCATTATTTTAGTTGGCTCTAAAGTTGTATGATAACTTTATTGTTATTATCAACATGGCTACATACAGTAATGAGGAATTCGCTGACATTTTATTGATATGCGGCCGTGCTAATGGCGTGTCTCGTGAAGCACGTAGAATTTACCAGCAGTTGTATCCTGGCAGACGGTTACCTAGACGCGACGTTTTTCCCTCCACATACCAACGTTTTCGAAAGACACAACTTTAGAGCCAACTAAAATAATGCCTCTCTTTCTTTACTAAAATTAATGTTTTCCTGCGCAGTTAACTTTTAATTTTTGTAATTATCTGTAAGAATACTTTGAATTGGATAAATTATCATGCAAAAATATCAGAATTAAAACAGGTTATTTTTGGTCGTAACTTGCATATTGGATATGGATAAGGGATTATAAAAATAAATTATAACTAATTTTAGTTATTTATTATTTTAGACGCTCTGCCATACACCCTGTATACATATATCGCAGAATAAAAATATGCATAAATATTTGTCAGACACAACATATAAATACGTACTCCAATTCAACCCAAAGTTATGTAGGTGGGCCAAATCAAGTAGGTAACTTAACTAAAGGTGCGTCCACACTTGTATCATTTGCTCGTATCCGATCACCGTGCCGTGGCATGACTGTGTATCGCGCTGCTTGGACGCTTACTGTCGGCGCGCCGATCATGCCGTACTCGTCCGATATAACTGTGTGATACGCGTAGCAAAATGGATTTCGAGCGATCTAAACGGTGCAACGTCCAAACGCGCGATCGTGACACGCGATCATGCCACGCGACGATGATCTGATACGGGCAAATGATACAAATGTGGACGCACCTTAAGAGTCAAAGATACAAGGAGGGATCCACCAGAGTCGACGGTAAGGAACCCGCAAAGTGAAGATTCACCGTCACTTTCAGCATAATTACCACTCTCACACCGGACTGACGCCCTGGTTAAGGTCGCGCGGAGCCCTTGATGGAAAAAACTACGATGTTTATGTATGACAGTTAACGTGTACTGCTCCCACAGACTGCTCCGGTCAGACGTGGCGGTCGTTAGTGAGGGTGCGCGCAGACCGGAGCGAGCGGGCTGTGCTTTACCTACCTGGGCGTGGTCGCTGAAGGGCTGCGCGCGCTCCATGAGCGCGGGGTCCGCCAGCGCGCGCACGCCCTGCCCGGCGCGTCCGCCCGCGCGCGCCGCGCGCCCCGCATTTGCGTACTGTCAAAATAAAACAAATCACGAAACTACCCTTCTACAATAACATATTTACGAATATAAGTGTTGGACAACGAGCGGATTCAGGGGAGTTGAAGAATCTCAAATCGCGAGTTGCCACTTTCCACCGACATACTTATAGCGCGAATTGACGCTTGTGTGGATGTATATGTAGGAACAAATACAACCTACCCATTAGAGCATCTAATTGTTTATTACATTTTTAGGGTTCTGTAGCCAAAATGTCAAAAACGTCCGCCCGTCCGTCCGTCCGTCCGTATGTCACAGGCATTTTACTCAAAAACTATATGATGTATATTGATGAAATTTGGAACATAGGTGTAAGCCGCTACTTAGTTTGATAGTTAAATAAAAAAATTGTATATTTCTTGGGGGGGCACTCCATAGGGGGGCACTCCATACATGTAACCGAAACTGAAAATAATGTTTTCCAGCAAATATCACTAGGCCAAGTCATAAAATATTAAGTATACTTAATAATAAAAAAATCGCAGTAAAGAACCATAGACTTGGCACGAATTTGTTTAGATTTCATTACTTTTTAGAGATACGTGTATACAGAGAGTAAAAAAGTTGTCAAAACAAAACAGGTTGTTTCAAAAGAAATTGAGATCTTGCAGTCAAAATGTAAATCTAGTGGAGTTAAGTAAGTTAGATATGTATTCTGTACAGTTACAAAATAGTAGGTTAAAATATGAAACTGACACACAGACATTAAAGTTAAAAATTCAAAGCTTAGAGGATTCAATTAAATCATTAGACACAATTAATGAGAGCTCAAAAAAAGTTATTCATGAATACTCACTAGCCATGGATGATTTAATATCACAAATTAATTATAACTCAGAACGGTTTGAGTCCCTGACAAATAATCATTCCTGTTTATGTAAGCAGGCAAGTGGTAATTTGTCGACTAGTTTTTTTTTTTTTTATGGCATAGGGGGCAAACGAGCAGACGGGTCACCTGATGGTAAGCGATCACCGTCGCCCATAGACACTTGCACCACCAGAGGAGTCACAAGTGCGTTGCCGGCCTTTCAGCTGGGAGTACGCTCTTTTCTTGAAGGTTTGAAGATCGCATCGGTCCGGAAATACTGCATGCGGCAATTTATTCCACAGTTCAGTCGTGCAAGGCAGGAAATTTCTAGAAAAACGCACAGTTGTGGACTGCCAACCATCTATGTGGTGAGGATGGAAATATTGTCGCGTAGGACGATGGCGGAAAGATGCAGCTGGGATCAACCCGAACAATTCCTCGGAACACTCTCCGTTATACAAGCGATAAAAAATGCAGAGCGAGGCTACATCTCTACGCAGTGCCAAGGAGTCAAGCCGATCTGAAATACGCTGGCAACCGACGACACGAGTCGCTCTCCGTTGAATGCGGTCTAGAGGAAGAAGCTGGTACTGTGAAGCCCCAGCCCACAGATGAGAACAGTATTCCATGTGCGGGCGGACCTGTGCCTTGTAAAGATGTAGGAGGTGGGCCGGAGTAAAATACTGTCTCGATCTGTTGAGCACGCCGAGCTTCTTAGAGGCTAATTTGGCCTTACCCTCTAGATGGCCGCGGAACTGGACTTCACTCGATATGTCGACGCCAAGGATTCCGATAGTGGCTGTTGCAGTTAGGGGAGTATTCTCAAAACGAGGTGATGCAACAAACGCAGACTTTTTAGCGGTGAAAGCGCAAACCTGTGTCTTTGTAGGGTTAAGGGCCTTATCACACTTAGCGAGTTGTGAGCGAATTTTGTATGAAGGCGATCACGCAGCGAGTTCACCGCGACTGATATTTGTATAGAAAACACGCTCGCAACTCGCAAGTATGATAAGGCCCTAAAGCGGACTAAATTAAGTCAACCCCATTCTGAAACTTCTTTTAGGGAAGTTTCAACTTCAGACGCAAGTTTGTTACGGCTCTCGATGACGTTATCCCGAGAAATATTGGCGCGGCCAGTGTAGGAGGCATCACCCGTGCTATAATCCGCATAACAGTGAATGCCACAAATTTGCAGCATATTGTAACGATCACATGCGCTCGACACCATTTTTTTTTTTTGTATAATAATATTTTTCCACCCCTTATTAATCTCATAAAACAGATTTGAACATCAAACTATAGTTACTAGATAAAAATACCTAATTCTTATAGGTATACTACCTAAACTAAAAAAGTAAACAAATTGTTAAATCATAAATGCCTACATACCTATTTTTAAATGTCCAACATGTCCACGTAGTCTAACATGTGACAGAAGTACCACTTTTGCAGGTAGTCTAATTTGTCAAGGATTTTTAGTATAAATAGGGAACATTTGAGGAGTTGGGATCACTTTTTACTTGATCGTCGGACGAGTAACATAATCTCTGGCATTTTGAGGTAATAAACAATTATAAGGGGAATTTCTGTCGGATTTATGTTTAATTATTAAATTAATTTTGTTGGGGATTTTTGTGTTTTAAGCTAGAAAGCAAATTTTATGCCAGAATGATGTTTTGGTACATGGTTATCAAATAAAATGTTCTTATCTGTAACAGTGATAAACGAGGACATTTTAGACTCGCAGTAATTTATCCAGATTAGGCAGTCTGGACACTATAGCCATTTATAAGTGCAGTGATTTGCCTACAAGATTCATTGATCTGGTCGGAGGAAGAGGGGACCTTACGAAGGACATGTGGGATTTCCACACCGTTTTTGAATCTTGGTCTCCCCGTCAAATTTATGTATATATAACCATAATAATACACGGATAGGGCCAATGCCTTACTTGAACGCACCTTGGAGTTTCATTATCCGCGTCAGGGGGAAACAATTACACGAGTATTAAACACAAATATCGACTTACTCATCGAACGCTTAAAATGAAGCTTAATTAGGGTCCCATACACCACTTTACACGATTAAATGTAAATGTGAAGAATTTCCTCTAGTATTGCTCACAGCAGAATAGGCTATTTTGGGGTAGAGATAGGCACACACATTACTTATTTTGGGAATAAGGGTTTTCATTAAACTTATTACTTAAACTCCGAATATTCGGTCATTTTCATTAACCAAACATAATACTTTATTTTAAACATTGATCTAATATCATTTATGTAATTGTAGTCTCACTGTGTTTAAATTAAAACCATTTAATATTATTCTTCACGAAAATATTAAAGACATGAATCTAGTGTTAAAATATAGTCTGTGTCAAGTTACTAAATACAAACATACACCATCTTTTGGTAGTTTTATCAAATCAAAATCAAGATAAAATTTATATTATTATCAAAATATTTATATTTTTATTAATAAGAATTTACCTAATAAGAAGAATCTTAGAATTCACTAACCTAATAAAGTAAAATAGGTAAGAATAAGAAATTTGGTAGAAAAATACGCTTTTCAAAGACGATATTCCCAAATTTAGTAGAATTGGTAGTTTTCATTTTTCAACAAAAATTGTCATGATTACCTGCCTTTTTGTAAATTAATGTATTTTTGAGGTAATGTGCAATTCGATGAAGGAAACTGTTTTAACAGTAGTGTGATTATTTGTCTAAGAAAGGGCAAATACTCATTCCATTGATATTGTGGATCAGACGATGTTTCGCTACGAATGGCCGGGATATGAATCGTCAAACAAAGAGTCTTGACGAATCCTGTATAACATCTTGTTTGATTGACATTCATAAGGAAATAATGTATAAAAGGTTTTGGAGATTCCTTGTCGAAGCGTACTGAGGAAAATAACAAGTAATCAGTGCACATGTGTTCATGAGAAGGAATGACATTTATTTATCGTCTACGAATGGCGTATGTTTTTCAAATACGAAAGGATAAGTAGTTTTCAGGGTTTGTGAAGGAATAAAAGTGTTCACTTAATCCATAAATAAGAGAGGAATGTCGTGATTAGAAATACAAATTTGTGTTATATTGATTAATGTTTTGTTGTGCAATTTGGTAATGGAACCTGTTTTGCAATAGTGGTGAGGTTAGTCTAAAGGAATGGACGAAATCTCAAGTTATAAATGTATTATTGAACATCCCTAACATTTTGCTAAGAATGGCCTAAGATCTATCTTCTAGAAGAGAACTAGATGGGATCTTTGAACAGTGTCTAGTGTGATCAATAATCATGGTTAATTAAAGTAACTACGAAAGGTCTCCTTGTCAAAGAGTACAGTGAAATAAAAGAACATGTTTTTACATCAATTATATGAGAAACATAATAATTTTGCAAATAAGAATATATAGTTTATTGAAGTACTTATCAGAACTCGGATCGTCCACTCTATCCTTTATACAAGAAGGATTTATATTGATAATCGAAGGAAATCAATATTAGCATACCCGTGCGAAGTGTTTATGTCTACTGACTAGTAAAAATATAGTTATATGTTTATAGAACATAGTAGTGAACATATAATTATTTTATCCAGTTAAGGAAATAATAACATTTATCGTCTATGTATGGTGTATGATTTCAGATATGAAATAATAAGTTTTCTAGGTATATAAAAGAATAGAAGAGTTCACTTAATCCATAAATGAGAGGATTTGTGTTGATTTTAACGTAGAGAACGTTTTCTTTCAAAATATCAAAGAAATTGAGAAAATGGCAAATTCAAGAAACAGTTCTTGAAAACGGGTGCCTTAAAACCTGTAAAAAGATCTGACTTGGTGTTCATTCGGTATCCGGGGAATATGACTTTTTTTATGGCTTGTAAAATTAAGAACTAACATAGAAATCGAATCCAGGAAAGGATTTTAAACAATATTTAACCAAGTATGGAAATCTCTTGTATCCGATAGACATGAAGGAAGCCTATTCTGTACACGAACACCCTTGGTCCGGTAGCTGATTTTGTAATTTTCAAAAAAATACTTTTTGGAAAATAAGATGATTCTAGCGGTTCAATATTATCTTATGCAGTAACATAGTCAGTCATCCATTTTTCATATATTAAAATTTCGTTTACAACTCCTTCTAATAATCATTTGATACAGAAATCTATCTATAATGGCATAGACGATACTCATAGAAGTTATCCTAGCATAACTAGAGCTTAAGTTCAACAAAGTAAGAGTATCGAGCCAGCGCAGTAAATATTTTGAATCTGTACAGAACTCCAAAATTGTATTCGAGCTGACTACTTCTAGTTATCTCTTGATATTTCATAATGAATAATATATGTTTGTGTTCTAGTTTCCACAATAGTTTGACATTTTTCTAATTAAATTCTTCCATCATCTCCTTATAAATCTTAAGTGTTACTTTTTTAAACCAGATCTTTTCAGGGTTGATACTCCTTATTGTTGAGTTTCTCATTGATTGAGGGAGCTCTTTACTATTCTACTGAATGAATTCTCTAATCAATGGATAAAGACTAGTTATACAATATTTGCATAAATAATAATAGGACAGAGTAGTTAGATCTCAAAATTCCTATAAATAATTGTAACTGTCAGGTATATTATAATTTAACGACAAAGTATGCAATTTGAGTATGTTTTAGGACAGGAAAGTAGGATAAAGATAAGTCAGGATATAAGAGTAGTATTTATTAACATCAGTAAAAGATAGGTTTATTTTAATTAAAAATATACTGAGCGATCATAATGGTTCTCCCATAAAAGAACTTCAGGTTACTATGCAACGTAGAGTCCTACTAAACTAGACGAATCACAACGGGTTTTCTGATGACATTTCTGGCCAATATTATTATAATAGCGCGATTCAAATTCAGATGCACATTATTAAAGTAAAAGGCAGTACAAGATAGTTGGTGTAGTAATAAAATTTAGACCGTGCTCATCTAGGTGTATTCTGTTAGGTGTATTCGAGGTAGTGTAGTGGAGTGTGGTATTAGGAGTCTCATTAGGCATTACAGTTGATTCCGCACACAGGATTAATAGGGCACATTAGAAGTTACATTTGGTTTCGAGACCAATGAGCTTCATTATTAGGATTTCGTTAGGGTCAGTACATTTGGTCCCATGGCCATGGCTTAGGTAAATTGCAATTGTTTTCTGCAAGGCTTATTAAGTTAGCTACATTTGGTCCCGTGACCATGGATAGTTTAATGGAGAGTTTTCTGTTAAGGTTCGTTAGGTTTATTAGGTTCTTTACAATATCGTTGATATGCAGAAGGAACAGCGTGGGCGATAACACACAGCCTTGTGGGACACCAGCATTCACAGGCATGGATTCAGAGCACACACCGTCAACTACGACCTTTATGCATCTGTCTGCTAGAAAGCTACTGAACCATTCGCATAATTTCTCGGGGAGCCCATAAGATGGAAGCTTCGAAAGAAGTGCTTTGTACCAAACCCAATCAAAAGCCTCCGCCATGTCCAAGCTAACCGCCAATGCTTCGCCCTTAGTCTCGATCGCCTGTGCCCACAACAATGTGTCAGGTAAACCAGAAGGTCACCAGCTGAGCAACCTCTACGGAAACCATATTGTTGGTCACTAAGCAGTTGGTGGTCCTCTAGGTACCGAAGGAGCTGGCTGTTGATAATGGACTCCATTATCTTCGAGAACAGGGAGGTTATAGCTATCGGCCTGTAGTTGGATGGGTTAGAGCGGTCACCTTTTTTAGGGATCGGGTGCACCAAAGCTGACTTCCATGAGATCGGGACTACACCAGAAGAGTAAGAGAGCCGAAAAAGACGCGTTAAAACCGGTGCCAACTCTGGAGCGCACCTCTTCAACACAATAGGGGGAATTCCATCTGGCCCACTCGACTTATGGACATCGAGGGAAAGAAGTGCTTTAAGCACTGACCTATGGTGGAGCCGGACATCCAGCATATAGCTATCGTGCCGCGGTATTGTCGGCGGCTCGTGTCCCCCATCATCATAAAGTCGAGCTGGACGCAAATGATGTACTAGAACCATCCTCTCTGTGTGCCAGTTTGCCAGAAAAATCCAGTAAAAGTTCCTTCCACACCGCACCAAGCACACCTAAGCCTAAGGTTATCATGTACTGTGATGAGATAGGAAGTGGTATGGGCCCACTGTTGAACTCATACTTAAAGGGACATAGTGTAAGAAGCAATTGTTTGCCTTATAGTAGCCTTGACAATATTTCGAATCAATTCTAAAACACAGTAATATTAATTCCAAGACAACACTGCTTATTCTTTTGAGAAACGGGTAAAGTGAACAAGAATGATTTAATTAAATTTTATGAAACTTTGAACACAATTACAGTTAAGGAAATTATTATGTTCACTTTTCCCTATTGTAAACAATTGACAAAATCTGAAAATGATACAAGGTATATTTTAAATACATCTTTATATAATCTTTGTACTGCTACGTCTAAAGATCGGGAATAAATAATTTAAACAAGAAAATAATAATTTAAACTAATATTTATTCCTCGATACGCCGCTAGCACACGAAAAGAAGTCGTAGGGGGTGGGTACGTTTAAGCCGGTCTTAATTTGCTCCCAGTAGTTAAGGGGTGTTGCCGCCACCACGTTAGTACTCCCCTGGTTCTTGGAGTCGCCGTAAAGATGTGTATGAGCTGAGGGACGTCAGCTGTCGGCTGCGCCGAAGGCAACGGTCTTGGTGGCTCGGGCCGTAAGGTGGCACCCCAATATAGGGGTATAAACACTGATTTGAATTAAGACTCGGAACGAGTACACAATGGAAAACAACGTTAACCGTTGCTAAACTTTAAATGTCTAAACTTACGCCGGCGACGTATGACGACGCTGAGATTCAGCGAACGTACGCCTGCGTTGGAAGCAAAATCTGTCTGGCGGGCGGTGCGGCGGGCACTCGGTTCACGGAGCGCGGGCGGGGGGCAGCCGACCGGTTGAGCAGAAACACAGGCGATGCGAGTCCAGTACAGTTCATCAGGGAAAATAAGTGACATTCGCGTTGTACAATCAACCTATTTAAATATAGGTTAACGTATTATAATATTTTATTAAGGTTTCAGTTTATTTTTAGGTAAGTGTTATTATAAAGCATTTTAAATACGTTTTTATATCTTTAAGACTTGATTTATTAATGTTAATTTTATTATATTTCTTAAAACCTAGGTTACGTAACGCTTTTACGTTACAGTACATATAGTAGTAAGTTTAGAATAGTAGACGCTAACAAATATTTTAGTAATCATTATTTTTTGACGAAAGGTAAGTTTTACCTTTCGAATTATTGCAAACGACAAATAGTTTTGTCACTAGCCTATTTAATTGAAATTTCTACCAAGAATTTGGTACATAACTCTGCTTCTATTGAGCAGTCGGACATTCATGTTGTTATGTGTAATAATTTAAACTAAGTGATGAGACAATGGAGAAATCCTTATCTGGCAATGAAAAGTATATCCACCTGGTTCATCAAAATATTCAGTGTATTAGAGGCAAAGATTTGCAGCTTGAATTATTTTTAAATGCCTATAATATTGATATCTTATGTATAACTGAACACTGGCTAACTTGCAATGAGATAATGCCCCAATTCAATAATCACCAGGTGGGTAGTTCGTTCACCAGACTTAGATCCATACATGGTGGGTCGTTAATTATATTAAATGGTCAATTGAAATTTAAGGAACGTAAGGACATTGTATCCTTGTCTGTTGAACGGACCATAGAATTAAGTGCAGTAGAATTAGAGCAATTTATTGTAGTTTGTGTGTATAGGCCGCCATTAAGTAATTTCGATGTTTTTCAAACTATTATGGAATATGTGCTTCTTAAGATATCGCGTACTCTTAAAAAAATACTTATTTGCGGCGATATCAATGTAAATCTTTTGGAAGATTCAACACTAAGTATTAAATTGTTGAATCTATTGAAATCTTTTCGTTTAAGCCACGTATTTATGGAACCTACTAGGGTGACCGATACCAGCGCCACCTGTATTGATAACATTTTCACTGATATTTCTCCTTCTAAACAAAGTATAATCAGTAAATTAGAATCAGATCATTTAGGCCAATTAATGGAATTTGAGATATTAAGGGAAAATATGGTTAAAAAACAAATTACTTTTGTACCGGTAACCACAGACCGTGTGGAAAGAATTAAGCAACATTTGTTTCAGGCGCTACCCGTTCTGTCTTCTGAAATGAGTCCTAATCACATGAATGATTCATTCTTTACAACTTTTATGAAACATTATAATACAATATTTACTTCTAAATCGGTAGTGGCTGGCGGTGCACAAGTATTTAGCGAATGGGCTACTGCGGACTTACACAAACGTAGACAAGCACTTTAGGCCATGTATGAGGAACGGCGGTTTAATACGAGTGATGAATTTAAAGAACATGTAAAGCAATATTCGAAACAATTCAAAATTGATTGTCATATTGCCAAACGTAATTATTTATCCCAGAAAATCAAAAATAGGAAAGTGATTAATGCGGAGACTGGTAGATCGAGGCACGCAATTAGTGATCTAGAATTAAAAATTTATGGCAAAATTAGATTCTAGTTTAGATGTAACAACAGAATTTGAAAAGTTCTTCACCAATATACCAGTATCCACAACAAAGTGTTTAAATTGATCACCTTCGTCTGCCGTTTTGTTGTTAAAAGAAAACGTCCCAGAATGTAGTAAGGACTTTTATTTTGAAGATGTCAGTCCTTCAGATGTAGTAAAGGCATTTAAATCAATTAATGTCAAAAAAACCAATGACTTATGGGGGGTCTCAGTCCATGCTGTCAAATCCCTACTAGAAGTCATAGCGCCTGACTTGGCAGATATATTCAATAACAGTGTTGACTGCGGTGTGTTTCCTGATCTGATGAAACATAGCAAAATAACTCCTTTATTTAAATCAGGTAGTACCTCTGACCCGACTAACTTTAGACCAATATCTGTACTACCTACATTTAGTAAAATTTTTGAAAAGCTAATTCTATTATTTGTTAAAACATTTTAATTTGATGCATAGTAAGCAACGGTTTTACTCGGGGTCGCTCGACATCCAACGCCGGAGTTGAGCTCGTAAAACACATTTTCGATGCCTGGGAGGAATCGCGAGATGCTTTAGGTTTCTTCTGTGATTTATCTAAGGCCTTCGATTGCGTTAATCATGAGACACTGATCAGGAAGCTACACCACTACGGAGTTAAAGGATCAGCACTAAATTTATTAGAGTCTTATTTAAATGGTAGACTACAAAGGGTTGACGTGAATGGAAAGCGTTCACCGGGGTCATTAGTCTCTATGGGTGTGCCGCAGGGATCAATATTGGGACCTTTCCTGTTCCTTACCTATATAAACGACTTGCCACACCTCGTAAAGACCCACCATGAGATAGTTTTGTTTGCAGATGATACGTCTCTAATTTTCAAAGTCGTACGAAATCAACGATCCTACAATGACGTAAACAATGCTATCTGTGAAGTAGTAAATTGGTTTAATGTAAATAATTTATTGTTGAATGAGGAAAGGACTAAATGTGTTAAGTTTGTCACGAGTAACGTAAAACACGAGCAAGCAAGCGTTATGGTTAAAGGTGAGGAACTGGAACTAGTTAATAGTACAGTCTTTCTCGGTATAACATTAGATTCTAAGCTACTAGGCTCCATAAAATAAGGAGACCATTCATGGGGAACTGTGTGAGGTTTTATAATAAACTTTCTAGCAGCGTGAGTGAGTTGTCTATTGGTAAATTCAAAAATATTGTAAAACGAAAATTATTTTCTAAAGCTTATTATAGCACACAAGACTACATGAATGATAAAGCCGCGTGGGATTAATGTAAATTATAGCGTCATGTAGGTATGTGAATAATTATTTTAACGAATACCTAAGGTATTATTATTATTGCAATCTTAATTGTTTTACATACTCTGACATTTAGAATTTTATTCTAGACACATTCTAGATTATTTATTTTTTATTGACAATCCTTTTGGGATTTATCTTATTGATTATTTTAATTTTTAAAATGATGATTTTATCAATAATATTATACTTAAGTTAAATGATCTGATTGGGTTTTTCTGGGTTTTCCCTAATCCTTGCAGCATATGTTGGATCATATTGTATGTCTCCCAGCAAACGTTCACTCTCATGTAACTGACATTTCGAAAGTGCTTCTAACTAGGCCTACTGGAATAAAGAATATTTTGATTGATTGATAAACAAGCAGCTCCATCGAGACTTGGTTAGTTTTTTACAGAATATTTTTGGTGGGATACTTTCAACGAAAATTACTTTCAACATGATCGGATAAACCTTTTTTAAATTATTGCCAAAAAACTGCACTTCTCAGCAAAAGGACGTAAGTGCCCGGGAGATACGCTCTTTTGTTAGTGTTTCTTTTTCATATCGTATTTTTGTCATCTGTTGTGCATTTTTTTGTATAGACGGCTGCGGAACCCAACCTCAAACTTCTGCCCCGGTTCTTAAAGCCGTAAGTAGATCCGGGGTTGCGACAGTTCCAGACATCTATACCTTTACCCTATTAGTTACATCATAATTATGTATTTTTTCACTTCTCCTGCTGCAACGATCAAATGTGCACGACATTATTATTTTTTTCATATAATCATATTTTTCCACCCCTTATTAATCTCATAAAACATATTTGAACATCAAACTATAGTTACTAGATAAAAATACCTAATTCTTATAGGTATACTACCTAAACTACAAAAGTAAACAAATCCTTAAATTATAAGTGCCTACATACCTATTCTTGCGTTACCTTGAGGAGCTAGTTCAGTTGAGGAACAAGTGTGAAAGTATAATATGAAGCAGATGTGACATTTGAGAAAGAAGAGTAATTCTTGGAGACATTTTTAGTATAAATGGGGAACATTTGAGGAGTTGGGATCACTTTTTACTTGATCGTCGAACGAGTAACATAGTCTCTGGCATTTTGAGGTAGTAAACAATTATAAGGGGAATTTCTGTCGGATTTATGTTTAATTCATTTTGTTGGGGATTTTTGTGTTCTAAGCTAGAAAGCAAATTTTATGCCAGAATGATGTTTTGGTACATGGTTATCAAATAAAATGGCCTTAACTGTAACAGTGATAAACGAGGGCATTTTAGACTCGCAGTCATTTATCCAGATTAGGCAGTCTGGACACTAGCCATTTATAAGTGCAGTGATTTGCCTACAAGATTCATTGATCTGGTCGGAGGAAGAGGGGACCTTACGAAGGATATGTGGGATTTCCACACCCTTGGATACCAGCTATGGTTTATGAATCTTGGTCTCCCGTTAAATTTATGTATATATATCCATAATACTACACGGATAGGGCCAATGTCTTACTTGAACGCACCTTTGGAGTTTCATTATCCGCGTCAGGGGGAGACAATTACACGAGTATTAGACACAAATATCGACTTACTCATCGAACGCATTTAGAAGCTTAATTAGGGTCCCATACACCACTTTACACGATTAAATGTAAATGTGAGGAATTTCCTCTAGCACTGTTCACAGCAGAATAGGCTATTTTCGGGGTAGAGATAGGCACACATATTACTTATTTGGGAATTAGGGTTTTATTTTAACTATTTAACCTCCGAGTATTCGACCAAACTTCATTTAATAAGCATAATACTTTATTCAACTATAAATCCATCCAATACCATTTATCTAATTGAAATATTCATAGCGTTCAAGTCAAAACCATTGAGTATTCTTTATTATAATATTATAGATATCTGTAGCCTCTGTTAAAAGGTATTCTTTGATTTAATGATGCCAAACCAAAATCTTTGGTAGTTTTATCACATCAAAATCAAAATTGAAAGTAGGAGATTAAATTTATATTATTATCAAAATATTTAGACTTACATAAATAGAAATGTACCTGATAGACAGAATCTTATATTTTTTTAGTCGAATAATATAAGATCGGAAAATAAGAAATTTGGTAGAAAAATACGCTGTCCAAAGACATCACTCACAGAATTAGTAGATTTTGGGAGTTTTAATTTTTCAACAAAGAAAGTCATGATTACATGTTTTTTTGTAAATTAATGTATTTTTGAGATAATGTTCGATTCGATGAAGGAATCTGTTTTTAAAAGTAGTGTGATTATTTGTCTAAGAAAGGGCAAATACTCATTCCATTGATATTGTGGATCAGACCGATGTTTCGCTAAGAATGGCCGGGATATGAATCGTCAAACAAAGAGACTTGACGAATCCTGTATAACATCTTGTTTGATTGACATTCATAAGGAAATAATGTACAAAAGGTTTTGTAGATTCCTTGTCGAAGCGTACGGAGGAAAATAACAAGTAATCGGTGCACATGTGTTCATGAGAAGGAATGAGATTTATTTATCGTCTACGAATGGCGTATGTTTTTCAAATATGAAAGGATAAGTAGTTTTCAAGGTTTGTGAAGGAATAAAAGTGTTCACTTGGTCCATAAATAAGAGAGGAATGTCGTGATAAGAAATACAAATTTGTGTTATATTGATTAGGTAATAATATTTTCTTCTGTTTCCGCGATTATTACTCATTGAAATAAAACAATTTAACGGATTATAACGCGTATATTATCTCATTTTAGTTCCCGACGTTTCGGAAGCTTTCCAGCTTTCCATGGTCACGGGAGGACTGAGAAAAGATATATTTTCCTCTGTCAAAGTTACAATTTGTGCAAACTACCCATTTTTTGAAAAAACACAAATAAAGGTGTACATACATGCCAGATGGGCCTAAGCTGTAAAGACAGTTACACATGTGCCAGAAGGGCTTAATTATTTTATTCTAACAATTTACCAAGCAGCATTTCACAAATGAGGCGTACTGAGGAGAAAAGAAACGCTGCAAAGAAACCTCCCAGGCTACCTCATTACTAATTATAATATTTAAAAAACAGAGACTATTAAACTACTTTTAAACAGAAGATATTTAACACCGTTCGGAAATTAAGGTTTTGCAGTCCTGTGTCTCGCTTGTTCCTTGATGAGATGTATTACAGGATCCCAAGCTGGTGGTAGTGACAATCCATCTTCTCTATTGAAATTAGGATGCTTTTTAATCTCAATAGCCTCGCGTAGCATCCTGGGAAAATATCTTTTTTCTTTGGCAAGGATAGAAGGTTTATCAAACTTAATTGAGTGGTTTGGTTTGTCAATGACATGTTCACAGACTGCAGACCTATTACACCGACGGTGCTTGACATCTGCTATGTGCTCCTTCACCCGGGTTCATACACTGCGTTTCGTTTGACCAATGTATGAAAGACCACACTCGCAGTCCAGCTTATAAATGCCTGCACTCTGCAAAGGGGTGCTACTCTTCACGGGTCTAAGGTATTGAGACACCTTCTTCAACGGCTTGAAATATGTTTTTATAGAAGCACGCTTCAAGATGATACGAGATACGAAGATGATACCTTTACTATTTTACCTAGATCTAGTGTTTCAGCTTTCTTAGACCATCTGAACTCCATGCATAGTAAAATTAAATTCACTATGGAGTTGGAAAATCAAAATTCACTTGCATTCTTAGATGTGCTAGTAATTAGAGGTCCTAATGACATAGGTCATACTGTATATAGGAAACCTACGCATACAGATAGGTATTTGAATGGCAAATCTCACCACCATCCCTGTCAACTTGCTACAGTGGGTACATCTTTGTTTCAGAGAGCCAGGGGTATCTGCGACGATCAACATCTGACTGCTGAGTTGCAGAATGTCAAACGTGCGCTTCGAGCCAACGAGCTCCAGATACCACGTTCCAAGCAGAATCCCAGTATGAAGAAACCAACAGTGGAGCGTAAACCTGCCGTATTACCATATGTGAAAGGGGTCACAGACAAGATCGGAAACATCTTGAAGCGTGCTTCTATAAAAACATATTTCAAGCCGTTGAAGAAGGTGTCTCAATACCTTAGACCCGTGAAGAGTAGCATCCCTTTGCAGAGTGCAGGCATTTATAAGCTGGACTGCGAGTGTGGTCTTTCATACATTGGTCAAACGAAACGCAGTGTATCAACCCGGGTGAAGGAGCACATAGCAGATGTCAAGCACCGTCGGTGTAATAGGTCTGCAGTCTGTGAACATGTCATTGACAAACCAAACCACTCAATTAAGTTTGATAAACCTTCTATCCTTGCCAAAGAAAAAAGATATTTTCCCAGGATGCTACGCGAGGCTATTGAGATTAAAAAGCATCCTAATTTCAATAGAGAAGATGGATTGTCACTACCACCAGCTTGGGATCCTGTAATACATCTCATCAAGGAACAAGCGAGACACAGGACTGCAAAACCTTAATTTCCGAACGGTGTAAAATATCTTATCTGTTTAAAAGTAGTTTAATAGTCTCTGTTTTTTAAATATTATAATTAGTAATGAGGTAGCCTGGGAGTTTTTCTTTGCAGCGTTTCTTTTCTCCTCAGTACGCCTCATTTGTGAAATGCTGCTTGGTAAATTATTAGAATAAAATAATTAAGCCCTTCTGGCACATGTGTAACTGTCTTTACAGCTTAGGCCCATCTGGCATGTATGTACACCTTTATTTGTGTTTTTTCAAAAAATGGGTAGTTTGCACAAATTGTAACTTTGACAGAGGAAAATACATCTTTTCTCAGTCCTCCCGTGACCATGGAAAGCTGGAAAGCTTCCGAAACGTCGGGAACTAAAATGAGATAATATACGCGATATAATCCGTTAAATTGTTTTATTTCAATGATTAGGTAATGTTTTGTTGTGCAATTTGGTAATGGAACCTGTTTTGCAATAGTGATGAGGTTAGTCTAAAGGAATGGACGAAATCTAAAGTTATAAATGTATTATTGAACATCCCTAACATTTTGCTAAGAATGGCCTAAGATCTATCTTCTAGAAGAGAACTAGATGGGATCTTTGAACAGTGTCTAGGGTGATCAATAATCATGGTTAATTAAAGTAACTACAAAAGGTCTCCTTGTCAAAGAGTACAGTGAAATAAAAGAACATGTTTTAACATCAATTATATGAGAAACATAATAATTTTGCAAATAAGAATATATAGGTTATTGAAGCATTTATCAGAACTCTGATCGTTCACTCTATCCTTTATACAAGAAGGATTTATATTGATAATCGAAGGAAATCAATATTAGCATACCCGTGAGAAGTGTGTATGTCTACAGACCAGTAAAAATATAGTTATATGTTTATAGAACATAGCAGTGAACATATAATTCATTTAAGGAAATAATATTTATCGTCTATGTATGGTGCATGATTTCAGATATGATATAATAAGTTTTCTAGGTATATAAAAGAGTAGAAGAGTTCACTTAATCCATAAATGAGAGGATTTGTGTTGATTTTAACGTAGAGAACGTTTTCTTTCAAAATATCAAAGAAATTGAGAAAATAGCAAATTCAAGAAACAATTCCTGAAAACAGGTGCCTAAAACCTGTAAATAGATCTGACTTGGTGTTCATTCGGTATCCGGGGAATATGACTTTTTTTATGGCTTGTAAAATTAAGAACTAACATAGAAATCGAATCCAGCGAAGGATTTTTAAACAATATTTTGATTCCAAGTATGGAAATCACTTCCGATTGGCATGACATGAAGGAAGTCTATTCTGTATACGAGCGCGCATGCCGGTAGCCGCCGTTAGCTATAACAAAGTTATATATAGCTATAGAAAATAAGGAGATGATTCTAGCGGTTCAATATTATCTCATGAAGTGACATAGTCAGTCAACCATTTTTCATATATTAAAATTTAGTTTACAACTCCCTCTAATAATCATTTGACACAAAAATCTATCTATAATGCCATAGAAGATACTCATAGATGCTATCCTAGCATAACTAGAGCTTAAGTTCAACGAAGTATGAGTATCGAGCCAGCGCAGTTAATATTTTGAATCTGTACCGAACTCCAAAATTGTATTCGAGCTGACTACTTCTAATTATCTCTTGATATTTCATAATGAATCATATATGTTAGTGTTCTAGTTTCCACAATAGTTTGACATTTCAGAATAAAGAATAATTTTGCTAATTAAATTCTTCCATCATCTCCTTATAAATCTTAAGTGTTACTTTTTTAAACCAGATCTTTTCAGGGTTGATACTCCTTATTGTTGAGTTTCTCATTGATTGAGGGAGCTCTTTACTATTCTACTGAATGAATTCTCTAATCAATGGATAAAAAGACTAGTTATAGAAAAATTGCATAAATAATAATAGGATAGAGTAGTTAGATCTCAAAATCATATAAATAATTGTAACTGTCTGGTATATTACAATTTAAAGAACAAAGTATGCAATTAGAGTATGTTTTAGGACAGGAAAGTAGGATAAAGATAAGTCAGGATATAAGAGAAGTATTTATTAACATCAGTAAAAGATAGGTTTATTTTAATTAAAAATATACTGTGCGATCATAATGGTTCTTCCATAAAAGAACTTCAGGTTACTATGCAACGTAGAGTCCTACTAAACTAGACGAATCACAACGGGTTTTCCGATCACATTTCTGGCCAATATTATTATAATAGCGTAATTCAAATTCAGATGCACATTATTAAAGTAAAAGGCAGTACAAGATAGTTGGTGTAGTAATAAGATTTAGACTGTGGTCATGTAGGTGTATTCTGTTAAGTGTATTCGAGGTAGTGGAGAGTGGTATTAGGAATCTCATTAGGCATTACAGTTGATTCCGCACACAGGATTAATAGGACGCATTTCATTACTTTAATTACATTTGGTCCCGTGACCATGGATAGTTTAATGGAGAGTATTCTGTTAGGGTTCTTTAAGGATCTTATTAAGTTCATTACATTTGGTCCCGTGACCATGGATAGTTTAATGGAGAGTATTCTGTTAGGGTTCTTTAAGGATCTTATTAAGTTCTTTACACTGCTCATAAAGTAGGTCATATTAGCTTCGCGAAGAGAGACTAAAATGGTACATTTAGCCCCTAGGGTTTAAAAGAAAGCCATATAATCTCAAACAAATTTCTATGAAACTGTAGAAAAAAACTTGCGGCCAGCTACATACTACTTTACGAATAATTAAAAACAAACAAACCAACCTCATCAGATTGGCCAAAATTTCTGATCGTATTGCAGCCCATCACATTAAAAAGTAGAAATTGTCTATGGCCATTATTAGTTTAAAAATATATATATATTATAGTTTAATAAAATATATAAGCTGTCAATTTGTTGCTTCTGTACTTACTTTTTATTTTTCATGAAATATACAATTTTAGTTTTATTTTTTTAGTCTCATTTATTTTCTCGCGGTCGAAGTAAAAAGCAGAGTGTTTAACACGTGGCTAAAAGCCATTATGACACTCAGACATATTTGTCCTCGCTGACTTCGTGAGCTCGTCCAAATAATCACTTCGTGTCGTAATGGCTTATTTTAGCCCCTTGTCAAACAATCTACTATTATAAAGTTGCAAAATGGAACGATGGGTTGTACATTGAATTTTTTTTCTGAAAAATAAGTGAAATGGTTTGTTTTAGGCGACGACGTCGCGTGAAGCGGTCTATAACGCTGTATGTGGCAATTAAAGTGTTAAAAAAACATAAGTATTTGTTGTATTTTTGTAATGGGTGTATGTATGTGTTTTTTGGTACAACACAAGGGTAATTACAACACCTATTAGATTTTAACAACTATTAAAAGCAATAAAATAAGTCTCTCGGTCGGTGGTGTGCAGATTTTTTGGGTTCCGTAGACAAAATGGTATAAACGGAACCCTTATAGTTTCGTCATGTTCGTCATGACCATCCATCCGTCCCGTATGTCACAGGTATTTTAATCAAAAACTACAATATGATATGTACTACATTTGTACTCGTATTGATGAAATTTGGGAGTGCAGAGTTTATATTAATCACGGAGCAATTATTTCTGAAAATAATCACCGATTACCGATTGTTAGAAATAAATAAGTATTTCATTTCCTTGTCAAACGGAAGAAAACACACTTAAGAACTTAAAAACAAACCTACCTAA
The DNA here is from genome assembly GCA_905404275.2 of Hedya salicella. NCBI lineage: Eukaryota > Metazoa > Arthropoda > Insecta > Lepidoptera > Tortricidae > Hedya > Hedya salicella. Next base: position 25,450,867 of record FR990106.1, on the reverse strand, counting down.
CGACAGCAACAAAGTTAACAAATCAGTGATTGATACAGGTGTGTATGTTTATCAATTACCTACGAGTTAGGTATTACGCCTGTGATTACTCGCAAGAATTAGAGCGATAGAGGTACACGTAGGTACCGCAACGTAATCTGCCTTGACACTGGCCCGGCCTGGCATATAGATACACACGCAGACAGATATCGTGCACCTCATGGCTAGTTATAATTGTTTGCACCTGAAATAGTGGATCATCATATCATAGTCTTAAGCTGGTATACTCAACAGCAAAAGTAGATGATCATATTTTAGTTCCTTACGTCACTTTCACTACTTTAATGTAGGTATCCCAATTGTCGCAGTATTGCTACGTCAGTGCGATAAAGTACTAAAATAATCATCTGCTTTTGCTGTTGACACCACAGACACCATGTACATTTTTGACTATAAGGAACATGACTTACATGCGGCATCTCCGTCTAGTACAATATGATTCATTCCCATTTATTTCATATAATTCGTTTATAAATATCGTATGTAGTGCATAGCTCCTGCTCCCTATTACTAGAAATAAAACAGTGCTGATATGTGGTTTTAAAGAAACTACCTACATTATTTCGGGAGAGATAGGACTCCGAGCACACCAAACCCCATTTTATGCCCGGGAATTGGTTGCAGACCTGATGTAGACTTATATATTAATTACAAAACCGTGAAATAGCGTATTGAAATCCCACAGCAAAATGTTGTAAGCGTCAAGTCAAGCTGTAATATGGGATTCTTCAAGAAGCGAGTTTACAGAGCACTCACAAAGGTGGGCTAGTAGGGTACATGCATGAATTTTCTTTATCGCTTTTCTTAACTAAATATCAAAATACCGTATAAACGATTTCAAAATCTGAAATTAAAATTTAAATCGGCCAAGAAACACGCAAGATATAGGTATTTTAAACTGCTAATTAGACGGCGATTTGACAGAGAGGTCCGACATGTACTATTACGTCATATTCTACGCCGGCCATATAAACTCCATATTAAATTCCGTTTTGCTAGAAATAGATAGAATGAAATGTTTGATGGCTTATATCTTGGTTATTTTTATAGTTATTCGAAAAATTATTTTTTGTCTACTGTTTGTTACATGAATGAGCTTTTAATAAAGCAAAAATTAAAATTCCTGCATATTCCCTGTTGGCAACGCATGGGCGACTCTTCCGGTGTTGCACATGTCCATTCCATGGGCGAGGACGACCACTTTCCATCAGGTGGATCATACGATCCACAGGGCGCATTATAATAATCAAAATAATAAATTCTCCATAAGGGTTAGTATACAGAGTGTCCCAAGAAGTAGTGATATACTGAAGCTGGGAGGTAGAAAACCTACAGGGCTATCTAAATCACCCCATGTATGTTCCGCGATTTTTCGTATTTTCGGAGTTATGACTTTATTTTTAATTTTTCTCCTATCGCCGAGTATGATGAGATTTTTATTTATGGTGACGTGAATTATTGCGGTAGATGCTTGATTTTTTTTGTATGCTAAGCTGATAGATAGGCCAATTCAGTATGGAAACATTTACTATCGTTAGATCATTGAATGGAATAAAAAAAAAATTAAATGCCAAGAATGATAAAATTACCCAATATGTTCACAACTTCAAGGGGCTTTAAAAAGATAAAATCACATAAAAAAATTACTGTTTGGCTTTAAAAAACTTGCTCTATCAGGTGGCTACCCTGAAAATTTCATTTTATTATTCATAAGGCTTCAATCAAAAAATTGAAATCTAAATGTGGTAAGTGCAAGATTTTAATTTACATGATGATTAATACAAACAAAGTAAAACCAATTACAAGGTGTTTAATTACAAGAAATTTTCAAAATGCCCCCCCCTGTTGCTCAATGCAAGTGCGACATCGCCGAAAAAAGTTGTCTTTTAAACGTCTGAATGCACTTCTATTATTTTTAATGGTTTCTTCTGCTACTCTCAATTTCCGGGTTAACTCGTCCAAATTGCGGCATTCTCTTGAGTAGACGAGGTCTTTGTAGTATCCCCATACAAAAAAAAACAATGGGGTTTAGGTCGGGGGACCGTGGAGGCCAGGCTATAAGGCAGGCGTCACCCCGGCCGCAACGACCAATCCATCTTTCAGGGTATCTTTGATTGAAATAGTTTCTTACGACCAAGGCAAAATGGCATGGTGCACCATCACACTGCAGTACTATGCTTCTGCGTGTCTCCAAGTCCACATCTTCTAACAGCAGGGGCAGATCGACGCGTAGAAAATTTAAAAAGTGATTGCCGCCCAAGCGGTCTGGCAGCTGAAAGGGCCCGATTAGCTGACCATTAAGTATGCTAGACCAAAGGTTAACACTAAAGTTTTCTTGGAATGTCGATTCCCTTTTTAAATTTGGATTTTCAATTGCCCATGAGTGAGAATTGTGCATATTAAAAATCCCATTGCGTCTAAAGTGGGATTCATCCGTCCACAAGATTTGGTTAAAAAAGTTTTCGTTTTCAGCTTGTCTCCTCAACATTTCCTGACAGAATTCAATTCGCCGATTGTAATCTTCCGGTTTGAACTGTTGCACTTTTCTAATGTGAAACGGATGATATCCTACGCTCTGTAGTGTACGGTGTACCTGAGATTTAGAAAGTCCGGTACGACGTTCCATAACTCTCACACTGGTCGACGGGTCTCTTTCTACTTCTTCAACCACTGCATCTACTACATCAGGATCTGGTACCCGGTATGTAACCTTCCAAATACGCATTATGTACTCTTAAGATCATGTGATAGTCAGGAAACGTTTCAGGTTGAGGCCCGCCTCTTCGTTCCACATGTTCCCGGTACAGCCTTGAAGCTTCCGCCGCATTCCCCCTAGCATAACCGTAATAGTAATGCATTTCTGCGTAGTCACGTGAAGTAAACATGATCACTTACACGCAAACTCAAGTCCAGTTAAATAATGCCAAGTCGTCGATTCCAGGTAATAACACTAATCCAAATCGTAATGCAAGTCAAAGTCCATATGAATAGCCAAAATGATTAGAGAAACGAACAATTAGCAGTATTAAAACACAATTTTTAAATTATTGAAAAGTACCAACGATGACCAAACAACGTGAAAATTTTCTCATGCGTCAACCGTCTTTTGTTTTTTGTTCTTTTTCTATTGATGGCCAGTGCGTGATTTAGAACGAAATTAATTTAGAAAGATAATTAATTTTGCACTTGCCACATTTAGATTTCAATTTTTTGATTGAAGTTTTATGAATAATAAAATGAAATTTTCAGGGTAGCTACCTGATAGATGTCGCAAGTTTTTAAAAGCTAAACGGTATTTTTTTAAATGTGATTTTATCTTTTTAAAGCCCCTTGAAGTTGTAAACATATTGGGTAATTTTATCATTCTTGGCATTTAATTTTTTTTTTTATTCCATTCAAAGATCTAACGATAGTAAATGTTACCATACTGAATTGGCCTATCTATCAGCTTAGCACACAAAAGAAATCAAGCATTTACCGCAATAATTCACATCACCATAAATAAAAATCTCATCGTACTCGGCGATAGGTGAAGAATTAAAAAAAAAGTCATAACTCCGAAAATACGAAAAATCGCGGAACATACATGGGGATGATTTAGATAGCCCTCTAGGTCCTCTACGTCCCAGCTTCAGTATATCACTACTTCTTGGGACACCCTGTATATAATAGCACAAAACAAAATCATACGAATTATATTAAATTAAAATAAGTTATAAATCCATACTAATATTATAAATGCGAAAGTGTGTCTGTCTGTCTGTTACCTCTTCACGCTTAAACCGCTGAACCGATTTGGATAAAATTTGGTATTGAGATAGTTTGAGTCCCGGGGAAGGACATAGGCTACTTTTTATCCTGGAAAAATACCCTTGTCCGCAATAAACGAATTTACGGCGGACGAAGTCGCGGGCAGAAGCTAGTAATATATAATTGATGCAGATGAAAATAAAATTACATTACAATATATTTATGTACCTACATAAATAAAATTCAGTCGGAGCAGTGGAGAGTAATGCTTCAATGTTGGGCTGTAATTTCAATTGGCAAACACATTTACAATGCTGTTGGTGCTGTGTCTAACTCGTTCCAGCAGGGATACGATTTTCATCCGCATGATTGCTGGGAAGCCGTCTGTCCGCGCTTTACAAAAACATGCCATAAATTAGAACATAAAAAAAGTCAAACCAACCTTCCTGAAATAATAGATGCAGGCGAACACGGTATACTTGAGGTAGTACCACTTGCCCTTACGGGTGTAGACGCCGAACAGCGGCGCGGGGTCCTTCCTGCGCAGCACCAGCGCCAGCAACACCAAGGCCGCGGCCGTCAGCAGCGGGCACCACATGGCGGCTCGTGGGGACGGGAGACACTGTGAGCGACCTCGTGCGCCGGCGCCGGCGGACGACCCGCGATAAGATTTCTGCCGCGATTGGCTGCCAGGCGACACTGATTATGTTGATTATTATTGTTACTGATACAAGTTATACAGGTTGGGAACGAGTATACCGACAGACTTTAACCATCGAGTTCAGTGCCTCATTGCAGTGTTACATTGGATTGGTATACCGTTAAGTTAAAAAAAAATAAAAAATCCATATTATAATATTATAAATGCGAAAGTGTGTCTGTCTGTCTGTCTGTCTGTCTATCTGTTACCTCTTCACGCTTAAACCGCTGAACCGATTTGGATGAAATTTGGTTTGGAGATAGTTTGAGTCCCGGGGAAGGACATAGGCTACTTTTTATCCCGGAAAAATGCCCTTATCCGCGATAAACGAATTTAAGGCGGACGAAGTCGCGGGCAGAAGCTAGTTGTTTATAAATTCGCGTGTAGTGAGGATTTGACGATACGTTTGGCTCAGTGGGTTGCACAACGGCCTACGAAGCTGGCGGTCCCGGGTTCGAATCCCGGCTGGGGCAAGTGTTTGTGTGATGAGCACAAATGTTTGTTCCTGGGTCTTGGATGTTTTGTATGTATTTAAGTATTATAATTTATCTATACATTATGTATATCGTCGCCTAGTACCCATAGTAGAAGCTTGGCTTAGTTTGGTACTAGGACGATTTGTGTAAGATTGTCCCTGTGTTATTTATTTTATTTATTTATTTGACTTGAAGAATTACCCTCCATAAAGAAAAAAAATGTAATTGGATAACCAACGTATTGTAAAACTTAATACAAACTAGCCAAAAAGCACGCAGGTACTGTTTCTGTGTATAAAATTATTAAATGAGTGGCTACATCACATCATTAAGGCGTGTCAGTCATGAAATTTAGAGATGTATAAATTTATAAAAATAATTAATATCTCAAAAATTACGCGTTTTTAAACTACATGTTAATACCACTTTATACGCTCCAATTAGGCTCTACATCGATAGTTAAAGTCTATCGGGTTACTTGTTCCCACCAGTGCCGTAACCAGCCTTTTATGCGCCCTGTGCAGGCTTCTATAAATGCGTCCGTGAAAAACATTCTGTTTGTGGTCCTGGTAATTTCTGCGCCCCTTCAGGTTCTGCGCCCTGTGCCTGGGCACCGCTGGCACCGCCCTATTTACGGTACTGGTTCCCTCCCTGTATATAATTCGCCTAGCGGGACATTTATACGCTCGACTTCCAGCTAAGAACTTGACTTTTTTGGTAGCGGAACGCTTTTGGAAAGTGAAATATATGACGGAGCCCTAAAATAATCAAAACCGCCCAAAAGCCTGTCGGAGGCCTCGGAGGTCGGACCACGCTCAGTGTAGGGCTCCGCAGCCGTTCATACAAAAAGCTATTTTGTAGATTACAGATGAAAAAAACAATATGAAAAAGGGTACTAGCAAAAGAGCGTATCTCCACGGCACTTACGCCATTTTATTGAGAAGCGCAAGTTTTCGGCAATAACTTAAAAACGGTAGATTCGATCCTGTTGAAAATAATTTCCGTTGAAAGTACTTACTAAGCTTTATCTATGTAATTTTTTCCATATTTTTTGGACGTAGTGGTTAGAAGATAGAAGGAAGTTGCGATTTTTTTCAAAAATATTCACTAAGTACGTATTTTTTTTAACATAGTGTTTTTATAACAACTGTCGAAATATGTGCCTCACGTCGATGTTGGCTGAAAAAAAATCGGTTTCGGTTATATACGGACGGACATGACGAAACTATGGGTGCCGTTTTTGCCATTTTGGCTACGTAACCCTAAAAACTAACAGGTTGTATAATTCGTATCTTAAACCAAACGTCACATACTTGATTTTTACTACCAACGTACAGAAATGACATTTATGATAATGACATTTGTCAAAATACGATTGATTGACAAGACAAATGTCAAATAAAATATACGGTTCGGTGCGGCGCGATATAAGATTATGAAATAAAAAAAACATTTTTTTGAGGTTTCTTTATTTAAGTTTCAAATAATATGGCATTATCGTTTCTGCGAACCAAACTGATAGCTCAACACGCGAAGAAACAATTATACCAAAGCAAACGCAACGCTGGATATGTCGTCCTGTAAGTTTCATTGATTTGTTTAGTCAAAATTATTTTAACGATTCCCTCTGTTCCCTTCTAACTGAAATGAAATCTGCGAGAACAGTGGACCCCACGAAGGTAAACACGTTGGTACACCTTCGCCTGCTGCTTGAAATTGTGGTGTAATTTTTATAACCTTGTCCTATGTATTGGATTTCTCGAACCGGGTTTTATGTCGTGGTCCCTCAAGTGCCCCGTGGTTAAAACATTGAGTTAGGAGAAATGGGTACAGTGGGTAAATCAAGTTTTTGTTGTTACATACATCTTTAATCAATCATTATTTTGTATAAGTTGTGTGATGCAATTGCATAGTCCAATGCTCGGCCAGTGCTAGCGCCTGTAGCCTAGGTGAGGAACCCCCTGCCCTAGCTTATATCCAATTCTCACTTGAAGTTCCTCTCTTGTTTTTTTGTAATTAATTATACAATGTTAAGATACAATTTATGCATAACTTGTTTGGGCTATTTCTAAACGCCATTTAAGAAATCAATGTGTTCATCATCATCATCAGCCTATATTAGTCCACTGCTGGACATAGGCCTCCCCTAATGAGCGCCATAGCGCCCTGTCTTCAGCTAGACGCAGCCAGCATCTGCCTGCAGTTTTTTGTATATTGTCATCCCACCAAGACATGTTTGCCGAGTTGCGGTCTTCAATGTGTTATGATTAACATAATGATTTAAAGATTGGAAAAGGAAATACATTTTAAGCAGTTGTACTGTACAATTTCAGTTCTTTCGCAATTATACTGGCATCTAACAATTGATTACGGAGCAGATTATTAGACCCAGTAATGATCCACAGAAAAGTTATGCTTTTTTACATGTGGTGTTCAAAATTGTTGTGACAATCAACTGACTGTTTGTCAGTTATCATTAGCTAGGGTAAATTGCCTATTACCGGTCATCCTCCGGTTACTGGCCTATCGCAAAAATATAATACAGTGGACCCCCGGTAATCTGGTCACTGTCTAATCCGGCACCCCCTGTAATCCGACATGGTCTATTACATATTTATTATTGAATTTTTTTTTGATAATATTCGCTAATGCATGATTGAACAAGTTACAACTTGTACGCACCATCACTATTGTGCTCGACGCGTAGGGTATTGTTTTGATTCTGATTGCTTAGTTTGAATTTGACTACATGCGATGAGATAGGATCTGTAATTTGTCGGATTACAAGGTACTCTTTTGTAAAAAAAATCGGACTATAGGGGGTCTTAGGCAGTACTCTATAATCCGACAAATTCGATAGTTCGACACTGCCCTGCAAAATGTTTGTCGGACTACCGGGGGTCCACTGTACATAGCCAGGGTCTACATTTTAGTGCATACCCTTCAGGGAATGCACATAAACCTAACCTAACCCACACACGAGCGCATGTATGGCCGGAACAACAACAAAACAACCCACCATGAGTCTCAGATAAATATGCCTGACCAGGACATACAGTTTCTGTGCCCAAAATCGGTCAAGACTGTCATTGTGTAGATCAGACAATTCTGCACATACAAATTAAATTTTTGTGTCTTTTGTTGACCATGACTAAACACAGACAATGCACAGTTTCAATAGCTGAAGGTAGGAATGTGAAATTTGAAACACATATTCCTGAGAGGTGCTCAAAGGAAAGTTCTTTTTAAATTTAATTTTTTAGGGGGTGAAATTGGGAAATTCAATTTGTTAATACTACACTAAAAAGAGGCACGTCGTAATGCAAAATTTGAATTGTATGCAGACAAAATCATGGCTAGAAGCTCATTTAGCAGTCAAAACGACTAGCTCTTCAGATTTACTGGTATATGAGCTTTTGCGTGTTTGACTGCGTACAATTCAAATCTCTTGCCTTAAGGGTAAAGTGTTTACATTTATTTACTGCCTAAAAGGGTTTGAAATATATCTTTATCCAACTTCAATGCTTTAGATGATGGGACAGAACTTTTATGATGCTGATTGTTTACTTCCTGAGTCCTTGATTCAGTTAATAAGCATACTTACATGCAAAAAACTGAGCGCCCTTACAATATTTGCCCTACATAACCTGGCAGGGTCAAACCAGGGAACGCGTGGAGGCTAAGACTGGATAGTCTTATACCAAATCCCCTTAGTGCGAGACCATTTGTCAAAAAACTCCTCCCATAAACTAAATGGCTTGCACCTAAATAATAAAAAAACGCATGTAAATGATTGAAAAAAAAATACTTTTGCTTTTTGTTTCTTCTTTTTTATAAAACGCCGTAGAATAAAAAATTTACACATTTCAATGCCTCATATAAACAGGTTTACAATTTCTTACTCAAATAGACTATTTTTTTTCCATAATTTGTTCTATACGTTAAATTGAATAAGGTCGCATTTTAAAATATACTATTGTATTGTCAGTATTCCAGAAATAGGAGAGGATGGAGACACAAACACACTGCTGGGAGAAAATGGCCTGCCCGAGTTCAGCGACGTCACCATCGAGAGGTGCATCGCCTCCATCAGCAGGCAGAGCCTGGACTACGAGAACGGCGTCGCCCAGGTGGAGCAATGCGCGCCCACCTGCAGGGACGCCTTCGAGGAGGTCTTCAAGCCGCTGGAGAAGCTCGACGCGCCGCTGGAGCTCACTTGGGGCATGGCGAAGGTTCTGTACCTCGGCAACAGCTCCCTCATGCCCACGGCGTCCTACAGAAACATACACGAGCGAGCACACAAAGCCAGGTCCGCTAAATTCAACAGCGTACCCATCTTCCGGGCCGCGGTCAACGAGAAAAACAAACTCAAGAAACTCACGGACGAGGAGCAGAGGCTGTTAGATAAGTACATTCTAGAGGGCAGGCTGAACGGCCTCGACGAGACGGGCGCCAAGCGCGACAAGCTGCACACCACGCTCGCCGAACTGCAGAAGGAGAAGTTCATGTTCCGCGGAAAGGTGCAGGCGGCCACCGACCTGTTCGCCGAGACCATCACCGACCGACAGGTCGTGCGCGACTTCCCCGAGAGCCTCGCGGCCGCCATGGCGGTCGGCGGCGACGCGGCCCGCGGGCCCTGGAGGCTCACGCTGCAGCCGCACGTGTACGAGCCCTTCATGCAGTACTGCCCCGACCGCAGCCTGCGATGGAACGCCTGGCAGGCGCACGTGCAGCGCTGCTCCGGCCACGGCAACAAGGAGCTCGAGACGAGCACGCATCTCGAGAAGATCCGCAGTCTGCGCTCGGAGCAGGCCAAGCTGCTGGGCTACGACACGTTCGTCGACATGAGCATGGAGACCAAGATGGCCGGCTCGGCCGACAACGTGCACGCCGTGCTCGACCAGCTGCTCGCGCACGCGCGCCCCGCGCAGGACGTCGAGCTGGACGCGCTGCAGGCCTTCGCGCGCGACAGCGGCTTCGACTTCAAACTGGAACAGTGGGACATTCCTTACTGGCAGCGCAAACAGAGGAGGACGCTGTACGACCTCGACGAGGACGAGATCCGGGAGTACTTCCCGCTGCCGAGGGTGGTGCGCGGCCTGTTCGACCTGTGCGGCTCGCTGTTCGGCATACGGATCGAGGAGCGGCCGGACGTGTCGGCGTGGCACCGCGACGTGAAGTTCTACGACGTGTTCGACGGCGGCGCGGCGCCCGCGGCCGGCTTCTACCTCGACCCCTACGCGCGTCAGCACGACAAGCTGCGCGTGCACGACGACGGCGGCTGGCACGTGCCGCTGCGCGGCCGCCGCGGGCCCGAGGCCCCGCTGTCCGCGCTCGTGTTCAACTTCCGGCCGCCGACCGCCGACCTGCCGGCGCTGCTGTCCTTCGCCGAGGTGGGCGCGCTGTTCCGGAAGTTCGGGCACGCGCTGCGGCACCTGCTGACCGCGGTGGAGCGTGCGGAGGTGGCGGGGCTGGCCAACGTGGAGTGGGACGCGGCGGACCTGTGCGGACACGTGCTGGCGCACTGGCTGCGCGACGAGTGCACGCTGCGCGCGCTGGCGACGCACTACGCGTCGGGCGCGCCGCTGTCGCCCGCGCGGCTGCGCGCGCTGCTGGCCGCGCATGCGCACATGGCGGGGCTGACGCTGTGCCGCGAGCTGTACCTGGCGAGGCTCGACCTGCGGCTGCACGCCGGCGACGCCTTCTGGCGCGACGTGGTGCGGGAGCTGTGGCCGCGGCACCACGCGCTGCCGTTCGACAGGTACGACTCGCACCCGCTGTCGTTCGTCAAGGCGGTGTCGGGCGAGTGGGCGGCGGCGTACTACTGCGGGCTGTGGGCGCGCCTGCTGGCCGCGGACGTGTTCGGGGCGTGGTCGGAGGGGGCGGCGGCGGAGGAGGTGGGCGCGCGGTACCGCGCCACGTTCCTGTCGTGCGGCGGCGCGGTGTCGCCGGGCGAGCTGTTCCGTCGCTTCCGCGGCCGCGACCCGTCGCCGCAGGCGCTGCTGGCCGACCTCGGGCTCGCCAAGCCCGCCGTGAACGTCGCGCAGGAATGAAGGGGGAGAGGATTAGGTGTGTAATATGACTATTATTCCTATTAATATTATTTATTAGTTAATGTGGCGTAATTTATTTCCCTCCGTCCTTCCGATGAATCCGGCTCCGTGAAACTCCGACGTGTGGTAAATCCTGAGATTCTCCAGTAAAACCTATGATTGACCGATAAACTGTACGGTAGCTTATCGACCTGATCCTGAACGATTCCTTCCCCGACGAGGTTATCGTGCGCCGTCCACCTGCCTCGCTCCACACGATCGAGGATGGAAATTATCTTGCTATTTTTAACCCCCACCGAAAAAAGAAGAATGTGGTAAGTTTTACCTGTATCTATCCGAGGCAACCTAGTAATTCAAATTCCTTCTTCGACTAGGTAATCGAGACCCCTCTCCGGTCGACATCGGCCACTTCCTGAATTGTTGATTTCCAAAATCGTCCATTTCCTAAATCGTCCATTTCCTAACATGACCGCTTCCTAACTTATCTCTTCTTAACTTGTCCACTTCCTACCTTGTCTCTTCTTAACTATATAATCGGAAATTTAAGAAATAACGAAACAGGCATAGTTGTAACAAATATAAATTACATAGTGAAAAAAGTTTGCTCTAGTGTCATTATCCAGGGAGGAAAAAGGGGACTACATTTGTATCGAGAAAATATCTCTGAAGTTGTCAAATTAGGAATAGACTGAATGGGAAATGGACAGCTTAAGAATATACTGAATAGGAAGTAGACGAATAGGGAACTAAATATTTAAGGAACTAAAAGAGACATTATAGGAAAAGAATGTTGTAGATGTGGATGATTTTGGAAATGGCCAACTTTGAAAGTAGCCGGGGCACGGGGTACCAGGGGCAAACTGTTTCTTTTAATTATTTACTAGAAAGAAATCATACGACACAATTGAAGGAAAGGACTTATTTTATTGCATATATTTTGCAGTATGTAATGCACCTACTCGTTTTATACATTTTCAAATGTGGGTGCCTACAGGGAGGCATACACTGTTAAAAAACTACTCCATCATAAAGTGAGTGCAGGAATTCCTTAAACAATCGACCGATTTAGAGCTCTAACTAATTCAAGCAGACTGCATTGCATTGTGCGGGGTTTTTTAAAACGATATTTGTTTTAATTATCGCAGTTTCCTTCGGCTTCACCACTGCTGAGAATCGTTGAACACACGCAAGCTCGTAGCATTTGAAAACGTTTCTCTCGGTACGAAGCATCTCACAATAGACGACTCAGAATAGTGACGGGTGCTCGTGATAAGTATCAAACACGCCTGTCCTACGTTGTTGATAATTTGGAGGAGCCGCGACTTTAATAAATAATAATAAATAACACAGGGACAAATCTTACACAAATCGATCTAGTCTCAAACTAAGCAAAGCTTGTACTAATGGCTGCTAGGCGACGGTATACATAATATATAGATAAATGATAACTTAAATACATAGAAAACACCCAAGACCCAGGAACAAACATTCGTGCTCATCGCACAAACACTTGCCCTGGCCGGGATTCGAACCCGGGTCCGCGGGCTTCGTAGGCCGTAGGGCAACCAAACGTGTCGTCAAACTGCTCGTCTTGCGACACATTCCCCGTCCCTCTCTATTGAAGGGAAAAAAAGAAAGGAAAAAAGGGAAGGAACAGGTATTCATTATAACGAGACGAGACAGCTGCGCGGTGCGGCATGCTAAAAGCCAAGTTCTTAATAGGAATGAAAGTTGAAACGCGTTCCTAGGGCGGCAACATGTTAACGCCTAGTATGTGTGCGTGTCACCGACGCTACTACGCACGTGCGACAGCATATGCGGCAACCGCGAACGGAGATCGCGCCTCGCACTCGTCCAGCCACTGCTAAACCCGCAAAAATATTTTTTATGGTTAATTAAACCACAGTTTTTTAAAAATTCTGTTATATCCACCCGTCATAGACTACGTGAAGCAGAAGTACCGGCGTTCCCATTATGTTACGGAAGTAATTGAGCCAGTCCGGAAGCTCAATCGGAGTCGGGGTTCTGCTCCCACGCGCGCTCCATGTCGTAGATGTCCCTCTGGAGGGTCTGGTCGGCGGGCAGCAGGCGGGCGGCGGCCTTCATCTCGTCGATGCCCTTGGCGAGCCAGCCGAGGCGCGCCAGGCCGGCGCCGCGCCGCGCCAGGCACGCCGCGCGGGAGCGGCGGTTTGTCTCGCACGCCGGCACCAGCAGCTCCAGCGCCGACGAGCAGTCCGTCACCTGCCGACAGGGCCGTTACGTTTCCTTAGGTTCACTTCGTTCACATTCGCATTTTGTCGACGATCACATTTCGTCCACATTCCTACCTCGTCTAGGTACATTCCCAACTCGTCCACATTCCCAACTCGTCAACATTACCAACTCGTCCACATTCCCAAATCGTCCGCATTCCCAAATCGCCAACATTCCCAAATCGCCAACATTCCCGAGTCGCCCATATTCCCAATTCGACCGCACTTCACACTTACTTCAAAATAGTATTTAATATCGATTAGCAGATTATTGACCAAAAAACTCTGCAAAAAGTAATGCTTATCTATATATATATATATATAATATTTCCTTTTCGACTTAAGACTTAAGCAAAAATATTTTTTAAATCTAGTTAGTTCAATCAGTTTTTCGGTTATAAAGATGATAAATTGATAACTCCTTTTTTGAAATCTGTTAATAATGCCAGATTCAACAAACCGTTGATTCGTTTTGGTTAAAACCATATTGAGTGGACGCGTTGGAAATGAACTAGTTGGTAAAGTGCACGATGTTAGGAAGTGGATCATTTAAGAATGTTAACAAGATAGGAAGTTAACGATTTGGGAAATGTTGGCAAAAGACCGGTCGGTGGTTGGCAAGGACACTGGAAGAAATGGGATTGTTGACAAGCTAGGAGGGCGGCAAAATGGGAATCTCGGCGAAGTGAACCTAATGGGTTACGTTGATTCGTACCATACTTAACAACCCTAACCATACAATACAATAACTCTTTATTGCAGACCTCACAAAACAGAGTACTTACAGAAAGCAAAGAGGTAAACAACAGGCGGTCTTATCGCTAAACGGACAACCTTTGGGTAGTGCCTAACCTAACCTACCTACCTACAGCATTTTTCATCACCGAACGGATACGTTTGTGCTATATCCATCCAATTTGTATGCAAAGCGGTTGGATTTGGTACGGACGTATTCTAACCTGATGATATGTGAGTCGTCGTCTCGGGTTTTGTTTTTTGAGTAGACTGAGTGAGAAGTACTGCACCCGGAACACTAATATAGAACAGTTATTGCTAATACAAATCTAAGACGTGATACAAAATGTTTTACGATATATTTTTGGTGTTGAGACCAACATCGAAATCACACTAAATTGTATTCGGTTAGCTTCAGGTTTTGTACGCAGAAGTCGATTTTTCGCATACTAAAAGTTGACCGTCATTGCCTCGGAAAGTAACATGTATCACACGTCGTCTCAGATGTCACCTTGTACATAATATGTGCGAGTATCATCGACTTCCGTTCATCGTTGTCGCGAATGTCACAGGTAAGTATTAACCTTTTCGACGCCAACGACAGATATATCCGCACTGCACGATCAACGCCAACGACGACTTAATCCGTCAAAACGCGCAGAGCGATATATACCTGCAGGCACCAGTATAAAGTTCAATTTCGGTTTTGACAAAGTTTTTGTTCAGAACGCAGCCAAAGTGACGTCACCGGCGGCCGTTCGCGTCCCAAATTTAAAGATCGGCGACAATTGGATTAACCGCCAGTTTTTTAATTGACGCAATCAATCGCCTAAAACCGGAACGAACGATACCTAATTTTTTATTTGTAATTCAATAGTTCTGGCTTAAATAGTATTTTTAATATAAAACAATACTCTTTATTGAAGATCCACCTAGGCTATTCCCGATACCCCAAAAAGGAACCATGGGTCCCAAACAGTTACGACATGGCGTCAGATTTGCAACTTTTATGTTTGACGTAGCGTCGAAAAGGTCAAGGCTCTGTCCGATGAACATCGAGCTTAGGAGTGTCAATTTCTTACTTTGAACTTTTCGCTCTTACTAAACTAACCGAGTCACAGAAGCGGCACCGGCTTTATAAGAACACCGACCAGAAATAAGTAGGTATGTATAGTAATATTTAAAAAGTTGCCTACCTACTTCTAAAAAAAGTAGGCATAATTATTGCTCAGTGGAGAAGCTCCTGAGTGACACACAAGCTGCCAAAATTTTATTGGATTGTCAAAGTGTATATTATTTTTACCTTATTTTACAGTAGGTATTGTTATTGATGAATTTGTTGCACTATTGGAATAATGATCACGTGTGAGTGACTATATACATATATATACATAGGATATAATTACAATAATCATATCCCATTAGGATAATTACTATAAATATGTGACTTTGTAGATGTACTTGTATAAATAAATGAAGTGAATAAAACGACGCCGCCCTTCGTATACCTCGCCAGCCGGTCTAGCGCAACTGCGCGACATCGCTTATCGTGCGACACAGGGGTCCAGACGTCAATACCTACTTCGCAAAATAACTATACGGCAGAAAAACTATAGCTCAAAATGTCCATGAGGTATGAAGCCTACAATGCAAAATGTCTATCAGCGGAAAGCCGAGGGAGAAAGATACCCACTGCCTAGAACAACTATTTAGTGATAAGACTGCATAGCTAAATGACTCTGTCGCAAAATGTCTACCTTTCAAAATGTATGGCCAACAAAAACAACAAGTTTACTGAAAATAATTTAATTAAAATCATTCACAACAGGTATATTATACTCATTACTCAAACCTGAAACAAATTTAATGCATGATGACATTAGACATTACACGTCTTGTCAATATGCTGTCATTGTGCGATTGATTTGATACGTTGTGATAGTTACGATTTACTAAAAATGGCTTCGGATAAAACAATAAAATTTATAACCAACCAAAAAGGGAAACCCGCGAAGGGCACCGATATAATTTTGGTAAGGCGAATCCGAGTGGTACCAGTTTATGGAGATGTGTTAACAGAGACGAATGTTCGGCGTCAGTCTCTCTAAATGAGAACAGAGATGAAATTATTAGACGGTGTCGACACAGTTGTGCATCTCATTATGAAGAAAACGAAAGATCTTTAATGATGGATAGCTGTCGGCAGGAGGTGAGTAGTAATATGGAACCAATAAAAAAAATATTCGAAAAACATGTTGTAAGGCACCAAAGCAAACTGCCATATACTCTACTGATGCCATCTTACACTGGAAAAAAAAGATAGCTTAAATAGAACAAGAAGGACTGCCTTAGGCTTGCGAAATACGGAATTCAATTACTTAGAAGACGTAAAGATTCCACAATTATTAGCAACTGATTTCTTGGTAGCCGATAGTGGTGAACAGGAAAAAATATTAGTGTTCTGTTCGAAAATTGCTAGAAAAACTAAGTTGTCCGCTGAAAACAGATATTTTTTTGGCGATGGAACCTTCAAGCGGTGTCCTAAACCATTTAAGCAATTTTTTTCCATACATATGGATTTAAATAGCTGCGAAGAGTATACAAATGTGATACCAATTATATATGCCTTACTACCGAACAAAACCAAAATGACTTACAGAAGGCTATTTACTATCATTAGAGACGTACTCAACTTTAATATAGATAAATTCAAGTGCGATTATGAACCAGCGCTGCTTACTGCGTTCCAATCGGTGTTTCCTCAGGCTACTGTCACTGGCTGTTATTATCATTTTAACCGGGCAATATGGAAAAAAGGGAACGATCTTAATGTACCACACAAGCAAACGGTCCGATGCACTGCGAATTTACTTTTGTTGCCGGCGAAATACATAGAAGATGGATGGAAATGTATAAGAGAACAAGCTTCCGAAGATGAAGCAACTAAGAAATTTATAAAGCACTTTGAACGGCAGTGGGTAAAATCTTTCTAATATGTTGTGGGCCAGAAAGACATCGGACTAACAACACCTTGGAATCCTGGCACAGACGGATGAACAGTCGTGTGCCGCACAAAGCGACTTTAATTTTATTTTTATACATTTTGAGAAAAGAAGCGAGGCTAAAAGATATTCGACTAAAACAATTTTATTTTGAACGGTCACATAGATTGCGACGCCATATACAGTTTGACAAAATGTATAAAAATGAAATGACCAGCTTGCAGCAAGGCAACATTACTGTGTTGCAGTTTTTGGACAATATATTGCGAATCAAAACACTGATTTTACGTCAAAAGCAGTAATTTTTTGTACATGCATTTTTTGTTTTTGGTGAGCGGTCAGGTCACAACCAATGAATTTTCGTTATTTCTGTTATTAAGCTATGTTGAATAATTTTAATTAAACTATTTTCAGTAAACTTGTTGTTTTTGTTGGCCATACATTTTGAAAGGTAGACATTTTGCGACAGAGTCATTTAGCTATGCAGTCTGATCACTGAGTAGTTGTTCTGGGCAGTGTGTATCATTCTCCCTCGGCTTTCCGCTGATAGACATTTTTCTACGTAGACATTTTGCATTGTAGGCTTCATACCTCATGGACATTTTGAGCTATAGTTTTTCTGCCGTATAGTCATTTTGCGAAGTAGGTATTGACGTCTGGACCCCGACACAGCATCACCCGTCTCTCTTGCAATGTATTGAAAGGAAAGAGACAGACAATCTTTGTCACGCGTACCTCAGTTGTGCTAGGGGGGCAGGTGTGACTCACGCATTTGTTGAAATTGCCGAGCGCGAAGTGCGCGGCGGCGCGGTTGGCGAACAGGCTGGGCAGCCGCGCCGACAGCAGCAGCCCGTGGCTGTAGGCGCTGATGGCGGCCAGGAAGTTGCCCGCGCGGAAGAACTCGTCGCCCTTGTTCTTACACCACTGAGGGTCCTGCTCCTCCGGACGCAGGTCCTCCGACACGAATCCTGAAGCCGTACGAACATATCTATCGTTTTATCAAATCGACGGCAAAAAGCGGAAACTAAGTAACCACCAACTGAATTCATTGGCAGTTACTACGGTTCCGCTTTCTGCCGTCGATATATACTATCCAGTATTCACGTTATCGCATGAAAGAAGGACAAATCAACAAAGGCACTTTAGTAATTTGAATATTAGTACGATAAGATATGAAGACATGAAGGTTTTCGGATATCCGTAAATCGTTAACTTATTACATAAGTATTGTATTGTATTGTAAACACTTTATTGGACATAAAAGCAATAAAACAAAGAAATTAAAGTAACACATTTGTACGAAGGCGAACTTATCCCTTTAAGGGATCTCTTCCAGTTAACCTTAGAGCAAATGAAAGATAAGAGTAAACATCAACGCAGATAGACAAACCAACAAGTTAATATGCACAATGACATTAAAACTGTTAAAAGCTAAAGTAGCATACATATACACATAAACCCTAAATAATAAATAGTAATATAATAACATATATATCATCTAGATAAAAAAATATGTGTGTGTCAATATATATTTATATACACATAGTAGATATACACAAACATGATAAATAAATATACATAAGTTTGTCAGAATCCAACACTGGATTTTGATACTTTGCCAAAAACTACTTCTCGCTGCAGTGGCGCTAGTTAGTGATGTAAGGATTTCTGAAAACCCATAATTCTAAAAATAAACGCAATGGCCGACACAACGCCTTGGTAGCCTAAACGTTGGTTCTGGAAGCATGGGTACAATTTTATTGGTGGCGCTTGATTGTCGTTCTTGGCGCTAAGGCATTTGACACTCGCACGCACGCTCTAGACTACTCGTAGAAGACGCATTGTTGTGGAATGCTGACCCGTGGCACGGCGCGCGATGGTGATGTTCTTGAGCCAGGCCTCCTCCTCTGCGCGCGCGGACTCGCGGCTGGGCGTGGGGAAGGCGCGCGGCGTGTGACGCACGTCGCACGCGCCCGCCGCGCGCACGCCCGGCAGCACGCGTCGCGCCGTCTCCGCCTTCTTCTGCTCCACGTACTCCGATTTCACAGGAGTCTACAAAAACACCGTTATACTATCATTGGAAACATGAATTAACGTCTTTGAGCCTAAAAAACGGGACAAAACAATGTATCCGAACGGAACTAAATTAGATTGATGTTTGAGATTTTTAAGTAGAAAAGGCAAACGTGTCTGACGCGTCATTTATATGCTCTATAAATCGGTAGGTAAGGTCTTTTTCAGAAAATATGCACCCTTTACCTTGTCTCAAGATTTTGTCAGGAAAAATATTTCGCAGATGCGTTCACAGAAAAGAAATCTTTCATACTAAAATGTAATGAAATGGAAATTTGGGACATTTTATGTCTCAAAATATTGTATACAAAATTTTTCTCAGGTGTGTTCGTTCATAGAAATCAAAAAATCATCTGAGATGGAAAATTTGGGACATATTTTTTCTTATGCTTATGACGTTCAAATGTATTATAAAGTATAAACAATTGAATTGATATGCGTATATAAGCCCAAAAAACCAAGATTAAGAAAAAATACTATTTTTCTGCAAATCACCCACATATCAGCATTACAATTTAACACGTTCGCTGTCGGTGACAAAACGTTTGTGATCAAAACATTCTTACCCCTATGCTGGTGACACGCTTGCGTGGTTTTATGTTTGAGTGAGTGGCATGCCAGTGACACAACCGGCCGGCCGGTATAGCGTAAGGGCTTAGTGAATCGATGCCGGCGCCGAACGTGTTAAAGTTATTATGAAATAATGAAATAATGATCTTTATTCTGTAAGTAGGCCACAAGGGCACTTTTACAAGTCTGACTCTACGACGGCGTTTCCCAAGAGGAGACCACTGAAGAGAAGAAAGTCGAAACAAACTCAACAGTCAGTCATTTTTTCGAAATAACTCTTATATCTATTGCAATATTTGTACTTAGCCTATCCTAAATATATGTTTTGAGTATATAAACTCAATGCGTAGTTCTTCAAGAAAGCATATCAAACTTATTAAAGTAAAAAAAAATATAGAATATAAAAAAGCAAAATAGTGATTTTTTATTTCAAACTACTTACATACGTTTGATATGCCACCTTATAAGAACCGTGTCCCGGTAAAAGTAAATTATTTGGTTTCTGTTTTGGGCCATGCATTTTTGTCTGTTAAATAGTCCTCTACCCTATAATAAGCCTTTGCCATTTATAACATTACAAGACAGACTCTTGGCCGCCCGCGGCCTGTCGGCTACCTGGATAGGAACCATTTCCAAAAGGATATGATAGATCTGAACCCAGGAATATCACAAAAACGCCAAATGACGGAATAGGACTAGGAAGGACTAGGAAGGCCACGAGCCCAAAAGTTATGGGGAAATTGGCTGGGAAGATGATAATGGAGATCTCTCACCTTGACTGGTTTCCTGGGCCGCGGTTTCGCAGGCGGCGATATTGTCGGACGAGGCAAGGCGACTTCCACAGGCTCTGTTTTCTCAACGTTGTGCGATTTCACCGCTTCACTCAAAGGTAATTTCTCATTTTTCTCTTCTACAATTTCGTCCCCATTTTCTTTGTCATCCGGCAACTCCACTATTTCGACGCTCTTCGACTTTCCCTCGACCGCGGTAACTCTCCAATCCTCTAAAGCATCCATAGCGATCTTCCTCTGCTCGTCTCTCCGGGCGTCCATGATGCTGTGGTGCCGCGAGTCTATCTCCATCGCCTTCTGGACCGTGAACCGATCCATTTGACTCTTCTTTATACGTTTCTGCTCTGCCTGCTCTTTAGCCTTCTCCTGGCATTTCTCCAGAATCTCCTGCCGCAGTTTCATCTTCTCGGCCTTTGTTAGTTCTTCTTCCAACTTGTCCCACTCTTGCTCCCCCCTTTTCACCAGGTCGATGACAATGAGGTCGTCCTGGACGATGCACTTGCTTCTGTCGATGTTGATATCGTGGAGAAGGAACACTTCGAACAGAAACGGGCTGTAATGTGCTTTGATATACGAATCAGTAGCGAAGAAGTCCACTTTTTCTTTTTTCACGGGATTGAGCGGTATGGTAATGTTCACAGCTGAGGGCGTTTGCTTCCAAGTGAACTCCTTCACTATAATAGGCATCGTGATTGAAAATGTCAGTCTTTTCAGTAGGAATAACAGGTTATTTACTGGTACGTGGTAAACAGTAGATGCAAAGATAATATAAACACTCGTTAGTCGATGAACTATTGACAATGTCCATATAATCAAACCGTTGACACGTTGCTATGGAAATTTAAATTCATGGTGATACCAGCAACAATGTGCATTGATCAAATGTCGATTATACTTTATAGGCAAGGGAAGATAGGAAAATCGTGGGGAAAATACGAAATATTGTTTTCAATGATTATGATAAATTAATTAGCGACCCAACTTGGCTTCGCACGGGTATATAGCAGAGCATAAATGTATACTTTTTAGGGTTCCATACCTCAAAAGAAAAAACGGGACTCTTATAGGATTACTTTGTTGTCCATCCGTGGTCTCTCAAGATCCATTTTCTCAGGAACATGCGTAGGTATGAAACTGAAATTAATACGAATCTTTAAGTCTGTAGTCCCTATTGAAGCTGATAAAAAATCAAACTTTAAAAACCGGCCAAGAGTATGCAGTCGGACAATGCTCAGTGTAGGGTTCCGCAGCCGTTACTACGAAAAATATAATACCTAAGATACAAATGAAAAACCTACGATGTGAAAAAGCTTTTGTTGAGAAGCGCAGTTTTCAGCAATAACTCAAAAGCGGTAGATCCGATTCCGATCAAATTGAAAATAATATTCGATCAAAGTATTTATTGAGCTTTATTTTTGTATGTTTTTCATACATTTTGGACTTACGGTTTAAAAGATAAAGGGGGGGGGGGGGACATACTTGATGCAGCTTTCTCCGACAATATGCATTCAGAAACCTTAAAAGGCAGAACTCTCGAAACATGTAGCGTGGCCAATAACGGCTTTCGTCTAAATATAGACATGAAGGAACGAACGAAGTTGCCAGGCTATAACGATTTCCACAGCGCACGCCGAGATTGCTTTCAAACGGTAGGATTTTCTCGGACTTCTTTAATTATTATCATCATATTTCAGCCAATTTACGCAAACTCTCAATTAATTATACACCTCCCGATCTCATGAATTCCATTCATAGGTGAAAACCGTATGAAAATCCGTGCAGTAGTTTTTTAAGTTTATCGCGATCAGATGGAAAGCCAAACGCGGCGGTAGATTTTATTTTATGTATAGGGATTTTGGATTTTGTGTAGTCGTTACGGCAACGGGGTTATGGGCCATTTGGTAGCAGCTGCGGTTCATACTCAACAAGCAAGGACGCGCAACGCGGTCTTTATTGAAGCCACACAATTGCTATGATCACACGTACAGATAGTACAGTGGCGAGACAACAAATCGTACTCTGGCGAAAGAGTAGGGACGTGTAAATGTTCTCACGCATTTTGCTTTTCCTGGCGCGTTAAGTTCAGTTTCGAAGGTTCTATATAAACAAAACGACAGGTTGTGGCTGAGCGCGCCAACGGCGGTGTTATTATACCAACAGAACGGCGTGCTTTTCAGCGCGGGGTGTTCTGAGAGGAGCGCGGGGGCGGGCACTCGGCTTAGAAAACAAAACAGGGTGCGAGTCGCTAGTCATTCTGCTGGGCCGAGTAGGTGGGTGGAGTAGTACTCGTCACAAGGTATACATGATGAACCGAGCACTCAGCCGAGGGCCATCCCAATCTACTCAGTACGTGTGCTCAGCGCATATGTCTTAAAAGCGGCCGAATGTGAGTGCCCAGCGTTATACAAACAACAAGTATGCTATAATTAAATTTCCGCCTTATCAGAGCGTAGGTGCCGCGCGGCGCGATACAGCGGCGTGCGCGTGCAGTGTCTCAACTGATCGCGGAGCCACTACACGATACGAGATTGGTTACAGAGATAAACTCATAAATATACTTTGATATTTTATTATATTATTCGTTCATAAGTTTTGTAAGCTATAAAACTGTGTTGACTTCAAAATATTTGCAGATTGAAATAAACATTTATTTAGCAAACCAACAGTAAACATGGGCGGCCGTGTGCAGACCGGTGAGTTGCTTGTTACTATTTACTGTCGTATTAATTACGAGATAACATTCAAATAATTGTACGTCAGTATTATTGTGTAAATACTATATTATTTATATCTTTGGTACCATGCCACGGAGCCCTGTTTAGATATAATGTAATTTTTAGTTTAAGTTTCAATAAAATTAGGTATCTAACTAGTATGTAATTTAGTAATAACCAAGATGTAATTAGTAATAACCGACTACATATAGAGCAGTGTAGACCTCACTTCTCTTTTGCTCATGTTAGTACAGTCAACGTTAAAAATATATTGTACAGTCAGCCTGTGAACATTTTGAGCACACTTAGAACCTTGTCAGTTTTAATAGATACCTAAGTATAAGGAGTTTTGTCTTTTGTTTGAAGTGCATTATGATAATGACATAGTACTAATGTGCTCTAGACTTTCGTTGGCGTAGTATATAGTCAGCAGCGGATAGGTATTTATTATAGGTATACACTAGCTTGCCCGGCCGAGCTTCGCACGGGTGTACGGGGGATGAAGATGAGATTTTACTGTAAGGATGGACCAAGTAATATATCTTTAGGGTTCCGTACCAAAGAGGTAAGAAAGGAGCCCTTATGGTGCGACTTTGTCTGTCTGTCTGACCGACTATTAGAACGCCATATCTCAAAAACGACTTATGCTATCTATTTGAAATTTGAAATATTTATAAACATGGTCAGCCCAAATGTATTGCAAAGGAAACATTTAAAATACATTTTTATTTTCTAAAAAAACGACGAATATGAGAGGGGACAAAACTTAAAAGTCTAGCTTCTAGGTCAAGTAGGACATCATATGAAAGGGCTTGATCTGTACATTTTGGAACATTTTCTAAATATTTTTATTCTAATGAGATTGTTTTATTAAGGAAATTGTGAACACCGTGTCCCCCCCCCCCGCCCTCCATCTCGCCATCTCTGAAGTTTACAGACAAATATTTTGAAATTTTTACAATTTGTATAAATAAACATAAATTCTACTACACGAAAATTATAACGACGTCTGTAACAAGCTAATTTGTTTTTAATTTTCAAAAACCTATTTGAACAACCTGGTTGCGTTAAGTATGCACCACATTTGTATGGAATGCCATAGATATCAGATGCAAACTTAACTCAACCGAAACCGGGTAATAATTAATAATGTTAGGGTAAGTGAAAGTCTGTACGGAACCCTATGCGCGAGTCAGACGCGCACTAGGCCGGTTTATTTTTTAAAGACACTGGATATATACGGCCTAGTCAATGCTGTCTTATGCTTCACGTTCCCAACAATAGCATGGGTATTTAGTCCTCTTGAACCGAGCAATTTGTAGTTTTCAAATATTAGTAGGTATCAGTAACCTCAGACCAAGAAAAAAAGATAGACATGACATTACGAACAATTTAGTGAAGCCGTTTTTTGGCATGGTTTTTACAAATCAGACAACTTCACACACATGGTTTGTTTGTATTTTTAACGCGTGAAGTTAGCTTTGGCATGGGTTTTTGTGGCCTTACTAGATTCTTCGTAATGTCATGTCTATCTTTTGTTCTTGGTCTGAGTAAGTAAGTTTGTGCGGCAGTCCTGGGCGACGTGGCGCCAGACGCGTTGGGGCGGACGCTCACGCACGAGCACCTGTCGATGGAGTTCACGCACTTCTACCGGCGGCCGCCCGCGGCGCTGGCCGCCAAGTTCCCCGGCAAACACATCTCGCTGGCCAGCGTGGGCTACGTGCGCCAGTACCCCTACTCCTCGCGCTACAACCTCACGCTCAACGACCACGACACGGCCAGCGCCGTGCTCAACGATGTCAACATGTTCAAGCAGTCGGGAGGCGGTGAGTTGAGGGTTACACTATTTCTGATGAGTAAAATTAGATTTAACACACTTATTAAGCGACCGTCTTGTAAAATCACTGGGTATTTGATGAAGTCTTTATTTCTGCATGCCATTATAAAACACTCTTTTAATTAAAATTCAAATAATTTATTTCGGACTTCGAATCGATAGTTTTAGGGGCTACAAACTTAGAGCTATGGTTAGTATTTTATGATTATGCTAACTTAACTTAAATTAAAGGCGCCTCGGCACCGGCATTACAGGCGCGTGCAGTTGCACATAGCGCTGCAGCAGCGGCGAGTCCCAGCGGTGGGCTAGGATGCTGTTCGAGCTACCACGACTGCGATTGAGAAAAGACGCATACTTAATACTTTTTACAGACTTTTATTTAACTTGCCTTGTCCAGTGCACAACTTGCAGTGGGCTCGTTGTGTAATTATATTGTAATTGTATATGTGGGTCAAATCTTGCAAGTTAAATATGGCCCACATTCCGGTGTCCGATTGAGCTAAAATTTGGCGTATTTATATTAGTTAGGTGACAATACAATATTAAGAGACTATTGAGCTGATCCGATGATGGAGCCGGGAGGTGGTCATAGGAACTCGGTGATAAAATAAAACGCAATCCGAGTTTGGGCTCTAGAACCATCTCGATGAGTAGTTAATGGGAAGGATATTTAAAGAAAAGTACAGTTGGCAATAAAAACTTTTAACCAACATACAATATCAAAAATAAAATTTTGATTGTATCATATTCGCGAACAACATTGCGGGCAAAATTTAACTCGGTTTAAACTTTAGGCACAATAGTGGAAAACTCGACGGAGGGCCTGGACCGCGACCTGCAGTTCCTGAAGCGCGTGGCCGCGGAGACAGGCGTGCACGTGGTGGCGGGCACAGGCTTCTACATCGCCGACACGCAGCACGACGACGCGCTGCACCGCTCGCACGAGGAGCTGTACCACCACATGCTGCGCGAGCTGACGCAGGGCTGCGCGGCCGACAGCGGCGTCAAGGCGGGGTTCATCGGGGAGATCGCCAGCGTGTGGCCCATTAGGGGTGAGCAATACTAGTTCCTAGGTTCGACAAGTGTATTTAAGTACCTCATTATCAGCCAAAAGACGTCCACTGTTGGACATAGTACGCCTTCTTGAAAATTGTGTACTTTCAGCGAACGCTCTGCAAGATACATATCTTAAACATTTTTTTACCTAAGTAGGCCAATAAGAATTCTCGTTTGAGGGTTTCTTTACTGAAATCGAATCACCTGAATAATTAAGCTGGCGCCATCTTGGCGTACCGGCACGGCCTATTCCGCAAAGAGTCTCCTCGGTACGAAAAGTTTACTTAGTGGAGTTTTGGTGGTTTGTTTGGTTGTAGAGTTCGAGCGGCGCGCGATCGTGGCGGCGGGCGAGTGCGTGGAGCAGCTGGGCTGCGGCGTGAGCTTCCACCCGCATCGCACGCCCGCCGCGCCCGAGGAGATCGTGCGGCTGTACCTCGAGGCGGGCGGCCGCGCCGACAGGGCCGTCATGAGCCACCTCGACCGTGAGTACCGCGGGGGGGAGGGGGGAGTGCACCCGCCGCGCCCGAGGAGATCGTGCGGCTGTACCTCGAGGCGGACGGCCGCGCCGACAGGGCCGTCATGAGCCACCTCGACCGTGAGTACCGCGGGGGGGAGGGGGGAGTGCACCCGCCGCGCCCGAGGAGATCGTGCGGCTGTACCTCGAGGCGGGCGGCCGCGCCGACAGGGCCGTCATGAGCCACCTCGACCGTGAGTACCGCGGGGGGAGGGGGGAGTGCACCCGCCGCGCCCGAGGAGATCGTGCGGCTGTACCTCGAGGCGGGCGGCCGCGCCGACAGGGCCGTCATGAGCCACCTAGACCGTAAGTAGCGCGACCCACGCCCGCCGTGGGTCACTAAGATACTATGTGAAGAAGGCACATCATCGGTGTCCCTGTGCGCCGCAAGCGGCCAGTCCTCAATTAAATAATTCATAGATTCGGGCATTACTTTGTGGAATTCCATATGAGATTAATGTCTCACATTCACATTGCAGATTTGTTTATAATTTGGTCCGGAAAAAAATGTATTTTAGAGTGGAGAATTATTATACTGTCAACTAGTGCAGTTTTGGATACGGATAGGGATCCCTCAATGGCGCTATCCGCCACGACCTCGCACTGTGGTGAACCGCATCAGCTCGTTGCAGGGACGCTCCTGGACGAGGCGCAGCTGCTGGCGTTCGCGGAGCTGGGCACGTACTGCCAGCTGGACCTGTTCGGCGTGGAGGTGTCGTACTACCAGCTGGCACACGACTGCGACATGCCGTCGGACGCGGCGCGCCTGCGCCAGCTGGCCGCGCTCGCCGCCGACGGCCGACGCGAGCGGCTGCTCGTGTCGCACGACATACACACCAAGCACCGCCTGGTAAAACTCTACTTCTACTTTTAGGGCGTCCGCGGGAGCCCGGCTTGGCGTCCGCTCAGGGTGCGTTTCCAGTATGTTCGCGTGCGGCGGGCGTTCCGCTCGACAGACGCAGAGCTCCTCTATGAATATACAGGAAACGGCATCAAGAGTGGACTCTCGCTCAACGCAGCGGAATCCCTTAAGGCCAATGCACATCGCGTTTTAGGAACGCACGTCGTCATCGCGTTTTTATTACACAGAGCAGCATACTGACTCGCGTGGGTATCGCGTTTGTATGTATCGATACAGACGCACGTCGACGGCGCGTTTAAGAAACGCGATGTGCATAGCCAAATACCTATTTTTTTATTAATACAGTTGCTCAAAAAGTGCTACTTTACGTAGCTGTTTAGCGTGCGCAAACTAGTGCTTTTTACTTTTCCAATGTGTTTAAATTCATACTTGTTCCAATTCATGACTACTTGATGATGATGATGGTGATGGTAATGGTGATGATGATGGTGATGGTCATGATTATGGTGATGGACATGATGATGGTGATGGTGGTGATGATGATGGTGATGGGCATGATGATGGTGATGATGATGGCGAAAGTGATGGTGGTGATGATGATGATGATAATGATGATGCTTACTTGTTGATATTCGTATTTTATCGCAAAGTATTTCTGCAGCCTTCATGACACATACATGTTGAAAAATTGTGCAATGTGTCGTTAGCCATTGCCTGGATGCTTCTAACCCAAGATATATTGTTTGAATTTGTCAACTAATTTTATCCATCCCACTTCTGATTTTAATCGCTATCAGTAGGGCAAACGTCACAACAGTTGCCAACAATACTATTTATTTATTTAATAACTTTTAATTGATTGTAATCTGCAATTACCTATACTATTAGAATTATGCGTCCACACATCACTTTACTTACCGGCGGGCTTGTTTCTTTCATACGTAGGTAATAGGGAATATGCAAGACTTTTTATTTTTGCTTTATTAAAAGCTTATTCATGTAACAACAGAAGAGACAAACAATGTTTCGATAACTATAAAAATAACCAAGATATAAGCCATCAAACTTTTCATTTTATCTCTTTCTGGTAAAACAGAATTTAATATGGAGTTTATATGGCCGTAGTGTACTATGACGTAAAAGTACATGTCGGACCTCTCAGTCAAATCGCTGCCTTATTAGTAGTTTAAAATGCCTATATCATGCGTATTTCTTAGCCGATTTTAATTTCACGTTTTGATATCGTTTTTACGGTATTTTGATATTTGTCAATGATGGAAAATGTCATACTCATGCATGTACCCTATTACAGTAGTGAACGGTTAATGACGAATCGCGAAATGGACGAATTGCATAGTAGGCGTACGGCGAAATGCCATTTGGACGAACTGCGTATTGGACTGGGACCAACGGCTTACGAATGTTCCAGGCGGACTTCGGCGGGCACGGGTACTCACACATCCTCAACAACGTGCTCCCCCGCATGAAGTCGCGCGGCTTCACGCAGGACGACATCGACCTCATCACCGTACACAACCCGGCGCGCTGGCTCACCATCAACAAGGAACAGTAACAGGATATACTTGCCGTGTACGCTTAGTAATATATCTTCACCTTTTGGCGGCCAAACAGCGAAGTAATACGACGTGACACAGACGCCACAAAATAAAATAAAACGAACCTTCAAAAATAAAATTGTAATTGCAGAACGAGGTATTGATATTTATATTCGGAGTTTTTGAACTATGAAATTTGGTCTTAAATATATAAGCCTTTGTCAGGTCAATTCATACATTGAATCACATTAATGTATGAATTGACCTGACCACAGACCGCATCTTGTGTGGCAAAGGCCTTAAGGCTGCGTTTCTACCAGAGATGTGCGAGGTAGCGGAGCGGTGCGAGGATGCGCAGCGAAGCTGTGAAATATGTGCAGATGAGTGGTGTGAGAGCGTGTAGCAGGCTCTCTTCAAATAAGCGAGCAAACACACACAGTGACAAACACAGTCTAGTAACTGCTCGCTCGCATCCGTCCTTCCCTTGTTTTGTATGTACAAAAATCTCGCTCCGCTAAGCTGTTTCCACTAGAGCTGCGCGGAGCGAGGAGGTAAAGGAAGTGATTCTATTGGTTCTTTTCAAATACATCCCTGGTAACGCATCGTCGCACATCCCTGGTGGAAACGTAACCTTAAGATTAAATCTAAGCTAGATAAAGAATACTATAAATAAATTTCTTGAAAAAAACAGCTGTGATTATTTTTTTAACCCACGTTATTACGGCGCTACAATAACGAGGAAGAGAATGGAGCTTAATGAACCTACATTACGGACGGGGTTCTGTTCACTTCATATACAGGGTGAGCGATCCAAATGAGTCAGGATGCAGTTTTTCTTGGTACTCCCCTACTAGACCTAATAACGCAAGTGCTAATATTATTACACCTACCAACGCTATCTCTAATTTTCATTAGTCCTAATGTCATATCACCTAATTTTTATACCCTAATTAGTTGTTAGACCTAATAATCGAATACTCTAATAATGATATGTACTAATAATCAACAATACTAATATGAAATAACCTAATAATTACCAAACCTAATGATTATTAGACCTAATCATTACTGACACTAAATGTCAAGAGTACTAAAGATTATTAAACCTATTTTTACGTTAAAACAGAAAATACGGATTTGGACAAATATCGAATTGGCTGAACCCCGAAAACTGTAGGTTAGGTTAGGTTTCTAATGTGACAATGTATAGCGGAGCGTCAAAAGATTCCCATGTACTTACATCCTGAGTCTATGGCAATTCCGACTCCACGTGGTCTTGTCTATCCTACCCTTAGAGTGTTATTCCAAAGGCGGAGGCGCGGAGGGAGAGCAGCTGTCGCCCGCTGTAACAAATGGTAGGCGCCCGCCCGTGCGAGCCGAAGCTGCGGAGGTGAGTTTGGGGGCCTGCCACTTGTTACCTGAGGGATAGGGCTGCTTCCCGCAGCGCCGTGCGCGCGAGCGCAAATGAACGAGTGGTAATGAATTAATGGAAATAATTTTTGAAATTATCCATTAAAGGCATATTTAGGTTTATAGATAATTAGGTATAATAAAATGTAGGTTTTAACATAATTAGGTATTATAATATTAGTAGTGTAAAAAAATCGGCTAAGTGCAAATTAGGGCTAGTGAAAATTCGGTATGATGAAATTAGGCATTATGAAAATTCGGGATCCTGAAATTAGGGCTATTCATTAATTAGGATGAATGAAAATTCGGGTTTGTGATTTTAGGGTTACCAAAATTAGGGCTTATGAAATTAGGACGAAAGTTTTTCGGGCTAACGGAGGGGAACCGTTTTTCTTCAATTTAACATACAACAAGATTCTCATGTCAACAAATTCCCAATCCTACAGACTCTCATGTCGACAGATTTCCAATTCCACAGATAAGTTTCAGTCCCGCTTCTGGCAATGGTGATGGTGATGGTGCTAAAAATAACTACTATTGCTGATTGCAGTGACTGGTTGCTATCCCATCGCCTACAACACACTCCAAACCTAACTCCTAATCGTTTCTTACAACATCCACGGGTAGAGTTGAGCTGTAGAATTGGGAATCTGTAGAATTATGTAGGATTAATAATCTGTAGAATCAAGAATCTGTAGAATTATGAAGAAATCTGTAGATTTAAGAATCAGTAGAGGCAGGAATCTGTAATCGAAATCTGTAGAAATGGGAACAAACCATTAAATTAACTTGATTCGTTAGAAAAATAAACAATGTAATTAAATAAGATTTATTTCCATCGTGTCTTAACGTTTATATATACAACCACAACTGAAAACTCGCCAAATTGTTTACAAACGAGGCTATGTTGAAAATCCGAGTGTTGCGAGCTAATGCGTCTTTCTTAACCCAGGCAGTAAACAGAACTTACAGGTGATTATGATTAAATTGATTGATATTGATTCTGACAATGGACAATGTTTAGGGTCCTGACCTAGGTGTGTAATGTGCTTATTACATTTCGTAAACATCCGTACAATATAAAATATTTTTAGAAACTAGAACATACCCGTAACCTAGAATCCATAATTCGACATAAATTTGATAGCCGGGCATAAACATGTTCATCGGTTTTTTTTTAATGATTTAACATGTCTCTTAATATTTTCTAACCATTATTTTACTCTACTTGGTTGTTGCGGTCTAGTAGCATCAGCAACGAAATCATCATATATTTTGACCAGTCTGTCGAAATCATACACCGTCATACAATCTGAATTTAAAACGATTCCAGGTCGAATAGAGGTACGCAGTAAAATAAGATTCTGTCATAAATATGATTTTTGTGACAAGCTTTTATTTCCGACTCTACTTTTCTTTGAACAACCATCAAGTAATCTTTAAAAACAAAAGAATGAAAAAAAATCAAGACTCCGACTGGATTTGAACCAAGCCACTGGTTTTGCAGAGCAGCAACTGGCAGAGCGTGCGTCCCGGCAAGGCACAAGGCACAGGTTCAAATCCAGTCGGTCTTGATTTTACTTTTTCATTATTTAGATCTTTGTATATGAAGAATATAGTTTCTTAGTGAAAAAAATCACTACAAAAATCACGAAGCGATCTTCGTGATTTTTAAAGTGATATTTGAAATGGTAAACATCAAGATTTTCGTAAAAATCAATATCCATCAAGTAGGTACTCACCGAGAGGATTCTAAAGAGCCCAATCTCGGTAGGATCGCGTTATTTTATTCAAGTTCCTATATATATGACTATGACCACCTTCCGCCTCCGTCATCAGACCAGCTCCATGGTGCCATATCATTGTTTTGTCATCGAAATAGTATGTATAACAAATTTGAGGAAGTGTTTCAAATTATTATTCTAAGATTTGTAAACATACATACAGCCACATATAGGTAAAAAACTTAAAAGTAAAGTACCTTTTTTATAAGCAGTAGCGTTTCCGTATAGACAATTTGTCGTTTCATATTAGAAAAATGACATAAGTTGACGTGCTTTTTACCTATAAAAAAAGTTAAATAAAAGCTTGTAAAAATGGATTCTAGTTTTGCAAGGCCAGTAAGTCCCCCCGCTCCCCCCCTCAGTCGTCGAGGTCGAGACCCTGCAGCTCCTCGTCCAGCTCGTCGTCCAGGAACAGGTTCTCGTTGATGGGCGCGGCACTCTCCACCCCCTCCCCGCCCTCCCCGCCCTCCTCGGCCGGCTCGTGGCCGTTGGCGAGGCCGGCCGACAGCTGCTGCAGCCGGTCCGTGGTCGCCTTGGTGCCCGTGTCGTCCGCCTGCAAGCGATATTGGCCGTATTGTAAACTAGAGCGTACTTGCTACTTTGTTCCAGAGGAGAAAAAACCGGCTAAGAGCATGACAGACCACATCGTCTAACAAACCCACTTAGTAATAAGTGTACGGTTCCGCAGCCGTTCATACAAAAAATGCAGCCGTTCATACGAAAAAATGTACTACAGATGAACAAAATACGATATGAAAAACTTGGGTCCTTTTGTTAAGAAGTGCCCTTTTTCGGCCATAACTCAAAAATGATCATATTGAAAATAATTTACGTTTACTAGGTACGCTTTGCTTTATCTTTGTAATTTTTTTTTCATTAAATTTTTTTGGACATTAGGTGTAGAAAATAGAGGGAAAGGACACAATTTATGCTACTTTCGGAGCGATTATTTCTGAAAATATCCACAAAATCACAATTTTTTTTAGAAACCTCAAAATGATTTTAAAATAACTGTCGTAATATGTGCCACATATCTATAATTGCTGAAAACAATTTTTTTGACCTCATGGACAAAGTAACGAGAAAAATCTAGCGTTTTAATGTTAATTTATCCTTCCATGATTGATTTTTAAAGTATACAACGTTATTGTTATGGCACAATTTAAAAAATCGACCAAGTGCGAGTCAGACTCGCGCACAGAGGGTTCCGTACAAAAGGCTCAAATAACGGTAGTATCTATGAAAATCCAGTGTTGTTAGCAGAGCCTCTGTTTTTTCCTTTGGAGATACGGATCCTCAAAAAGTAGAAACTGCTCAGATCTTCCAATATAAAAACTTATAGTTCCTGACTATCCTAAACAGTCCCTGAATTTACATCACCAATTTTTTTCTAAACTATGTAAAAGTAAGGTTTAATGAGATAAATTAATTAAGATTAAGCACTAAATAAATTAAATTGGTAAACAAAAACAAAAATTAATAAAAATACGCCTTGGGAAGGATGAGTTTAAATTAAATGATCCAAAATGTTGACTAAAAGTGAATACACTGTACTCATTTGGTACATTTGCCACCCTGCATATATTTTAGGACGTGTTAGTACAGAATCAAAAACACTACCCATTACAATAAATAGAAAAAGATTTTCTACATTCGTTCCCTTAGTCGTTACCCTACGTTAATATAATTGATGGTCGCTTCCACATACATAAAAAAAAAACTTTTTTAAGAAGAGAAAATTGATAGTTTTCTCTTCATGCCAATAGGCTATTTTACAACTTTTTCCGTGGTATGTTATAGAACGATTTCTCAATTATAAAAATATCAGTGAAAAAACTATTTCAAATACAACAAAGTTAAAATCAGATTTTTGGATTTTCCTAAAAAACGCTTCATACTAAAACCTACTAGCTTAGTGACGTGAATAAAAAAAATTTGTAACAATATTGTATTACATAATAATGTGACTCATGTATAATTTAATGTTTTATAAAGGATTAAATGAATGAATGAATAAATGAACGTCACACGGTTAGTATCTTGTATGGGGAAATTAGGAATTTTGTTCCGCAGCTAGGTTAAAACTTGCGTTTATCGAAACGGTTTCATAACAAAAGTTGTCATACATTTTATGGGTTATTTATTCAATGGTATTATTTTTACACGTAAATAATCGCACTCAAAATTTTAACGTAGTTCCTTATTTTCCTTCTTTTATCAGGATTTTATATGATCGTGACAAATTGTGAGATCAGGCAACATTCCTATTGCGATATATAAAAGGGGCGGGCGTTGTCTCACCTCGCAGGCCTCCATGGCGATGAGGTCGAAGCGCACCTCGCGGTACTGCGTGTCGTCGTCGTCGTCGCCGTCGCCGGAGCCGTAGCCGCGCACGTCCACGGCGTCGCCGTCGTCGTCGGCGTCGGCGTCGGCGGCCAGCGCGGGGTCGAACGAGAACATCTCGCGCCCCGACAGCCCCACCGCGCGCCCCGCCCTGAAGTCCGAGCGCTTCTGCTCCTCCGCCTGCGCGATGTTCTCCTGCGGGCAGAGGACAAGCGTCACCGGCGGGCTCGAACATTGAGGGCGGATGACGTCAACGTCACAGGATGATTTCAAATAGCTTTTCGTAAACGATAACCACTTATGGACCTCTTTAATTAAACGACATCGCTACTTGGGTTTATTCCCAATTCTACAGATTTCTATTACAGATTCCCAATTCCACAGGTTCCCAATTCTCCGGATTCCCAATTCTACAGATTCCCATTTCTACGGATTCCTAATTCTACAGATTCCCAATTCTACGGATTCCCAATTATACAGATTCCCAATTCTACGAATTCCCCATTCTACAGATTTCTAATTCTACAGATTCCCAATTCTACGGATTCCCAATTCTACAGATTTCCAATTGTACAGATTCCTAACTATACAGATTCCCAGTCTTTCAGGTTCCTTATTCTACATATTCTTGGCCTTATCGTACGCAGAGCATACGATATAAAAATAAACCGTCAAATTAAAAAATCATACAGCACTGTACAACAGAAAATATAAATGTCAAAGAGTGTATATAGCGTTTAACATTCATAAATTAAGTTATATTTTTGCTACGGCGTAAAATAATAGTATATTACTGCAGAGGCCGGGAAAAGTCATTTCGTGGATGAGTATGGTTTGAATAGATATCCTTCAATAGATACGAATCCACGAAATGGCATTCCTGCCGAGGCATGTATACTGCTTTTCTCCAAATATGCGAGGAAATTTGACATGTTTGTATAACTTATTTTCGTAGAAATAACACGGCAGACAATGTTTGACAAAATTAAATTCCCGTTCCCGCCTTAATTTTTTTAAGGATATTAATATTCAAAGTTTTGGGTCCGAATTGTTTATTCGATTCCACATAAAATATAGTAATGAAAATAAATAAAAAGAAAACCTATAGGAATAGTTAATATAAATATATGCCTTATTACTTTTAGTTGAATCGGCAATACCTAAACGCACAACACTTAAAAAAACGTACCTTTGCTATAAAGTATTTATCAGTTCCAGAAGATCATTAAGACTAAATAAACTGTATTATGATTCGGACACAATAATAATTGTTTTATTTGCCAACCATGCATTAACTAAACGCAGAAAACAATTAGTTTTTTAAATCTCGTTTTGTGTACGTTACTATTGGTCAATCGGCTGTATGGCGAATTTTCAAACTCTTGGATGAAATTAAAAGTAAAAACCTGCACAATAATTTACACTTCCCAGGCATGTTCGGGAAGTAATGCCACCTTTTTTTTTAATTGATTATCGTATCAACGTATATAACGATGGACTTCGCGGTGTATTTTTCCTACATTAATGGGAAAATTTCCGAGCAAGTTGGAGAAAAAATATATTTTATTTTTAAGAAGAGGTCTTGTTAAGTTTACAATTGTTATAAGTAAATAAATAATAAGTTTAATTTTAACAAACACTCGTTTCATTTGTTGTAAAGTACAATAAGGAATAAGAAGAATAATAATAATGCTCTTTACTGCAAGAGAAGAGTAAGCAACATTTGGTTATCTTTAAGAATGGTACTCTGTAGAGTTAAGAATCTGAATAAAGAATTGGTACAGCTGAGAATCTGTCTGTATTTGTTCGGAATCTGTTTAATTAGGAATCAGTAGAAATATGTTACTGCTAATGTGTGAATCTGTAGAATTGGGTATCTGTAGACATAAGAATCTATAGAATTGGAAATCGGTAGACCTGAGAATCTGTAGACATGAGAATCTGTAGAATTTGAAATCTGTATCCTGAGAATCTTTAGAATTGGGAATCTGTAGAATTGGAAACCTGTAGACCTGAGAATCTGTAGAATTGGAAATCTGTAGACATGAGAATCTGTAGAATTGGAAATCTGTAGACCTGAGAATCTGTAGAATTGGGAATCTGTAGACATGAGACTCTGTAGAATTTGAAATCTGTATCCTGAGAATCTTTAGAATTGGAAATCTGTAGAATTGGAAATCTGTAGACATGAGAATCTGTAGAATTGGCAATCTGTAGACATGGGCCTAAAGGGCTACTTGAAATGAGCAGTACGTAACGTCTTTGACGGGCATTGTCATGCAGATTAACAATAAATAAATTGACGTTGATTGTTTAGGTGTTGTATTTGTGCAAAAATATTAGAGAAGTAATATAGTAAATAGTTTTTACGGTATTTTGATATTTAGTTAAGAAAAGCGATACAAAATTTCATGCATGTACCCTATTAGACCTTACGTCACGGTGGCGCCGACTGGTGATATTTCCGTTTTAGAAAACCCTCATTCAAAAAGCGGATGGTCAATGAGAGAACGTGAGCCGGCGGCGTGTGAGAGTACCTGCTTCTCCTTGATCTTCTTCTTCTTCCAGGCGAGGAAGGTCTCGAGCGTGATCTTGGTCTGGTTGGGGCCGAGCGCGGCGCGCTCGCGCTCGATGAGGTCCACGAGCGAGATCTCCGTCTTCTTGTCGTCCAGCTTCTTCTTGTCGCGCTTCAGCACGAAGCCGGGCGGCAGTGCGTGCCGGTAGATGCAGCGCCCGCCCGACGGACACTCCCAGAACCACCCGTACTTCGACTTCTCCACCGCCTCCAGGAAGTGTCTGCAGATCTGAAACCGACAAACCCATTTAACTGGGGCGACCACATTCATCATATCGAGGACCATTAAAACGAGAGGACCGACACTTGCCATACTTTGGATCGTGTTCCGATCGCAAGGAGTTATTCTGGCAAAAACTAGATGGCGCTTCAAAACTAAACATTTAACGATGTTATAATTGAATAAAGAAACATATTATAGTAACAATTAGATAGCAAACAGCTAATAATAAATAAATTGTAACATTTAAATACTGTGTCACACTTGCAAAATTGAAAAATTGAAAAAAAAAAATCTTATACATAGATGGCGATGTACACATCGGGGAACGGCTTTTTGTATGGCGATGGTCAGTCTTCTTGTTTTAATGGTCCTTGATCATATCTAAAAATAATAAATCCATACTACTCCATATCCATACTAATATTATATATATTAAGCCTTATTGAGCTTACAATG
The DNA here is from genome assembly GCA_905404275.2 of Hedya salicella. Taxonomy (NCBI): domain Eukaryota; kingdom Metazoa; phylum Arthropoda; class Insecta; order Lepidoptera; family Tortricidae; genus Hedya; species Hedya salicella. Next base: position 25,413,096 of record FR990106.1, on the reverse strand, counting down.
GGACTAGAGCGATTTGTGTAAATTATCCCGTAATATTTATTTATTATTTATTTATTTATAAATGCGAAAGTGTATCCGTCTGTCTGTCTGTCTGTTACCTCTTCACGCTTAAACCGCTGAACCGATTTGGATGAAATTTGGTATAGAGATAGTTTGAGTCCCGGGGAAGGACATAGGCTACTTTGTATCCCGGAAAAATACCCTTATCCGCGATAAACGAATTTAAGGCGGACGAAGTCGCGGGCAGAAGCTAGTAAATAATAAATGTTACGGGACATAGACTAATAACTAGTCCCATTGTAAGCTCCATAAGGCTTGTGTTATGAGTAGGTATAGTCAACAGCAAAAGTAGATAATCATTGTAGTTCCTTGTCACTTCCATTACTTTAACGCATCCCAATTGTTGCAGTATTGTTACATCGGTGCGACAAACTGCTGTGCTGTTAACTGTACTAAACGACGATATCTTTAATATTTACTTATATACATTGAAAGCATCCAAGACTAAGGCACAAATATCTATGCTTCACACAGAAATATTAGCCCTTACCGGGATTTGAATCCAGGACCTTCAACTTTGCCCGCTGAGCTAAACCGATCGTCAATACTATTAAAAAGTTGTAAAACTGAATTGACTGCACAATGAAGATATTTTTTTTAAAAAGCTGCCAACTGCGAGTCGGACTCGCCCATGAAGGGTTCCGCAGCCGTTTATACAAAAAAATGCACTACAGATGAAAAAAAATACGATATGAAAAAAAAAAACACTAACAAAAGAGCGTATCTCCCCGGCACTTACGTCCTTTTGCTGAGAAGCGCAGTCGGCACTTAAAAACGGTATGTCCCATCATGTTGAAAACAATTTTCGTTGGTAAGTATTAATTAAGTTTTATATTTGTAAATTTTTTCATATTTTTTTAACATACCGTTTAGAAAATAGAGGGGTGGGGGGGACACACAATTTTTGCTACATTCGGAGCGAATATTTCGGAAAATATTCACTAAATCAAAAAAATATCTTAGAAACCTTAAAGTGTTTTTAGAAGAACAGTCGAAATATATGCCACACATAGATATTTGCTCAAAAAAATTTTTTTTTTCAGTTTCGGTTACATGTATGGAGTGCCCCCCCTAGAAATATATATATTTTTTATTTAACTATCAAACTAAGTAGCGGGTTACACACGACACCTATGCTCCAAATTTCATCAATATACATCTTATAGTTTTTGAGTAAAATGCCTGTGACATACGGATGGACACACAAACATGACGAATCTATAAGGGTTCCGTTTTTGCCATTTTGGCTACGGAACCCTAAAAACAAGTGAAACGGACTACTACTTGAAGGTCACTGAATTAAAAAACACTTTTTTTTGTATTTTGTGTATGTTTGTAATGTGTCATTGTGGCTTCGTGTGGGCAAAACGGATTTTTTGTACACGTACCCGTTGGGCATCCACAGATGGTTATTGGATACAAAAAATCTACTAAAATTGTGAATATTTCATAAACTACTAAAAATCGCAGAACACACATCAGCACCTCTAGCATAATTGTTTTTATTATAATTTATTTATTTATAATTGTGATACGCGACTCTTTCACGCGCGACAACGATTGTCTGTCTCCAGCCTTTCAATACAGTGGGAGAAAGACAGGTGACGCTATGTCGCGCAACAAGAGTGGTCGCGAAGAGTCGCGCTAGCCCCGCGGTCCAATCGATAGCTTTTGAGCTGCTCTATTTGGTTTTAGAATAGGGAATATTCATGAATTTTATTTTTTACTTTATTAAAAACAGTAGACAAAAATAATTTATCAAATTGCTATAAAAATAACCAAGATGTGATGACTTGCAAAACAGAATTTAATATGGAGTTTATATGGCCGGAGTGCACTGTGACGTAACAGTGGATTTTTGACAAGTTGACACCTATCGAAATATCAACAAAAGATGAATTGCCACAGCTGTAATGCGATTATAAGTCGAGGTGAATTGCTACGCTGTACAAAATGCAAACTGAAATATCATTATAAGTGCATTCATATCACCTCGGCAGACTATAGAGAACAAAAACTCACCTTTGAAAAATCATGGAAGTGTCCAGTTTGTGTAAGCACATCACCGTGATTAAACCAAGACTTCAGCTCAAAAGAGCCTGTAGCGAGAGCACACCTGGAAAACGAATCCAGCACTGAAACATCAACCACAACCTCCACAAGAACGCAGTTTACATCTAAAATTAGCAAATCTACATCCAAACCCAGCAGCAACACGACACTGGTGAAATGCCCTATATGTAAATGTACAGCTGATCCAAAAAATTCGCCATTATGTTCAGAATGCAAATCAACAATTCATTTTGATTGTGCAGGCTACTCTGCAAAATTATACGCTATCCTGGAACCACATAAGAGAAACATTTGGAAGTGCAAAACGTGTGTTCTAAAAACGAAATCCCCTTGCGTGTCGACTGGATCAACATCTGAGACATCAAACATTACGTTAAGGACGAATAACAAAGCTAAAAGAACGCCAGAAGAGCCGTCTTTGGCAACAGAAAGCATGCCTCATAAAGGTGCCGTTATTCCGAACGATAAAGGCCCAGTACTAGCTTTAGGCCCGCTCGCAGACTATGCTCAGTTAGAATTAGAAACCGCGACAAACTCGAATTTACAAAACGCTAGAAAACTTGTCATCTTGTGATCAAAACGTGCTCGATATTTCAGATCCATATACTCAGATGGACGCTCAGAGGCCAATACTGCAATTATTACAGACTTGCAAACTAGTACCGACTCGGACTCATCTTTAAATCCCACCTTACTACAAGAAAAATTGTCAAAAAGTACGGACTACACAGCAAATGATATGCTAGCAGTGATCGAAATGAAAACGGAAGTTGAACGGCTCACTTCTGAACTCGCATCAACACAAAATCAACTGGAAGAAGTGAGTATGGAAAATAATGGGCTACAAAGAATGATTGGAAAACTCCAAAGGGAAGTAGAGACGTTAAAAGCCTTTGTAAATCATCAAACTCTGCGTCCGCGCTTCAATCCGGTAAGAAAAAGAGGCACTCACTATTTAGCGACAAACATATTGCCGTTTCCCCAGCGAATTCCTTACCGATACCGTCGCCACCTGGTGGCGCCAAAATCTGTCCGAATAACGACTGTGCAATGGAATTACAGCGACAAAACCAGCTTATCCATAACCTGGAGGACGAACTGTTGGTATGTAAAGGAAAAATATTGCAGCTCATCGCACAGGTCGAAATTTTGGAACTGGAACTACGACACTCAGAGGGCACAGACCAATTTATTGTAACAGAAAACATACACGAGCAGAGTACTTGTCCAAATCGCGCAAAATCAAATAAAATTGAGTACTCATTGTTTAAATCACAAATATGCGTCATAAGCAACTACACAAATGACTTGGTAAAGCAGATAAAACTGACAAGTGCAAACACATGTGTTTATTTAACGCCAGGCGCGGGTACTCGCGAAATGTTTAGAGATCTGCAAAATAAGCTGCAAGATTTCACCGTAAGGAACTTCTGTGTGATATACATCGGCGATAGAGACTTTAAAACTAGTACAAACTATTATACTTTGGTTAACTTTATCCGATAACAACTAGACCAGGTTCGAAACACGAATGTTATTATCTGCTTGCCGACTTTTTTAAATAAGTGATCATTCCACTTTGTTCATCAAACGGGTTGAAATATTTAACAAACTACATTATCAAATTAATTTAAAATACAAATTTAGCCACCTTTTAGATTCAAATCTCAACCTAAGTTACGACAGTGATATGTTTTCTCGATCTGGAAATTTAAACCGACGAGAATTTATAATACTATTTAATGACTTGATAGATTTAATGAACACATTCAGTTATGATCTTAACTTACAACAAGATGGTAAACGTGTACGCGGAAAATCTCAATTATTAATATCTAATGAGGCACATCGGCCCGATATCCCTCCACTTGTAACGCGACTTTCGTCACCTTCTATGCTCTATTCCGCAGTCTGGAGGGGTGGTATCCGAAAATTGTCCTCTCTCCTTTTTCAGAATATACAAAGTATATGTAACAAACTTCATCTTTTAGAAGCACTTACTCAAGATAATTCTCACATAGATGTCTTATGTATCTCTGAATCTTGGCTGAGCAATGAAAAGTTAAAGTTACTACACCTAACAAACTATAATGTAAGCTCTTTCTCTTGCCGTACACAACACGAAGGAGAAGGAGTATTCATTTTGGTCAAAAACGGATTGCAATACTCCGAGCGACCTGACATCACATCTTTATCATTAGAAATGGTATTTGAATTATGTGCAATATAATTACCACTAATTAATATGCTGATTGTAAATATGTACTGGCCTAACAGCACTAGGGAAGTAGAAGTATTCCATACGCAATTAAATAAACTTCTAGCTCTGAAAGAAAGAAATAAACTCATTATTCTAGGTGATTTTAATATAGACTTCATTACAAATAATAGTAATAAACATAGGATATCCAACTTAATGTCAACATATAATTTTCATCAAAGAATTAATAAACCTACTCGTGTTACTATGACTAGCTCATCCTGTATTGACCTTATTGTTCACAAACTTTAAAATGAATAAATTGTAAATGTTAAGGAATTTGGCTTGTCGGATCACAAATATGGGGATGTCTCTTGTTTTCTACACCTATCGACAAACCAAAGCTACAAAACATATCTCTTAATAGAAGAATATTTAACAAAAATAATATGGCTCAGGCTCGTTTGGTCTGTTTCCTAAAATGTCTGCTTCTCAAACTGGTCTTCTTCCAAGAAATGGCTCTTTCCTATAATGTCAGCAAATGGTTTCCTATCATGCCACTGTCCTAGAATGATTGTTTCCTATTATGTCCGTTTCGAAAATTGACCTGCTTCCTATAATGTCCGTTCCTTGTGATGCCCTATTCCTACGATGTACGCTTCCTATAATGCCCACTATTTGTGTTCTAAGGCCCGTTTCCTACAATGTCAGCTTTTCACAATGTTTTCTTTTTTGTCTCTGAATTCAAGAAGTACTTTCCGGAAGTACTTGAAATGCTTCCGGTACATTAGCACCTAAGCTCAAATTACCCTTATACTCAGCACAACCCAATGTCAAAAACTCATATTGTCACATAAACATAAATTTAAAATAGCCTAATCTCTAAACACCAGCGTCCCAAAAAACACCAAAAACAAACTGATCATGTAGAAACTTTTGTTTAACCAATGGAGATTCTGATTATGTTTCACTTTTTCATGTTTTTTTATCAAAGTTACTTTATTAAGTGATTGTAGTTATCAAATAAATATTGTAGAGTTGTAGCATAAATAAATTTAGGGTATTTAGAGACTGGCGTGTTTTGAGGCTATTTTGTTTCGAGAATGGTGTATTTTAGTACTAGTGTATTGCAAGATTAGTTTGTTTTGATTTTCCTACATTATCAAGATAAAGAATAAATGAATATTGAGAATCAGACATTTTGAGAAATGGACAACATTGAAAACTGACACTGTGGGAAGAAGACAATTTTAGGAAACGGACCGAACGAGCCTGAGCCGCGACAATGTGGGAAGAAGGTTATTTTGAGAAGCAGACATTTTAGGAAACAGACATTTTCAAAAGTAGACATCATAGGAAACGGTCAATGTGGGAAGAAGGCCACTTTAGAAAGCAGACATGTTAGGAAACGGACCAAACGAGCCTGAGCCAATAATATTGATAAATTTAAACACGCACTCCAAAACGTAAAATGGGAACAAATAATTTCAACTAATAAAAATGTAAATGATAACTATAATAACTTTGAAAAATGTATAAATGTAATCCTAAATAAATGCATACCAAAAATAAAATTAAATATAAAAATTGGTTTTAAAAAAACTTATCTCACTTGGGGGTTAAAACCTTTCTGTAGAAATAAAAGAGCCCTACGGTTGTTAGTTTCTCAGAGCAGAAATGAAGTTCTACGAAGCCATTATAAGCAATATTGTAAAGTACTTAAAAAAGCTGTTCAAATATCAAAAAAAAAAGTAACAAATCATCATTTAACAACTCATAGAACAAAACGAAATGTATGTGGCAACTAATAAATAGAGAATCGAAAAGAAACACTAGTCGAAATTTAAGGAAAAATATAGAAATAACAACCTCAGAAAATATAAATATAAAAGACCCCAAACAAGTGGCAGACGCTTTCAACTCTTTTTTTACGTCCATTGAAACTCGGAAGCTAACGTAGCAAAAATGAATCCTCTTACCAACAATATAGATAAATAATTTTATGTGCCCGGTTACACCAGAAGAAATCCATGCAATATTAATAAATCTTAAAAATAAAAAATCGTTTGGAATAGACGAAATGCCCCCAGTTTTGATTAAGAGCTGTGCTGAGCTTCTGACCATCCCATACACCCATCTAATTAACCAATCTTTCTCTAACGGTATATTCCCGGATGCATTAAAAATCGCTGTTGTCAAATCCATCTATAAAAAAAGTACAACAGTACACATTAACAATTATCGACCTATCGCACTTCTACCGACGTCAGCTAAAATATACGAAACCGCTATGACAAAACGGCTTTATTCCATCTGTGAAAAATTTCAAATTCTACATTATAACCAAAACGGTTTCAGATCTAACCGCTTTACAACACTCGCTATCTACAAATACCTCAAAAAAATCTTTGATGCGATTTATGACAAGAAGTATGCGGTAGTAAGGCCTACGATAGAGTCCGCTATAAAACCCTCCTAGATAAATTATACACTACAGGAGTCAGAGGCGGCATACGAATGGTTTAAATCCTATCTTAGTAACCGCATACAATATGTAGAGATTGAACACACTGACTTTAGAACAGGCAATATGCGGCACGTCAGATCTGATAGAGTCGCCGTTACCTGTTCTATTCCGCAGGGAAGCGTTTTAGGATGCTGTCTCTTTCTCATTTACATAAACGATCTCCCTAACATACTAGATAACCACTGCGTGCTCTTTGCAGATGACATATCCGTATTGGTCCCATGTGCAAATAATTTAGAAGTCGAAAATAAACTAAACTCTATACTTAACAAAATCATTAATTGGTTAGACCGGAATAACTTAAAACTCAATTTAAATAAAACAAAACTGATTCAATTCAACCCCAACCAGAAACCAGCCTTAAATATATCATATAGCTATAATAACTCTAAACTAGAAATAGTGAGCTCTGCTACCCTATTGGGCATAGACCTGGACACTAATATAAATTGGAAATCGCATGTCCAAAAAATATCCAAGAAACTGTCTTCATTTATTTATGCCCTACAACACCTAAAACGAGTGACAGATTTGCAGACCGCACTCGTTGCGTATTACGCATATGCATATTCTAGAATGGCATATGGTATAGTTCTGTGGGGAAACTGCACAGATATAGATAAAATTTTCATTCTCCAAAAGAAGAGTGTTAGAATTTTAGAAAATATTGACCAAATGGAATCCTGTCGTCCACATTTTATTAAACTAGAAATACTCACCCTTCCTTCCATATATATTCTCGAAGCATGTAAGTTTGTCAGGAAACATACGAACCTCTACTCGCCTCAAACAAAAATTAAATGTAATGACCGAAACTTACATCAACTTAAACGATCATTCTCAAAACTGAAATTAGTAACTTCTAGCCCTCATCATATGCTCATTAGAATATATAACCATCCACCAAATACAATAAAAGACTTAGATAGACCTAAGTTATTTACAAAAGAATTAAAAAAATATCTTATTAGTAAATGCTATTATAGTTTGAACGAGTTCTTTAGTACTAAATAAATACATTGTTGATCCTACATAGATATAAAAATAGTAATAATAAGTACTTTAAGTGTAAGTGTGCAATAGAGAACGTCCCTATTAGTGTAATACTAGTGTAACATAATTTGTTCCTTTAGTTTTAAGTATTAAGGGCTAGTAAGTCCTCTCAAATTGCTATGCCCTTGCAGGGCGTCACATGTATACCCTTTTCATATTCCACCTATTGTCTGTAATGTGATATGCAATAAAAAATTGAATTTGAATTTGAATTAGTGCATATCGGACCTCTCTGTGTAATTACTAGTTTAAAATGCCTATATTATGCGTATTTCTTGGCCGATTTTAATTTCAATTTCACATTTTGAAATAGTTTTTACGGTATTTTGATATTTAGTTAAAAAAAGCGATAAAAAATTTCACGCATGTTCCCTATCATCGTCGGTCTCTTATATATCATCTGTATAAAGAATAATAGCAGAGTAGCGGGTACGCACGATATCGGTGGTGGGGCGCTGCTTGTCGCCCTCGGCGTGTTTCTTCTCCACCACCTCCTTCAGCTTCTCCTCGTCCCAGTTGTCCATGGTGTCGTCGTCACGCATGTCCACGTACAGCGACCGCTTCTCCGCCTGCAACACACCGGCCAAATATATAAAAAAGGAAAAAAAAAATGTGAATATAACTCACTTCACACGCCGGTCATTCTCCGATAGAATTTTTTTTCTGAGGAGTTACTCGAATCTCGAAATTCGTAACGTTAAACTATATTTGAGTGAGTGGAATAGCGCTATACGAACTTCGAATTTCGAGTGTCGGAGTACCGCCTCTGAACTGGTGGTCGGTTGTTAACATACAACACTGTATTGTATTGCGGTATTTAGTATAAGTATATAAAATAAGCTGGCTGACTGCCTTTATGTTATGGCACAATTTGATTACCGATTTGTATGGCGTATGGCGAAGCATGGCGATCCATTCATTAACCATGTTATAACATAACATCTTTTGTACTAAAGTTTTACAATAAATAAATGATAAGGATTATACACCTAAATTGAAGGAAAGCGATCTTTGACTTTAAAAGGTTTCCCTTCAGAATGAACGAATCCTCTTCTTTCTTCAATAAAATACTAGGTACAATCAATCAAACAAACAAAATATGCTTTATTCAAGTAGGCCTAGGTACAAGCACTTTCGAATTTTCAGGTACATTAGAGAAGTGCGTACAAGGCAGATACTTGATCGCAAGGCTTAGGAAAAAATGATCTGACCTTCCAGGGGTCCGTTTCATAAACGCTTGTAACTTGTATTACAAGCGGAAGTTTTTTTTAATTCATATTGTTGGAAAGATATTTCCGCTTGTGATACAAGTTACAAGCTTTTGAGAAACGAGAAACTTTTCTTTTTTTATTTTGAATTTTTCTAGAATAATAAATAATAATAACATAAAATAAATACCAGGGACAACTTACACAAATCTACCTAGTCTCAAACTAAGCTAAAGCTTGTACTACGGGTACTCTAGGCAACAATATACATAAATTATAACACTTAAATACATAGAAAACTTCCAAGATCCAGGAACAAGCATTCATGCCCATCACACAGACTGGCCCTGGCTGGGATTCGAACCCGGGACCGCTAGCGTCGTAGGCCGTTGTGCAACCCACTGACCCAAACAAACCAAATAGAAATAATGTATAGCCAATCAAACAAAACGAATGCATGAAAGGGAAATAATTTCGTGGTCCTGTTCAGATCTCTAACTGTCAATAACCATACTTGCTCATTAATGCTCCATACATTTGGTAAAGCTTAAGCTTAACCAATAAAATGATGTATGAACTAGGCAACAATTCAATATAATATAGTACTTAAGTAACAAATTTAGGATAGTGTTAGTTTTAGGATATTTTTCGAGAGCTCTTTTTAATCATTTGTTTTGGATAACATTTTTGTCAGAATGCCTGAATAATGCTCATTATACATAAATGAATGTTGACTGTTTAGTTTGCCTAATAAATAAAATAAAATAAATGGATGGAGTGGAGTTACTTTACTAACTTTATCAGACACTTAAGGACAAGTGGACAAAGTTACTCTTATCTCATTGGCTTTGCTTGAGAAATAGTTGCCACTGGCAGAGTGCGAGTGTAAATGAAGCATGAAATGTAACTAACCTTCCTCTCAATCGTGAGGTCATGTGAGAACTTGCAGCGATCACCCTTAGTACACTGTCCCTGCTTGAAGAACGCGCACACAACCGTCTTGGGGTCCACACCTGCAAAAACATTTTGTTAGGAACAACTGTTCTAAAAATCAGGGTGGATTTAGGCTTATGGTGGCCCTGGGACAACAAATGAGTGGAGGCCACTAGTAATTTTCCAAATACACTAAACATTTTTTTTTGTTTTTAGGAATTTATTCATGGGGCCCCTCACATGTGGAGGCCCAGGGCACCAGCCCCGGTTGCCTTTCCCTAATTACGGCCCTGCAATATTGGTGGTATAGAAATATATACATAGAATAGGTGAACATGTGACAAAAATCTTACCAATATTACCTAGAAAATGCCTATTTATTCCCAACTTGAGGAGATGACTGGAAAGGAGTTTCACTCATAGTAAAGTATTAATAAATAACATTCAAAACAAAAATCGATTGCTAGGTGTTTGTTGAGAATACCATGCCTCAGAACACACTAGGGCCAATTAGGTTAGCGAGCCAGGCGATTTGTGTGAAAAAAGATTAGCAGTGCAGTGTTGTTTTTTTTTATGAAATATGAATATCGTAAGGTCCGGATACTTTACCCCTACAAGGTTACTTTGCCCACTCACAAAAACCAATTTTATTGAATTAAAAAATTTACATAGTATTTGGCCTTTTCATTAATATAGTATTATCAATGATGCTTATATCTAGTGATCTGTATCCTACATTCATTGTACACATTATGCCAGAACATAGTTGTGAATTTCAATGTGACGGATAGATGCAATACCTTTCTCCACCTTCTGTGTCTGCACGGGCTTGAACAGAGCCGCCAACTCCTTCTGCTCCTTAAGTTTCTGTTCCTTGTCCTTCTTCTTGTCCTCCACTGGCTTGGCGGGGTGGATGCCGCCACTTTTCACTTGTTTTTCTACCTGAAATACACATTGTTATGTCCGTCACAATTGAACAGAATTTTAAATTGTTGTACCTTTAGTTTAATCTGTAAGAATTTGGCTGTCCAATTAACACTTTTAATACCTAGAATTTTCTAAATGTGTTGTGTATGCGTAGGAAGCTTGAAAGTGCTAGGCCTATCGCATACAGCATAGCTTGTGAATATTTCCATATATTATTTGCATGGACTGGCACAAGAGGACCAGATAGACGTCTGCTTATCACTGTAAGCAGGTTGATTGAATTCTTCTAATTACAAACTAGTTACCTGTTGAATAAATTTTTGTTGTTTCGCTCCTTTCTTGTTTTTGATACCAAATGTTTTGTCCTGGAATAGAAGATTGAAAATTATTTTTAAGCATGTCCAGGGCCGGGTGTATAAATAATTAATTAATCAGAGATGTTTATACCATAAACATTTTCAGGAATATGTTAGCTCTAGCTTCAAGCGTGTTTAATTAAAGTAAGGCATGGTAGACCTTTGTTTACTTTCCGCGAATTTCACCTCTCCTGATTTTTTTTCGCAATTACTTATATTAGGTCTGACTATAACTGAATTTACCTCTATAACTTTCTCTTTCTTCTTCTGCTCCACCTTTTTGCTCGGACCGCTACTGGCTTTCTTAGGAGGCATGGTTAGGTTATTTTCAGTCTACTAGCAAATTAAATAAATTTCAAATAACAACACAGGTTACTTAAGGTTAACGCGGCGAAAGCCGCATCCACGAATTTAAATATGGAGATAACAATAAATATTATTTATAGAGAAATTAGGTGTCTTCAATAAAGTCCAGCCACGAACGAAAAATTTAATCGTGGGAAATGGGAAAATTTGACAGTTGTCTTTAGTGTTGCTAGATAAAAAAGCACTCTCTCCCTATCCACGGTTAACTGGACCGTATGCGAATATTAAAAATTCATAAATTGAATGCATGAAGTATACATTAGTAGCTAACTAGAAAATATCACTTTCATATAACATTTATTCATTTATTCGCAAGCCACAATTGATGTACAGAGTCCTATTTCTTACTTATTTTTTATTCTGGCAGCACTAGAAAAAGCGTTTTACATATCTGAAGACATACAGACGGAAGACACTTTACAAATCTGAAATTGGTAATAGGTGTTTAACACTTTATCTTTTTACTAATTGAACATGTATTATATCTACATTAAGCCCATTAAAGAAATAAATTTATTTGAATATCATTTACTTCTCTCACTTGTGTAAATTAATAAAAAAACGCCTTTCGCGGTGTCAAATGTCAAAGTCAGTGAGGACAGAAACCTTGTCAAAGCAGGCCCAAGTCAATCTTTATCCCGAATTTATTTTTTTCTTATTGTGACCGCTCGCAGTGTCGCGCGTGAACGTGAAAACAGTGCGTCGTTCCAACTAGGCCATGGCTGTGTTCCGCGTACGTGTTACCGACCGTTAACACCGGGACAGTGTTAAATTCTAATTCAAAACAGCCATGGAGATCGTAGACGTCGAAGAATGCCAGCCGGACCCGTCGGCGGTGACGAGAAAAAGGAGTTTGTGGGCTAAAATTAACAACAGGACAACGTACAGCTACCTGTTTAACATAGTGATTTCGATATTAATGCTAACGTGTCTTGTGTTGATACTATACTTCTTCAAAGAGTATTTAAAGACGATATTGTACTGGGTGGACGCGCAGGACCCGCGGATAATATTCCTGCTGTTCATGGGGCTGTTCCTGATCGTGAGCTTCCCAGTTACCATCGGGTATCTGGTGCTGATCATCACGAGCGGGTACCTGTTCGGCATCGTGAAGGGGCTGGGCACGGTGCTGGTGAGCGCCAACTTCGGCGTGGCGGTGGCGCACGTGACGCTGAAGGCGCTGCGCGGCTACCTGCCGCTGGACCGGCTGTTGAAGAACGACACGGCGCGTGCGCTGCTCAAGGTCATCTCCGGCCCGCAGGCCTTCAAGATCGTCTTCTTTGCGCGCCTCACACCTATCCCGTTCGGCCTCCAGAACACTATATTTGCTGTGAGTATTTACTTCATTCTTATTTCACCATCTAGCTTTTTAATAGACTCTGCAATAAAATTACTTATAGCCAGAGTGCTAAAGATATCTGTAAAATAGTATGCATTCTTAATGATAAATCATATTGGAAAACAATTTACTTTTTTTCTATCTGCCTTAATTCTTCATCAAATGCAATTGTATTAAACATAAAACACATGAAAACAAGAAACTACTTCTGAACTAATAATTGATAATTCTTAATGTTATAATTTCACACATAATGACACTTGAATTTTGTGCTAGTTATGTAAATAAGTAAATGATTTGGCCTCTCAATCTTATCCTATTTGTTGGAATGAAACACATGGCCCTTTGGGTGGGATACTGCCACTGATAAAGGATTAAACGGTACAAACTTTTCAATATTTATATTGAAAACACGAAATGTAAATTGAAGATAGCAGGATAACAGCAGACATAACATGGTGAGGTAGAAGCCACACTGTCATTTATTACTTTATCTGTTTGTGGCAAATAAATATGAATTATCCTTTTGATGCATCTGATCAGAAATCTAACACACAAGGAATTTTTATCTAATTAATATTCTACTTGCTTGTAGAGGAAAAACTAGTTAATTAGTTGTGTTTGAATACACCTATAAAACCATGAGACTAGTCAGTTCAGTTATATTTAGTATTACTAAGTTTTCCTGCATTTTTACCCTTATGACAATTATATTTTTCTGATGTTTATGCATTTTTATTGCATTATCTGGGATAATAAATAGCCTGTTACTCTCCATGTAAACCCATATTCTATCTGCATGCATATGCAAGAACTCATGCACAAAAGTAGAACAAACCAACAAACACACTTTCACATTTACAATATGGGCATTTGGGTAAGAATTTTAGGGCTTCAACTTCAATATTTGAATGAGATATAATTTTGAGTTTCCTGACAATAGTCTGTAGCAGTAAGCCACAGATCATATGGGTATCTGTAGCTTACTGCTTCACACTAATGTCAGTGAAGGCTAAGCTTCACTGTACCTTGTCATCTAGAGAATTTTAATATATTGTCTGATAAGTTCTAGTATACTAAATGTATTACTAATTGCCAGTTGTGAATTGTCATTGGCTTAGCCAGGACAAAGCTGGGCCTTACAGTGTTACATACAAACAGCAACACAGTTAAGTCACCATCTGTAGGCTTTACGTCAATAAGATCTACCAATGGTCAGTGTGTGTGGCATCAGTACATAAAACCTTGTAAATATAATTAATTGCTCTTCATAAGAAATTTTGCTCAGCATTCATTTTTCTTGTGGGGTTGTTTGTGTGTATAATATCATAAATATATTATTTGTGCAACCTTGGTGTTTAAAATATAAATCACACTTTCTCAGCTATTAAGTACTATTACTATCCTGAACCTGTTGTTGATAGAAATCTAATTTACCCTTAGCCCCTGCCCATTTCTCATAACCATAACCTTTACAACTTCATAAAGAGTAAATGCGCAAGGTCGAGGTCACTAAATACCAACACACCCTGCTCCTTGCCTCCAAGGCTCCACACATATTCGCTAACTTATAAGTCATAACTAACAGTCCCAAAGCTGAAAGTTTAGAGGTTGTAAGCTATTTTTAATTCAGCACTTTAAGCTTGCAGTAGTTACCTTACTTACCTATTTAAGTTACAGTCTATTTTGAGGTGTTTCAAAAACATATTACAAAAGTTTGCTATTCCTGCTATTTGCAATAAAAATAAGGGTTTAATCTGATTAAATAAATAACAGTATTGTCTTTAGCACAACGAATTGAAATGAAATAAACATCTGGAAGTAAACATGGGTTTTGTTGCCTACGACAGACGACAACGACATGTGTAAAGTTCCTCTTCTAAGTCGTGATCACATTCGACTGTGCCGACTGAGGCTCTAGGGTTGAGTAAAAGAAACAGACGCTCTATGCCCCTATTTCACAATCGTGACAATTGTCAGGTGACAACGACGATTTTACGTTCACGGCGATCCCCGCAAGCTCGATACATATTCTTACTTTATACTGGGCAGGCAATGTACGTGAAATTGTTATCGTCACCCGATATTTGTTACGATTGTGAAATAAGGGCCTGGCAGGCCATGGTCGCCAAGATGATGCTGAAAGCGAAAAGAAACATTTTGATGACACCTTTTGAGATGCGCGACCAACGGGCGCCGAAATATAATCTCGCTCTATCTCGATCAAGGTCTAGCCAGGGTCGGCTCTTGCAGAGTTACGATAAGTAAGTAGTAATAGCACGTCTAGACTAGACTCCACGTGTGTCCGCAGAGGCTCGGAGCAGTCCCGGCAGGTCAGCGACATAAAACACCGCGCAACCTGAATAATCGGAATAATCAAAGGGCTTATTAACCACTCAATTTATGACATTTGACATTTGTTTAAAGTCTTAAAAGCCATTTTATGCTATTAATGCCTTAATATTATAACGCAGAGTCTGATTGTAAAGGAACAAATCAATGCGACCTACTAAATTGCAAGCAGGATTTCATCCTGCGCCCTCTTCTTTAACTCAGAAGTGCTCTGACCAACTGAGCTATCGCAACTTTGCGTACGTGGCTTGAAATTTTCGAACACAATCTAGTTAGCACTTTGTAAATGCTAAGCGCATTAGCCGTACTTCAAGACATGCGTATCATGGCGTCTCTGTCCCGTTGATTCTCCAGCAAATTTAATACGTTGCCTGCCTGAATTATTATAACTTGCCTACTTCACGACATTGCGGGCAACACGAGAAATACCTAGTTGGCAAGGGTAGCTTAACCGCAAGCCGTGCGTGATTTTGGGCAAAAAACATTTTATAACGTGGCATAGTATGGCCTGCAACCGTGTACTCATGTGTAGACCCCATTATCGTAGGCGCAATTTGGTAGCTGAACGTTCTTAGGGGTGGGTACAAATATGTTTGCAGTATAGATAGTGGATATGTGGATACTTTTTCACAACCACAGTGAGAGTCTTAGACAAAAATTCAACGTGTTTATTTTGTAAAACGTGACATGACTAATTACAAAATGAATATGTATTAACATTCTACTCATGTTTCAAATAAAATTCTTCAAGGTTTAATAACTAACTAATTATCATTATCTTCAAGGCATGGTTAATGTTGTTATCATAATGAACGATCAGACTTATTCCAGATTCTCAGCACTAATCTTTAGCAGTCTCGGTGAATAGCTATGTATCAAATGTACATTTGGCTTAATTCTGTGCCGTATTCTTATTTACACTTTTTATTTTGACACTTTTAGCATCCAAAAAACTTTGTACCTACCTATAATTTATATAGCTGTGGAACCAGGTTTATTAAGTAACACTTGCTGCATTTTTAAATAAATACGTTTACCTGTGTGATGCCTATCAATATCGACATCTATACTATTGTAAAGTTGTAAAAATGAAATGTTTGTATGTGTCGATGTGGCTTCATTACGCTAAATGGGCTCAACGGATTTCAACTATTTTTTGTACACGACACGGGTAGCTGGATGTCTCCAGATGGTTATAGGATACTTTTTACCCGATTATGCTAAAGACAAAAAGAGGGGTTATGACTTTACTTCTCCGCGAACGAAGTTTTACCCATGCCTAAGATAAGAACGTCCAGCTACCAAATTGCACCTCCGGTAACGGGGTATAGTTATGTGGAGCGCGTTTAATGTGCAATAATCACTTACTCCACGTTATAATACCATATCGCTGCATATATAGGCGACGTAGTGAGCAGGAAGTGCGATAATAAAATGAAGCTTAGATTTTGTTTCTGTCGGCAATATAAACTGGTCTGGTTTGGGGCAAAGCAGCTGACATACAGACTATATTTGTGTTACAAAAAAGAGCGATTCGTTCTATATATAACCTGAATTCCCGTGATTCCTTAAGAGAACTTTTTAAAGACATCAACATATTAACCGTAGTGTCCCAATATATTTATGAGAATATTATTTATGTTATTAAGAACCTAGAGACTTTTACTAAGAATTCAGATATCCACAATATTAATACTAGAAATAAAAACAAAATCGCTATTAGAAAGTTCTGCGTTCGTAAAGTAGCCAAATCATTCGTAGGCCAATGTATACATTTTTATAATAAGCTACCAGATGATGCTTTAAAATTACCGTTTTCCAGCTCTCAAAAAGTACTTAAAAGAATATGCCTTTGCCATTAGGGACCTAATGGCAAAGGCATATTATAGGGTAGAGGACTATTTAACAGACAAAAATGCATGGCCCAAAACAGAAACCAAATAGTTTACTTTTACCGGGACACGGTTCTTATAAGGTGGCATATCAAAAGTAAATATGTAAGATGATTTAAATAAAAAATATATATTTTGCTTTTTTATATTCTATATTTTTTTTACTTTTATAAGTGTTGATATATTTTCTTAAAGAACTACGCATTGAGTTTATACTCAAAACATATATTTAGGACAGGCTAAGTACAAATATTGTAATAGATATAAGAGTTATTTCGAAAAAATGACTGACTTTTGAGTTTGTTTCGGCTTTCTTCTCCTCAGTGGTCTCCTCTTGGGAAACGCCGTAGAGTCAGACTTGTAAAAGTGCCCTTGCGGCCTACTTACAGAATAAAGATCATTATTTCATTATTAAACATATATTTCTCACGTGCTTATTCAAATGAATAAACGGCAATCATACATACAATATTTTTGAAACATGCGAACGTAAATGGGACCCCGTTTAGTAAAAGTACCGCTTTTTGTATAAAAAGTTTATTTTTTCACTTTAAGATTACAATTGAAGATTACAACTAAAAGGGCCTTATTCAATGGTTAGGTTATACACTATTAAATAACAACACCACTTTAAAAAAAAATGACATTCGTGCCGAATTGCTCCATTAGTAGACATTTGCGGTCCAAATGGTCCAATTATGGTGATAGCTTCAAACGAGCACGGCGGCCGGAGCACGACACGGCACGACAGGTATCGCCGGCACCGTCAGGGTGGACGCGACGACGGCGTAATTGGGGCGCCACGCGTCGCGGAGCTTTAGGCCTGGAAATTGCTATGAATGTAGTTTTAATGCACTCCGACCCGGATAATTATTGCAAACGAGCGACGGTTTACTCCCAATTAAGATTGCCGCACGCTGCATGAACTCTATACTGAATCGGATCATCAAGCGAGTCACCAGCTGACATACTCGCGAACCAGTGCTCAAAATTATTGCTGCATATTAAAGACATTTAACACGAGGTATCGATGGTTATGCCGATGACAGTACAGTTTTAGACAAGTATATGTCCAGTGCAAAGGTCAAGAGGGGAGAAATCCAGTTTCGTCGAGTAGACATGGTGAATCCGCTGAATCTGACTCTTGAGGCAGTGTCCAAATGGGGAGAAGCCAATCTAGTTAAGTTCAATGCCGCTAAAACGCAGGCGTGTTTATTTTCCACTAAACGGAGTCCGTTTAACTTGACTCCGACTTTCCGAGGTATATCCGTACCTATTTCCCAGCATCTGGAACTTCTTTGTATGAACTTGTGCTCCAACTTGAACTTTGGGCATTTTATTGAATCCTTGATAAAAACTACAGCCAAGAAACTTGGGATCCTTTTCAAGTTGAGGCGGTACTTCACAGCTTCTTGAACTATATAAAGCACAAGTCTGGTTGTGTATGGAGTATTGGTGCCATCTCTAGGATGGATCTTCCAAAAACCAGCTGGCCGCCTTGGATTCAGTCGAAAGACTTACCAAGAAGCTCATTGGTGACCCAGATCTTGAAAAGGCAAAGCTGCAAAGCCTCGAACAGCGTAGGATGGTCGCCTGCCTCACGGTATTTTACAGGATACATTTCGGGGCGTGTGCGGTGGGACTGCATCAACTAATTCCACCTTCTCTCCCTCTCTCACCATTTCGTCACTATGGGGCTAGACGTGGATTTCAATTCCACCCTTATATATTGTTGATATGACAACGACTCGAACAAAGCAATTTGCTTCCACATTCCTCGTTAAGACGGCTAAAGAGTGGAACTCTCTTCTAACATATCTTTTCCCGGAACAATATAACTTGGACAACAAGACGCGAGCATATTCCAGGTCTTTCACGGTACTCGAAGCTACTAACACTAACTTAACCGAAGTTGTGGAACGAGCTGCCGTTATCTTTCAGACAGTCGCAGTCTGTAGCATCACTCAAGAGTAAATTGAATAAGTTGTGGCTTTCCAGTGATTTGTAAAATGGTTGAATATTATTTATATTTATTAAATATTATTGTTATATTTTATTTTGTTATATATTATGTAGATATATGTCTATTTATTTATATTTTTTATTAATATACATATAATTTGTACAGGGTGTTAGTTTGTCTATCTTCCTTATATCTTCACTCATTTGCTCAAAGGTTAACTGGAAGAGATCCCTAATAGGGATAAGTTCGCCTTTGTACTTATATCTTTTAAGTTTATTGCTTTTGTAACTGGTTACTATGTACAATAAAGTGTTTACATACATACATACTTGGATCTCTTTAAGACGAGAGTGAATAGACACTATCTAGGTAAGCATGCTCCATCGTAGGCTTCATCGTCGCTTGCCAACAGGGGAGATTGAAGTCAAATGCTAGCCTATCGTACATAGACAAAATAAATTAATAGTTTAAAAAACACTAGAAAAACACACTTTACAAGACTTTTCTAACAAATCCAAACACAGCTATGATACGATGTTCCATCATCAGATCAGTTCGACAGTACCATATTATTGTATTGTCATCAGAACTACATACAGCTGCCAATTTTCATGACGCTACGATCCTTGGAAGATGGTTAAATTAGTTACCTTAGATTCCATTAAATAGTTAGTTACATACAGGTCGACCTAATAAAAGCGTGTCAAAAAGGTATATCATAATCTCAAAAACAGGCTTGCGATCTCGACATGTATTCTCAATTTGAGGCAGTGATTGTTCGTATTTGGATTGGGGCATCTCCGATAGGATGACGATCTAATTTCAAAAATCGATTTTACGCTACACCGTTTGTAAGTTGTTCGATCCAGTGACAGTCGAGCCAACAAACTTTCGATGGGATGACTTATCGAGAGACCTTTTTCTAAATTGTTATCATAACATTAACATAACAATACACTCACTCCCTGTTACTGTGTGAAATGTCAAATATATTAGCGTATTATCCTTTCAATATTGGCGTGATACACTTGTTTACAAGAAACGAACCCGGACTGTCGCGTCGCGACATCCAATTTCATGATTTGCTGTTGCGCTTATTCATATGTAATGTCCTGGTATTGAACTGAAGCTCGCCTTTGTCTGTCTGAGTCCGCGACGCGCTGCTAAAATATGTATAAAGCTTGGCTATATATCTGTTTACCAGTTGTATTCTTAGTTAGTTCTGCGCATAGGAAAGCGCAACTTGGGACAGCTTCCGACTAGGTGGACGGATGAGGGTCGCCGGGAGTCGGTGGATGCGCGGTATGCACAGGATCGCCCTCTGTGGCGAGTTATAGGGGAGGCCTATGTTCAGCAGTGGACGTTCGTGCCTGATAGATAGATTCTGAGTTACACATTTTATGTACATGTATTAAACACAAATTTGCTAAGATTTCATAGCAACATTGGCACCCCTATACTTATTATGCTGAGACCTAACTAAACTAGAAAAATCTTGTAGGTAATCGCGGCCAGTATCTCGTAAACTCTTACCAGTGTTTTATTTGAGAAAAAACATCTTCTAATGAAATAACATTTGGTATATATGCGAAAATTTAAAAGATTCACTCGCAAGAGTTATTCAAATGACGTAAAGCATGCGCGAGGACTTGTAGGTACTCTTGATGAGGTCCTCTCGGATTAAAACCGGCGTCTTAAGGGGCTTCCAGCTCTGAATGACTTTCGATCCGTAGCTCTTCGCTTCTCCGTGTTGTTTATGTCTCATCATGTTGAGAACGACCGTTTTTACCAATATACTGGTTTAGTTTATCTTCACGAGTCACCGAAACCGAGATAAACACCAATAAACTTTTTTATGTTTACGACGAAAAACCAGTTTTTTCTACTTTTCTTAAAAAATACACGCTTTTTGAGGAAAAAGCTTGCGTAATGAACTAGGTTTTTTCATAATGGACAATTTTAGGCATAGGTTTTGAGTCTATTTAAGGTGTATTGAACGCGTGTAATTAATAATCCTTGTGGTAAGCCACAAAGGGGAAAGTTGGTTGGTTTGTTTGTCTTTCACACGCCAAATAAGATCAGCATGTCGAAAATTAGGCTTCAAACATTATTTTCGAATTAACTGCGCCCGATAGACTTTTTTGGCGTCCCCTGTTTGAAATGAAACTCAATCATGCGTAAAAGATATAAATCCTTTGAAATTTTCTCAGATGATGTATTTCTGTTGCCGCTTTAACAACAAATACTAAAAACAGAATTATTTTATGTTTGTCTATGTCAGCAACCAATATAAAATGATCGAACACCGCGTACATTTTGCTTAGGAGTAGGGCTCTGCTAACACTGGATTTTCATCGATACGGCCGTTTGTAGCGTACATTTTGCACGGAACCCTCACGTTTCCTAAAAAAAATATGTTTCATATTTCGTGATTTTTTGCCCACCTTATCTACGTATTTACAAGATATTGTTAAGATTTATATGTGCTGATGCGAAGACATGTTATATTCCCGCTAAGGCTGCTCGTGGAGAACTGATAAGATAATTAACATTGACAGAATCAGGAATTTGATCGATATTGCTAAAGCTAAATAATCGGTGATCAATTCTAATTTATTCTCCGTGTCTTAAAACAAACAATGAAATTAGTCAATCCGTCTATGTTATTTTTTTCAAGTTTACTTTCTAATGAGAGTACTTATCTAGCAAACACTGTGTCATTGCAATACCAGCCGTCTTTCCAGGTGAATAATACTACATTCCTACTCAGTGGCGTGCACTTTGGAATGGGTGGTAGATGTTTACTTGGAAAAATTACACGTTTTAAGTGTAATAATGAAATTGCCTACAAAATAAAAGTATATTTGAATTTGCACAGGGCGATTGGCTTGGGCAGGGTTCGGAAAACTTTTTAGACGTAGAGCCAGATGCCGGAAAAATATAGATTTTTTGGCAGGTCAAAGAGCCGCAGTTTTCTGTTTTAGGTTTAATCACTGTATAACCAACTTTAATAGGACTTTTTTTAAGGGGAACTTAAAGAGCAGCGAGTGACCCCTTAAAGAGCCGCTTGCGGCGCGCGAGCTGCGGTTTGCCGACCGCTGGGCTAGGGTAGGCAGTTTTTTTGGATCTATATGGAGCCATGGTCGTTCCGGGTTACAGGGTATTAGGCAGTGTCTCTGTGCCTGTATGGAGCCATAGTTGTTCAGGGTAGGCAGTGCCTTTGTGCCTATATGAATCGCACGCCATTGTTCCTATTAGAGGGTTTTTTCAGATACTATCTTGAACAACCAGTAGTCCCGTCAAGTTATGCGACTAGGTACCTAGAACGTTTCGATCGCTTGAGTGGCCAAATTGCGAACATGGCGTGCTATTCTGTAGTAATATTAGGTACTAACCGTGAAATACTGAATTTTAAGTTTATATCTACTTATGAGATAACGTTATAAACTACGGAATATATAAATAAACAATCCTCATTGTGTAGATAATAGGTCTAAGCTATTTTATATAAACTTGGAAAGAAAAGCTCCTTTTGTACCGTTCTGTCCGTTTCCCAAAACACCCGTTCCCATCCCTACCGTTTCCTTAATAATCCGTTTCCCGATAGGTATGTGTATTTCCCACAATGTACTTTTCCCAAAAAATACGTTTGGTTTGATATGCATTTCTCAAAAACACCTAATCCTGAAACGACCGTTCGCACGTCACTAACGCTTCCTAAATAATCCGTTTCCTAGAATGTGTTTACCCCAAAAAAATACGTTTGATTACATATTCGTTTCCCTTTGAATTTATTAAATTAAAACAGGATTTCCTTAGCGGGTGTCATAAGAATAGCGATGGGCGGTTCTCGGAAAGTTTCGGAAACAAGAGAATTCCGCGAGAAGCTTCTCGAGAAAGTTCTCTTGAACGGATATTTCCGAGAAAGTACTTGAAATGTGGACTAACTTAGATTTTTTATGTTTTATATTTCTTGATATTAGTAATTTATTTGTATTCACAGGACATTCGAACCCAACCAAATATGTTAAAGGCAAAATTCTCTTTGCTCTCGGGAAATTTCCGAGGAAGTTCTCGGGAATGTTCTCCAGGAACGTTTCTCGGGTACATTCAGCAAGAAACGGATAAGAAATTAGTATTTTGGCATGCAGATGTTAAGAGAAACGGGTCTTTCGGGCATGCGGGTGTCATGAGAAACGGATCTATTGGCATAGGGGTGCTATGAAAAATGGGTATTTTGGCATTCAGAGAAACGGGTCTTTTGGAGTATACGGTCATTTAAAGAAACTGTTATTTTGGAACGGGTGTTTTGAGAAACGGATAGCATGTTCCGAAACAGCTACAACACTGTTAATGTTGAGACAGCTATTACAGCCTACCATGGATACGTTTCATCAATCCTCAATTATGGCCTACTACTGTGGGGAAATTCTGTAGACGCTGAAAGGGCACTTTTACTGCAGACTAAAGCGTGGATAATGGATAGCTGCCGGCCACTCTTTAAAAATTTTTATATCTTGCCATTGCCATGCATGTATATAAAAAAGGCATGCTTACATGTAAAATATGCTCCACAATTATTTCAAAATAGATGTGAGGTTTTTGTGGGTAGGCAACGAACACAATATCAGAATCTTCTGTATCAACCTCCATGTCGCATTTTAATCTACCGGAAAAATTCCTACAATATGTGCATAGTATTATATAATAGTCTACCGGAGCATATTAAACTATTACAGGGTAATGCTTTGAAGAACTGTATTACCAAATGGCTCTCAGAACATTGTTTCTATAGTGTTAATAAGCTGTCTCAACATTAACAGCTTTGTTTAAATTCCAACCGACTGCCGAGTAGGGTAATTCAGGCCATGAGTACACGTTTTCTCTTCGAAGTTTCTAGATGCTGGCGGTGGTGGCGGCACTAACGTCATTTTATTGCAACGACGGCTTTCTGTGTGCGCAATCAAATTTTATGATATCATTAAAGAGTATCTATCCGTCCTTGGCTTGACGTCGCTCGTCGTTATTGCTCTATATATATACACAAACACACATACATCCGAGACACATGCACATTTGATTATTATTGGCATGTATAATTAGCTGTGGGACTCGTGATGTCAGTATTTGAGATCGATGCAAAGACAAAGAGGTAAGCGATAAATTGCTATTGAAACAATGCGCTCACCATCCATGCGGATTCAGAATTCCCGAAAATTATACCGACGATACCAAATTAGGTGTCCCGGTGTCCCTGTCCTACTACCATGTGTTTACCAGTAAATCGTATTTACTATTACAGATTACCGGTTATCAATGTTTTTATTATTAATAAACTGACCTGCGATTGACTCCAGTATCACCTGAAAGTGACTACAGGGTCAATAATGTAGCTCGCTGGTTCAGTAACAGTCTATTCACTCTTGCCTTGAAGAGATCCAAATTATGAATTTCAGCAAATACACACGACGAGAGCGAGTTCCATACCTTAGCGGTTCGCATTAGAAGTGATGAAGCAAATCGTTTCGTGCGTGTGAATGATTTGACAACGTAAGGATGAAGTCACTCCCCACGCCTGGATGTCCGAAGGTGGAACGGGGATGGCAGGATTAAACCGTGCAATTCCTGCGCACACTCCAGAATATATCCTGTAGAAAACCAACATTGACATGGTATTGTCTGTTAAGGTTTAGGATTAATTAGGACTGACGCAGGATATTCTATAACTATACAAGTCTGGACGCGCGGAGATGCAGACATTCTGCCACTCTAGTCTCTATACCGAACAATCTGTCGCCTCACGACCAAATCAACCATGCACTTGCACCAAGTACAGACTTAAGCAACAGGTTCCGGTGTGCGACGTCCAAAGTCAATCTAGAACTGTCGACTACGTATTGCTAGAGTGAGGAAGATGACTATACTGTCAGCCAGACGTGGATCCTACCATGCGTGGAGTACTGCCACAGTTTGAATCATATAGGTATAAAGTGCTCGTGAGGAGCCCACATATTTTTACTACCGTATACCTGAGGACATTAGGACCAAATAATTTAAATGAACCCCACGCACATCAAGCTTAGTTAGCGACGTTAGCACGAATGTTTCGAAGTGCCGTGTCGCTATTGACAGACATTAAAGTGACAGCTACCACTTCCTAAAGTCATCCACCTTTTACTTCAAATGACCACAGGAATGTGCGGCTAAAATCTTGCGGATTCGTTACGAGACTCCTTGTATATACGCCGCAGACTACACTGCAGGTGGCGTATGATAAATAGATCCGTCCATCTTGCACATACTTGTCAGGAAGTATGTGCGGGTCATTTATGTATCATTTGATAAACACGACCCCCATTGGCCCGCAGGTCAGTTCATTAAGCCTCAAACACCCGGCGACGCGGCGCCGCGCGGTCGACGTCACTTTACAGGACGAGGCGCCAAAACCAATTCGAGGTTTAATTCGAGACGTGCAAGCACGAGCTCATTACCGCCCTAAAATAACCTCAGCGAAACAATAGGCTGGCTAACAGCCCTGCAAAAGCTGCCACTGCATAGAACATAATTATGTTGATCACCTGCCGGTCTAGCACAACTCTCCGCGACTCCGCTTGTCGCGCGACATAACTTAAGAGTAAGATATGTATATATAATCCTCGGTGAGCTCGGTTCTCCATACAAATGTAGTTACGCTCTCATTTTAAAACGACTAGCTAGTTTGCTCTGAAACTTTGTACTTAGAATAAGTTAAGGTATATGAAGGCCTGTAATTAGTTTATGTTGCTTCAGCTACCATAGTAAAAAAATACAGCGAATTTAAGTTTTTCATACAAAACTTGTTTCTGCTGTATTTCGTTTGTTTTATAAACTGGAGCCATATAAACTAATTATAGGCCTAGATATACCTTATGTCATTGTATATACAAAGTTTTGTTACAATCCAACACGTAGTGTCAAAATGAGAACGATACTCGGTTTTATGGGAAGGTGAAATTCGGCCGAGCTTGCCGGGGTCTCTGAAGTGTTAGACCTGTATTCTAATGTAACTTGTAGCATAGGAATTACCTCGTAAAAACACAGGAGTTATTGGAAGTGGCCGTTTGGTGACATGAATGCGCTCTGATATGACTGCACCCTTACACAGCGCGAGTGCGGCCATCACGTCATTACACGAACAAGGTCCTCACCTCAGCACTGAAGGTTAAAGGAAGGTTAATTAATTCAAGAAAAATTGTAATTATATTTTTACCTAAGGTACAGGTGTCACCTGTAATAACTTGACAGGGCAAAATACTCGCAAATACCAGACCAGTTTTACCACTGCTTCATCTTTAGGAATAGATTGATCAACTATTATTGGCGTATCTTAACAATCTACCCCAAAATATGTATCCTACCCCGTTTACCAATTTAGATTTCATCGTAACTTCGTAATCGTACAAGTTCATAAGACCTTTTTTAAGCATTTTTGTGTATATAAAAAGTCTTAAGTCTAGTGTTGCGTACTCGTTTAAGACCTTTTTAAGCATTTTGGAAAGTTTCCGCAATTAAATTTGCGCATCAGTAATCGTAAGTCCCCTCGGTTCTCCTGAGTTAGAGTTAACGATGAACCATAACATAACTCTTTACTCGATTGTCTTTATAAATCTCGCGTAATTTTCCTAAATACAATGCTTTCATAACACATTTTCATTATAAAAAACGTTTAAAATTAATTTTAAAGGAACCCTTATAGATTCGTATGTCCGTCCATCCGTATGTCACAGGCATGTTACGCAAATACTAGACAGGACGTATATGGATGAAATTTGGAGGATAGGTGTCTTGTACTTGCTCCGTAGTTTAGTAGTTTAATAACAAAAGTAAATATTTATTTCTTGAAATTTCGCATGGAGATAGCTTGAGTCCCTAGAAAGGACATAGGATAGTTTTTATCTTGAAAGAATGCACTGTTCCCAAAGGATAAATAAAATAGTAGGCCACGTGAGCGAAGTCCTAACTCCTAGTACTATACTAGAATCACCCAGTGGATGTACTCCAAGTCTAATCCTACAGCATAACGACTGACTCAGACGAGATTAAACCCACAAGTCGCGACCTTTGGCTTCGCAGCTTATATAGATAATTCATACTTAACTTCCTATATGTTTACTAAGTTAGTATTTTCACCTCGTTCGTTCATATGTGGCACGTCAGGCACGTGGCACCATAGGCAGCGTGTGCAAATTTAGCGTAACCGAGTAGTAGAATGTGTTATAATATATCGATGTAGATTCGCAGCGCCCGTCGGGCTTCCCCCGCGGGTCGCGCGTCCACATCGTCCGGCCGAAACCGGTACGACCACAATCACAACCGCCAACCGGCGCTATCCACTATCTGTCTCAGTTTTAACAATAAACATATTACGAACCCACTGTCGCGATCTCAATTGCCTACTCGTACTAGTGTCATTCACAAAAACCGCCTACAGTTCGCCCCTGCTTTAACGAGACACGTGAAGTGGTGGTTGTTCCAGATCACAGGTCAAACAATATTGGTCCGTCAGCTTGCAGCGTGAAATATATTTTGACCTGTGGCACTATTATCTATTCTGTGCCTGTGGTCTGGAACGTGTACCGCGACTTCACGTCTCTAGTTATATCAGAGACGAACTGAATTGAAGGTAAGGTTTTTAAGAATGACATAGCTGGTTAAAAGTTTGCGACGCAAGAATTTTATACTTTTAGCTCCTTGTGTGTTTAGAATTTATTGAAATTGGATGTTTTGATATTATTGGTCATATGTAGACATTTATTGAAATTTAAGACTGCTTAGTAATATTTGAGCATCTCGTCCGCTTCGATATATCTGATGGCGACTGTACAGTCAAGGGCAAAGATAAATATCCACACAAAGTTCTAAAATATGTATACATAAACCTTACTGCCACACTAATAACACCTGTATACATATTTTTGAAACAATGTGGTGTATACATATTGGTGCCCTTGACTGTACTTACACCACGCGGGATGGCGGAAAAACTGACAATTAACTAATACAAGTGTGAAGTGAGTGGTGCAGTGCAAAGAAGCTCATGAACCGGTTAAGTGCAGTTTGTATAGCTTGACAAGTTCTTTAGTGAAATTCCCATGGTCTGAGAGCGAAGGGGGGGGGGGGGGGGGGGAGTCTAAGCCCTCGCTGTCTTTCCCCCCGTCGCCCGCAGACCATGGTAGTGTCGTGAAAGAACTCGTCAAGCTAGTGTACACGCGGTTTGTTTGCGGAGCCATTGTTGATGCGTAAGTACGTTATCGGCCGCCCGAGTTGGCACGGTGGTAATCGCAGCCTTCCGCGCCGTGCGGGGAGGTGAACATCCCACTGCGAATGTCAACACCTATCTGTTTATTCAATGAAATAGTTTAAATTGAAGTTTTCTCATAAAATAACGCAATAGCACTGCATGGGTGGCCAATGAAAATTTCTCCGCTACTCTAGGCAATTCGAACCCGCAATTTTCCGATGTTAATTATTTTACTACTTAACAACGCTAACGCTTAACGCTCTTAACACAAAAGACATCTATGTTTCAAATTTGACTTATGTAAGAACCGGCAGTTTTTATCGCTTCAATTCTACTTTTTCCATGCCTGATTCAAATGCTGGCAACCCGGCCTTGTGGCCACAACAGCAAACCTATTGCATCTTGTTTAGAAGGACACTAGCTTCTATGAAAAATATCGAAAAAAGACAGGCCCCTATTTAGACTTGTGGCCAAATTTTGACTATTGGTCAAAGAAGTGTTGGACAAGCTCATCGGCGTCTCTGGCGATATTAGAGCTGGGTCATACTTCGCTCAACGCCTCAGCCAGAGAGGGAATGCGGCCAGCGTTCTGGGAACGATGCCCCGGGCAGGTGCGACATAGGGGAACTCATCAGAATTGTTTTATTAAGTTCAATTTAATATAATACCTGTATAGTTTTGATTGGCAAACGATTGTTATTGTACTATTATTATCCAATTTGTAAATTTACACTTAAACAGATTTCATGTATTCAGAAAAAACAGATTGCAGAGATTTGCGATAGGATCTTAGCCTAAGGCAGACCCGGCGAGATAAAATACCCGTAGCGCTGCTGATGGCGTATCTAAGGCAAACCCGGCGAGATAAAATACCCGCAGCGCTGCTGATGCCGTATCTAAGGCAGACCCGGCGAGATAAAATATCTGCAGCTGCTGATGGCGTATCTAAGGCAGGCTGACTTGTCTTTACTTCCCTCATCATACAAATAAACGTTTAAACTGAAACTGAGCGTAAACCACAGCTTGTTTCATACGGAGTTTAGAGTACCTACAAATGTTTGCCATAAAGATACCTCATGAACCAGTTATAACGTAATGAACTCGATAATATTCTTAAAAGTGACAGATACCTAAATGCACTGCCTAAACCGGTGCCACTACCAGCAATGCATTATGCCCAAGAGTTCATTGCTTTGTAGCGATTGCGCGTGCGCACGTTACCACGCAATGTCAACGGTGCGGTTTTCAAATACGTTGATACTTAATTTGTCAGGTTTTCTTGTGAATAAAATATCAGAACATGGGTATTTTCTTTAATGGTTTAATCTAAAACTAAGTGACAATTATACGAGGCAATTTTTTTTTAGTGATGATATACGGGCATTTGACCGCAATCTCACCCGTTGTTAAGTGACGATGCGGCCGCGGATGTATCATGCCATATCACCATTGTGATTTGTGAAATATCAGAACCCCACGGGCACTCCATAGTGCCCGTGGGGTCACGCAAATTCGCAATGACAGAACGAGCATACATATAAAATAAAATACATTTAGCGTTGAAAGCGTTGCGTTGCGCGCCGTCAATCGGATATCTTGTACATGGCAAAGGGCAAGATAAGAACTCACTCCAGTACTCGTACACGGGTCGCGTCACGAGTCATTGACGAAACAAATAAATAAGTACGCTCTTTACCTAATTCTTGAGAGCCGGGCGGCAATGTATCGCCACTACCAAATAAATTTATCCAACGTATGAAAAAACCGGCCAAGTGCGAGCCGGACGAGCGCACCGAGGGCTCCGTACAAAATATACGCTACTAACGATAACGGCCGTATCTATGAAAATCCAGTGTTAGCAAAAGCTAAATGTAAGCGTGTTTCGGTCATTTCATATTGGTTACTGACATAGACAGACAGACATAAAATTATACTGTTTTTAGTATTTGTTGTTATAGCGGCAACAAAAATACATCATCTGTGAAAATATCAACTGTCTAGCTATCAGGGTGCATGAGATACAGCCTGGTGATAGACAGACAGACAGACGTACAGCGTAGTCTTAGTAATAGGGTTCTGTTTTACTCTTTGGGTACGGAACCCTAAAAAACGCAAAATAATTATTATTTTTTTAAAGCACACAATTATCTTTTAAGTAAAATTAGTCATAGGTAACACATTACACTTACAGACATGTTGTACAAAATTAAATGACATGGCTATAACAACACAGAATGTACAATTTTACCTTTGTGAATTCGTTCAGCGTGCAGCAGAAAATATCTACACGCTTAAGAGTTTTCAAATGGTTATACTGAACTATCTAAGTTATTATGCAGTATCGTCGAGGTGTAGTTAGAGCTCTGAAATATGACGCTCAGTATATTTATAATATTCAGTGCAAAGAAACCAGATCAAACTGCGGCAGCGCACCAGTTTGGTCAGACGCGTGCGGCTACCAACCGGATCAGCGCAAGTTCAATGCGACCCGGTGCATGCCACCCGACCGATCGCGAGTGAAATACCCGCTCGTATAATATTATTGGCACAAGTTTCAAGTCCTTATCCTGCTTATTGAACTTGAGTTTTGATCTGCATAAGTGGTCAAATTGATATCTATTATACTTATTCAGCGCGATGTTATATTATCCGTGAAGTTTGTGTCTTAAAAAGTCTAAAAACTGACCCACAAGAGTCGATTTTTTATACCCTAATGCAACATTAATAAACAGTAACATACATATATGCGTACGCTATGATATGATATCCTGCAGCAAACATTTAGACATAGGACATTTTTGCAGTTCCCCATTGTACATTTTTACAATAATATTGCATACTAGCTTACTAGCTGTTGCCCGCGACTTTGTCCGCGTAGAGATTCAATTTATAGCCTACTAGAAGGCGCCCGCAACTTCGTTCGCGGAGGAAAAAAAGTCATAACACCTCTTTTTTGTGACGGCGTAGTCGGGTAAAAAGTATCCTATACCTAACCAACCTATACCCAGCCATCCGTGTATACCAAATATAGTTGAAATCTGCTTAAAGGTCATTTTCTCGTATCCGACCACCGTGCCGTGACATGACTGCGAATAGCGCTGCCTGGACGCTCACTGTCGGCGCGCCGATCATGCCGCACTCTTCCGATATAAGTGTGTGATACGCGTAGCAAATGGATTTCGAGCGATCGGATCGGCGCAACGTCCAAACGCGTGATCGTGACACGCGATCATGCCACGCGACGATGATCTAATACGGGCAAAGGATACAAATGTGGACGCACCTCTAGATGATTTGGCGCGATGAAGCCACAACGACACATACAAACAAACATAGAAAAAATAAAAAACGACCTCCAAATAGTCCAGACATTTAATTTTTAAACTTTATAATAGTAATATACATTATTATGATTCTGTCCTCATAATTGCTTTGTCTCCCATTTCCTGGTTCTGAAGGAGCTTGCATTGATGAAAGGATCGAGTCGCAAGACTATGTACATAATACTATAATGTAATGTCGTGGTCGTTGGTCTGTCCGTCCGATAGCGCGCGGTCATCGACTAGGAGGTGTAATTGCGCTCACCATCCTGAACTTGGTATTTATAGCTGGACTACAAATGTCAGTCTGTCGGAGGTCACAAGTTCAATTTTATTCGTTCTTGGTACACTCAGCTGCAAAAAGATATACACGATTTGTCTGCTCGAAATATTTTCTCTCAACTTTAAATATTGACGAGTATAGCTTGACAAGTTCTTTCGTGTCACTCCCATGGTCTGGACGCGGAGTGGGGGGGGGGGGGGGGGGGGGGAGGCAGGTTGTCAAACTAATAATATACGTAGAGTATAGGTAAGATATTCGTGAACGAACTAATGTTGTATATCTTTTTTACAGCTTACTGTATCTAGATTGTTTTTAGCCGTTACAATTTGTTTCTACCATGTTATTTATCTTACCACATATAGATGACCTTGTACAATCAGTTTTCGTTTTTAAAAGTGCCTTTGTTTCGATGCAAATTGAAATGCAATCCGGTTACGTAAAAGTTAGCAACGAACCGCTAAAAATAGCGAGATTGGACGATAACTCGCGGCTATTTTGGTCGGCATCGATCGTTGTACATTACTTACTTGCAACCCTGCTGCCGTTGTCTCCGACCACCTACGCTACGCCACGTCCTTGGGAGGAGGGTCATGAACTTCAGCTTAACTAAAGGGGGGACAGGGATCGGAACCGGTATTTTTTTCATACAAAATATCCGAAATGTCGATTCGTTTTTTTCGTCCAATTACGAGATGTTCCCATATTTTATTAAAATTCTATCACTTGAACAGTGGCGGCCTTACCCATTGCGAGGCTCCGGGCGGCAAGACTTTGCGAGACCCTACCCTTTGTTAAAAATCTATATTTTTTTAATTTGGTTGGGTTGTTGCACGAGGCCCCTGCAAGAGCGAGGCCCCGGGCGATTACTCTGTTCGCCAGCCCCTAAGGCCGCCGCTGCACTTGAATCAGGTGTTTCGTGATTAATTTCTCTTCTAAATACAGTTTTAAAACATTCCAGAATAGCGTGTATTTTAGAAGATTTAAAAAATACCGGTCCGATCCCTGGGGGGGGACAGCGTAGGGGACCACATGTATAATTGTAAAAAACCGGCCAAGTACGAGTCGGACCGAGGGTTCCGTACAAAATATACGCTACAAACGGCCGGCTCTATATGCAAATCCAGCGTTAGCAAAGCCCTACAGCAAAATGTATGCGGTGTTCGGTCATTTTATATTGGTTACTGACATAGACAGACAGACATAAAATTATTGTTTTTAGTATTTGTTGTTATAGCGGCAACAGAAATACATCTGTGAAGATTTCAACTGAAACTATCACCGTTCATGAGATACAGCCTGGTGACATACAGACAAACAGACAGACGGACGGACGGAGTCTTAGTAATCGGGTCCCGTTAAAGCGGTAAACCCTTTGGGTATGGAACCCTAAAAAAGACAACGCCTAAGCTTATTTCTTATTTATTCAGAATATTTTCCGGTCACATCCCAGAAACACAGTGTCCAGTGAAATGCAAATCTGGCAATCAAGTTTTAATCAGGGTTTTTCAAAACATCTTTATTTTGTAAGTAAGTGTTCGGCTTTCACAAAAAATCCGATGCCCTGTAATGTTATACTTCAAGACGCCGCATAAAGTTAGTCTGTGGTTTATTTCCACCTCACGTGGGAGGGCAATTGATGAGGTATTTATATTCAGACGCAATCGGAAATAACTCGCTCGGTCTCCACATAAACTTAATAAATGTTGTCTGCTGAATAAAAAAAAATTTAACTGTTTTCTTCGACCTTTTTGTGAAGAAAAATGCTTGTGCTTGAAAAGGGTACCTAAGCAAACGCCATCTCTGTCCTGAGCATTCCCAATCGCCACCTTTACACATGCAAGTAGTTTGTGTGCACAATATACGTGCAATAATATCTGTCATCTGACTTAACTCCAAAATATCTTACTCGGGCATTAGGAATAGAGTTGTTTCAAGTAATTTTGAGCACTTATTTGTAGCTACAATGGAGGCTGTATCGTCTTATTCTTCTTTTTCACGAAAAACCCAATGTTCGCATCGGGTATGTACCTAACGTGCACGGTAGAACATCTGCTTGTGCAATGCCATTTAGGCTGTTCTTGAGCTGTATTGTGTGACTCATTACCTTGTTAATACTTTAGACTACAAACATGGGACAATGCAGTTAAAAAGTCTGCATATATTTTGGTTTGTGTGAAATTCTTTAGTCGCGCTGTCACGTCGCATGTTCCACATACGTCTCGTAAACAAACTAGCAAGGTTGTCGGTGTTTACTGTTTACATGACATCTGTCGGTTGGCGCAGCCGTCGGAACCATGTTCAGCTTAGTCATGCGCAGAATGTGTCAATAAAAAGAAAAGAGTGATATGCATCGTTCGCTCACCTAGATACATATCACTCTTTTAGTTCAGTAGTTCGCTTATGGTTTTATCACTCATTCACTCACTGAGCTATTGACAAGAATGCATTTCGCGGGTTTGAATATTGAATCATCTGCCGGCATGACACCTCACTCTATCGGAGTGAGTGATTGGGTGAACTACCTGAACTGCATGAATCTGTACTGAACTATAGAGAGTGAAAGAGTGATACTATCTGATATACTTCATTTGCATCATTCATTCGCGAAGTACACAAGTATATCTCATCTTGCCGTGCTTAGCGACGCGCCGAGACGTCACGATGTTTCCTGCGGATTATAAGCAGTCAAATCTATCTTCAATAGATGACATGACGATAGGTTTACAGCCCTCCGTGTGTGCGCCGATCTCGTGACTTGCGAAGTCGGACTTGATTTTAAAATAGCATGGAAATAGATAGGAATTCTCGAAGGATAACCCGCGATGTCGTGTCTACGCGCTACTACTTACATCGCGTGACGACGCTTCACGTTTACGGCTATAATTCCTTTAAAATTTGTTTGCTTTCTTGGTATTTAGAACGAATTTTAGAATCGTGTCGAATTTCATAAAATGAGGTTACGAACGGACTGTTTTAGAAAAGAAAATGATCGGTTTTTAAATACGAAACTTAATAGTAAACGACATGAAGAAATTTTAACTCGGAATTTCGGAATAGATCTATCCATATATTAACAACCACCCTTTACTAGCAACAAATGCCCTCTCCTAACCACTCACATGCTCGTCATTTTCGTTTGAACTCTATTTACTATCTACATGTTGCGGAAAGCATTCGAGTGATTGTTGGAGTCAAAATATGATGAGTCAACCATTGCTTTGACGAATTTGACAAACCAGCAATAATTTCTCGTCCAGAGCTCACATTTGACGAGCTCGATATTGGATGGTTGATTCAGAAGGCTGGTTCGTTATCGTTTCCCGCATTGTTTCAGTTTAAGCAAATATGTGCGCTTCATGTACTTTCCCATTTGACTCAGAGTAATGAGTTTTATACATGATATGGTTGTTGGTAGTGATAGTGTCGTGTCGCCGTATTTGGCGACTGATAGCGACGACGAGTGACGAGGGCCGCCGACAAGATTAGCCGTCTGTTTTTCGGCGGCTCGTGACGTTGCGGCCTCACCCCAAACCGCAATCATACTTCTTTGCTAAGCAAAAAGAAAAGAAAGAAATAAAATTGTTATTTTATGATGATGACGGCTGAGAGAGAGCTAGAGATGTGATACAAAAGGGAGGCGCCCACGAATCCCACGATGTTGTCATAACAAGCCTTAACGCTGATTTTCAGTGAGGCCCCAAGCTTATGGAAAATCCCTTTCCCAAGCAACAGGCTCATAGAACATACTGTAGAAGTTGGAGCTGCTGTTCTGTTCGAACGAATTTCGTGAACGAATTATTCTACTAACTAAATTATAACGTATGTTCATATTATCTCTATAAAATAAAAAAAGCGGCCAAGTGCGAGTCGGACTCGCCCATGAAGGGTTCCGCAGCCGTTTATACAAAAAAATGCACTACAGATGAAATAAAATACGATATGAAAAAAAAAACACTAACAAAAGAGCGTATCTCCCCGGTACTTACGTCCTTTTGCTGAGAAGCGCAGTTTTTTGACAATAACTTAAAAACGGTATGTCCGATCATGTTGAAAACAATTTTCGTTGGAAGTATTTATTAGGCTTTATATTTGTAATTTTTTCATATTTTTTCCACATACCGTTTAGAAAATAGAGGGCGGGGGCACAATTTTTGCTACTTTCGGAGCGAATATTTCGGAAAATACAATTTTTTTTTTGAAACCTCAAAGTGTTTTTAGAAGAACTGTCGAATGATGTGCCACACATTGATATTCGCTAAAAAAAAATTTTTTTCAATGTCGGTTACATGTATGGAGTGCCCCCCTAGAAATATATATATTTTTCATTTAACTATCAAACTAAGTAGCGGTTTACACAAGACACCTATGCTCTAAATTTCATTAATATACATCTTATAGTTTTTGAGTAAAATGCCTGTGACATACGGACGGACAGACAGACAGACAGAAATGACGAATCTATAGGGGTTCTGTTTTTGCCACTTTGGCTACGCAACCCTAAAAATAGCCACTTGTTTGGTACCTACTTTGGACGGGTACTATAATTGTCTCTACGTACCCTACCCGTGTACAAGTTGCATATGTACAACTGTACTTGGGCTTTCAAACGATTTACCGTCATTAAGTACAAATGGAAAATCGTCAACTCGAAATTATACTTCAAATTAGAAAAATGCCAATTTTAAATACATCAACAAGGAAAATAGTCCATCCAGAATATCATCGAAAATAGAATCATGTCCCTTGGTAAAATTGTCAAATTTTGTATTAAATTTGGTTATATATAATTATTTTTCAGCACAAATAACACTATTACATTTTGGCAAAAAATTTTTTGAACGGTATTATTTTTGCCCAAATTTGATATAGTTCGAAAGGAATAATGACCATTTGTATTAAATTTGGTTATATATAATTATTTTTCAGCACAATAACACTATTACATTTTGCCAAAATTTATTTTGAACGGTATTATTTTTGCCCAAATTTGATATAGTTCGAAAGGAATAATGTGACCTTTTGTATTAAATTTGGTTATATATAATTATTTTTCAGCACAAATAACACTATTATATTTTGTCAAAATTTATTTTGAACGGTATTATTTTTGGCTAAAATTCCAAATGGTCAATTCAAGTGCACGATTTTGCATTTGTATTTACTTAATGATAGTAAATCTTTCAAACCAAATGTGCTACTGCCACGAAACTTCGCAATTCGTGTCTATGTGCGAAACTACTTTACGTATATGAGTTAACGACTGTGAATTGATGTGTAATGCTCATGATAAGTTAATAATAAACACATAATCAGATAATCACGTAATAGCAATAAACGTAATTTGCCGCGTATGTGCGCCGGCGCTGGACCGGCTAATT
Source organism: Hedya salicella (assembly GCA_905404275.2). Lineage (NCBI taxonomy): Eukaryota > Metazoa > Arthropoda > Insecta > Lepidoptera > Tortricidae > Hedya > Hedya salicella. Next base: position 25,375,586 of record FR990106.1, on the reverse strand, counting down.
GGGCCGTGGCCGTACTAGTGTTGCCTACTGGCAGGACGGGGTTATGTCAAACAAGACGTTACACAAATTTGAATAGATCTTGATAGATAGCCGATTAAATTTAATTCAGTTTAGGTAATGAAAAGGATATCAATACTATATAGGTGCAGTCGCCCAGCCTCCATTGTCATTCCTTGCGACTTGCGCACTGCGTTCCTACTCTTCGTGGCCATGGCATTCCTGTTTGTGCTTTTAAGAAATAGAAAACTAGAAAATTTCAAAGTCACGTTCTAAGCAAGCGAAGCGTTTCTAATCATTTGATCACGGAGTTACGTCGCCTGAATCAAACTATTAATTTTTAAGTTTTTCTATTTGTTTTTGCCTTTTGTAGTTCACAGTGCCTTAGTTTTACTGTAATGCTGTGTAACTTTTTTGAATAATAAATAAATAAATAAATCACGTCTGTCAATGTCTGTGTAAGCGTGTTTACTTGCTTAGCTACTTTTGATGCTGGTTGCACGTCGCAGATCTGCCGCATAACAGCATCCGCTCGAGTCGGTCGGCTCTGCGAGCTGCGTGACGGCGGTGGTGGGGGAGTGGGTGGCGCCGGGCCGTGCGCCACAGCTGTAACACGCTCTGCTAAACGACCCGCAGCGAACTCCCGTGATTGCCACTTGTTGACCTTTGCATGATTATTCAATAGCCGGAAAACGCTACCAAAGAAAACTATTGAATCATTTTCTTCAATAGGTTGAAAGTGTGCTTGAATTGAAAGTTTCTAGCCGTTTAATTTGAAGTCGTGAAAGTTTGCAATTTTATTTACGTTACGTGACGGCGATAGTTCATAGCGCCGTATGCATTTTATTCCTGCTGCCATGGCGTCTAACTGTTGCGAGCTTTTCACAGCTATCTTAAGTAGTTCATACACTATACAGACTAAATTTTTGAAGACTGGTTCGCAAAAAATACGCACCTAAACTTCATTTCTTAAATATTTTTAGCCCAATTTCATGTTTAAGACATCTTTTGTAATACTATTTATTGATGTTTGTTAATAATGATAATTGACAACGAAGACTTTGTAAATGGTGTCAGGGTTTATAAAATAGTCGCTGATGAGGAAACTGAAAATTAAAATGGTTAGGGCAGCGCTCACATCACGAAACCGTCGTCTTTTGGTTGACAGCTCAAGTATTGTCCCTTGAGCTGTCAACCAAAAGACGACGGTGGTTACTGGAGTTACTGGCTAACGATGAATGTAGATATTTTCTTAAATAAAGGTTAAGCTCTTCTACATCATGTGAAGAAGAGAGGGGAAACTCTCCATTTAACTTTACCTTTGGCAACAATGTTATCGAACACGACATCCTCTTGATGCACGAGTATAAAGAGGGTTGTATTTGCAGGTGAGCGACGTGCGCGGCTGCGGGTACCACCTGGCGACGCTGCTGGGGCTGTTCCCCGCACAGCTCATCAACGTGTACCTGGGCTCCACGCTGCGGTCCATGCACGACGTGCTGCACGAGTCGCACGTCACCGGCTACATCGTGTTCGCCTGCCAGGTCAGTCCACGTCACCTGGCGACGCTGCTGGGGCTGTTCCCCGCGCAGCTCATCAACGTGTACCTGGGCTCCACGCTGCGGTCCATGCACGACGTGCTGCACGGATCGCACGTGTTCTGTGTTCGCCTGCCAGGTCAGTCCATTTCATCAGCCCATAGGCCAGTTAAAATATGGCATGCCAGCGGCCCTGATCCTGAGTCTCAGTGTCTCTTGGATCGTCGTTTGGTTTGCTCCATTCTAGAACCCACGTAGTCCTTCGCGATCATCAGTTGTCCATTCTCTGACATACGTCTAGTTGAGTTAGAATTCTTAGAAAATCTTATCTACAGCTTACGACTCTAAGAAGCTGGCCGGATTTCCTAATATCGTTTCCGAGTGTCGTCGGGCAGATTGTCTTGCAGAGAACGGAAGTATTTTGCTAGGTATGCAGACTGTCTCGGTGCCTCAGGTTCACGGAATGCTGAGTGATATTTTAATTTTTACAAAATTTGTATTCTGAACCAATTCAGTATTGAAAATCGCCAGTTTTGAAGTCGCAATTTCAATGTTCGGAGCTCTGTCAGACTGTCGCTATGGTGCAGCATCGAATAGGTAAGCTTTTTTACTACTCGAAATAAGATATATGATTTTATTCGAGATGTAAATGAGTGGATCTGTCACAAAAGCGGGCAAAGGCGGCGTGCGCCTTAATTGGATGATGGCGGCGAATTGGGGCACGCTATTGTGACATTTGTGATTGTCAGTGCAGGCGACGAGAGCGAGACTCCGCGCGCGGCGACAGTACCTAACCCGGTTATTACCAACTTTGGCCCTCGTCTGTATGCGACTATAGACACCACTCCATGCGACATGCGACACTATTGCCATGTGCAAACTAAGTGTAACTGGATTCTACTGCTCTGAGTTTAAAAAATAATCGGAATAATTCATTTATGCTAACTTCGTCCGCCTTTAATTCGTATAGTAAGGGTATTTTTTGAGAAAAAAAGATGCCTATGCCCTTTCCTGGGACTCAAGCTATCTCCATACCAAATGTCATCCAAATCGGTAAAGAGGTAAGCGTGAAGAGGTAACAGACAGAAAGACACACTTTCGCATCACTACATAGTATAAAACAAAGTCGCTTTCTTTGTCCCTATATCCCTATATGTACCTATGCTTAAATCTTTAAAACTACGCAACGGATTTTGATGCGGTTTTTTTTAATAGATAGAGTGTTTGAAGAGGCAGGTGTATAATAACACTATATTTTATATACAACGTTCACAGTTTTTCTGTAGTGTATTTAGTATCAGCATAGCACCCGTGCGAAGCCGGGGCGGGTCGCTAGTTTATAATATTATTAGCTTCTGCCCGCGACTTCGTCCGCCTTAAATTCGTATATCGCATATAAAGGGTATTTTCCCGGGATAAAATCGGACTCAAATTATTTCCATACCAAATTTCATCCAAATCAGTTAAGCGGTTTAAGCGTGAAGAGGTAACAGCCAGACAGACACACTTTCGCATTTAAAATATTAGGATTGGGATGGATTTATTTAATCTTTATTACACAAAATAAAAACTTATCTATTTATTTTATTTATTTTATTTTATTTTATTTTATTTATTTGGCACACTAAACAGATAACATTCAAAATAACATATAACAATACATAGAACAGGCTTTGTAGAAAAATGCCATCCAAAACAAGTATGCACAACATGATTAAAACAATACAGTAACATCGTAAAATACCCTAAATTAAAAAATAACTATTATCAACATGGCTAAACTGTTAAATATAACATAATAATTATTTTCTGAGCATCACAGAACAGAATTAATTTGCATTATTGTTACGAGTAATAATTAACAATATTTATAATATTAACAGCTGTTTAACGCGAAAGCACTTCTACAATCTGCCTCCTGAATACCAGAAATCGTGGATTGAAAATGTCAATATTCTTGTCTTTTGCCACTAGGTTATTGTACTGACGGCACATTCTTACAATGGGATTGTAATAGGAAGTATTGTTTTTGTATACCTGCAGAGCGAAAACTTTAGGGGCACGCGATCTGAATCGTGGTGTATTAAAGGTGACATGTGACAGGATATAGGGTGAGTCAATTTTAGAGTGAAGGACCTTGTGTAGAAATAGCATGTCATGCGAAATACGACGCGACTGAAGGGAACAAATGCCAAATGTTCGTAAACGCTGGTCGTAATTTAGTCGGATTTGGTCATGGTTGTATCTATACGACATGATTCTAAGGCACCTTTTCTGAATACGCTCAATATTATTTGAATGAACCGAGTAATGCGGTGACCAGACAACGCAGCCATATTCGAGCACACTACGTATGAGACTTTGAAAGAGACACAACAGGCTACTTGGCCTCTTAAAGTCTTTGGTAACTCGAAGGATAAATCCCAGCATTCGGTTACTTTTGTTAATAACGTACTCGTAGTGTGACTTAAAGTTTAGTTGTTCATCAAAGTAAATGCCAAGGTCCTTAGCACCAGATTTGCGTGCAAGACTCTTGTTCGACAGTTCGTAATCATGTACAATCTTTTGCTTCTTATTTGAGAAAGAAATAACGAAGCATTTATCAGCATTAAGTAACATGCGGTTGTTAAGACACCAGTCAGATACACAAGCTAAGTTATGTTGAAGCTGAAAACAATCACCGACATTTTGTATATCCATAAACAACTTTAAATCATCCGCATATAACAAAAAAGGACAAGATAACTTGTCTGCCAAGTCGTTTATAAAAACAATAAACAACAAAGGCCCCAAATGAGAACCTTGAGGTACACCAGATGTTATAGGTGCCGGAGCTGATAGAAAACCATTAATAGCAACAAGTTGGCTCCTATTATTCAAGTAAGAACAAACCCATCTGAACAAGCTACCGTTTATACCATAAGATGCAAGTTTCTGCCAAAGTAAGCTGTGGTCGACCTTGTCAAAAGCTTTAGAAAAATCAGTGTATATGGAGTCCACCTGTCCTCTCTTTGCAAAACTGGTACATAAAAAGTCTTTGTATTCTAATAAGTTAGTAATTGTAGACCTATTCTTGATAAAGCCATGCTGTTTTTCTGAGAAAAACGACCTAAAGTGATTGTATAAGTGTTCATAGACCATAGATTCAAAAAGCTTGGCCATACAAGACAGGATGCTAATGGGCCTATAATTCTCACAACACTTCTTATCACCTGACTTGTGAATAGGAACAATATGGGCGCTTTTCCACATTGTTGGAAATGTTCCAGATTCCAAAGATTTATTAAATATTATGCTCAGTGGAAGTCCAAGTTCTTATCGTACAAAAGGCGAATTTACAGCCATACAGCATTCTCTACCAGCCAATCTTGGGGCAAAGCAGATAAATTGTGGACTTGTATTACGTGGCACTGGATCATATTTGCGGAATCTCGAGCAGAATGCCTTTATTAAATTAATCGCAGTGATTGTTCCTATACAAAGAGTTTGGATCACCACCATCATCTTCGTAAAAGCTATCTTAAGATTATGAATAAAATTCTATTGTTTTTTTTAAGAAAGTGCATTGCCGTATGCACCCGGATAGGTGGGCTTATATAGTCACCCAGTGGGTACCACAGGATGGGCGGTGACGATAGGGGAGGCCGAGACGGAGGTGGCGGGACGACCTAGATGCGTTCCTTAGACGATTGGTCAGAGGCAGCCGGTAATAGGGAGTTGTGGAGATCTAAAGGTGCGTCCACATTTGTATCATTTGCCCGTATCAGATCATCGTCGCGTAGCATGATCGCGTGTCACGATCACGCGTTTGGACGTTGCGCCGATCCGATCACTCGAAATCCATTTGCTACGCGTATCACACACTTGTATCGGAAGAGTGCGGCATTATCGGCGCGCCGACAGTAAGCGTCCAAGCAGCGCGATACGCAGTCATGCTACGGCACGGTGATCGGATACGAGCAAATGATACAAGTGTGGACGCACCTTAAAGGAGAGGCTTTTGCCCAGAAGTGGGACACTCTTATAAAAAAAAAGTGCATTGCATGCCCGTTCAATCTTTTAGATGTATTTTTTAGGGGAAGTAAAGTACACTAAATAATGCAATGCAACTAGTGGTAGTGGTAGCGCAGTTACGACAAGCGTGTTGCAGGATTCGTGCATACAAATCCAAATCGCTTATTCATTCAATCGCTTATTTTTCTAACAATTGTTATCGGATTGAAAAACTGTTTCTTTTATATTACAATCTACTGGAACAAAATGGTTTTCTTTGATCGCTGTAGGTGTAAAACGAAAACAATTGAAAACGATATTTTATTGATAGCTCAATAAGATTCGTGTCCTTGTACGTGGTAATACGTAACATGTATGTAGTTTCGTCGAGCTGCCTTTACCTCGCTGAATAACCCATGAATGCAATAGCTATTTCGAGAACATATTTAGCACACAATACTTGACATGGAAAGGTCAAGGTTCTGCGGCAGGCTTCTTAGCACCTCCGGCCCTGTCGCTCGCGGGCTCTCTCCGCCGGTGCGAGAGGGAGGCAAGTGTCACATCCGCCCGGACCGGAAGCGCGTAGACTGCCGACGTGAGGGGAGATTCGAACGTCGCTCGGTGTTGACGGTTCCAACTTACCACTTTTCAGGCTACCATTTTTCATGCTATAATCATGAAAAAACCCATATTTTAAATATCGTATTGTAATGTTTAAAGTAACATCCAATTCGTTTAAGAATATTAGTAAAATATTATAATTAACCTCATCATATGTTAAGAGCGCTTTCGTGTTTTTGGGTAAATAAAAAGCGTGAAACGCATTTGTGACGTTGTATGTCTAAGAAATTCAAAGGGTTTTTAAAATTCTGATTAGTTATTTTCACAAGTTAGTTCCTTATTTTGAAAGTAGCGGCCTCTTACAAGCACTGAATATTTTGAAAAAAAATCCCTTTAGCAATAGTAGTTTTATGAAGAGCGCGCGTAGTCATAAGTTTGAGCCCTTGAAACTTAATGATGTCATATAAAAACCTAGTTGTTTAAACGCTTTTTCACAATCGAAATATTCCTTTATTTTACACTGCGGCCTCAAATTTTCGTTATTTTGTACATGTACATATATAAAACGTTCTTATTATACCATATTTTTTAACAAAATCTCACTGAAAACAAGAATTTTCTCATTATAGTTCAATTATTAATATTATGCATCGCACACTACAATAAAATACATTTTTGTAACAACACAATTCAGTAAAATAATCAAAACTTATTTAACATTTTTTTTAATGATTCAAAAGTTGTATTAATGTTTGGCGCGGGACAAGACCTCAGTCAGTATCAGTCAGTACCAGGGATCGGAACCGGTTTTTATTTAAATCTTGTAAAATACATTTTATTTCTGGACTGTTTTAAAACTGTATTTAGGAGAAGAGATATTAATCACAAAACACCTGATTCAAGTTAGAATTTTAATAAAATATACCAAAATATTGAGATTAAACGAAAAAAACGAAACGTTATTTCGAATATTTTGTATGAAAAAAATTCCGGTTCCGATCCCTGGTCAGTACTGCGCAAGCGTGTTCCGTGATAGGGCTCCTAAAGTAGATTTGACATCAATATTTTTTTTTATTCATATTCATTTCCTTTCAGTACTTTAACTATTATTATAAGACGTATCGCAATGCTTTGCCGAATGACTTAAAGGTACACAACGACTGCACGCCTTTTTAGGTACGAGTATATTGTAGCTGAATCTGAATCTGACTACTTTGAGAACTTTGTATTGCATGCGAGTATTTATTGCTGTAAGTTCCGCAGTTGGCAACCCTGGGCAATGTCGTCGTATGGGCATGCGACACGGACACAGGCGACAACTTACATTAAGCCGATTTGCCGCAAAGCGAGTTTAGTGTGGAAGGTCTGTGACGTGTGTGGGATTTGCCGCCGAAAAGTAAGGCTTAGCCAATTTTCGGTCTCACCGAGATCGATTGTTAGCGTGAGATTATATCATGGACTTTTAAGGCCAGTCCACACCGGATGCGTGTGCGTGGCGTGCACGTAGACGTGCGCGTGGCGTGCGCGTTGTAAAGTACAAATGTCCATAAGAGATGACATACCGCTGCGCACGTGCACGCCACGCAAGCGGTGTGTAATAAGGGATGAAATTTAGGGGATATAAATTAGACCAGAGTCGAGGTTTAAGACGAGAACAAGCACGTTTATTTCTATAAGCTATTGTTTCTATACATTTGGTTAACGCCGTACAAGCAATATGCGTTTCTATGTCGCAGTCGCAGTAAACTATTGTGTTACTGCTAAACACTAAAGAGGCTTGTCGCCATACAATATATATGCCATCTACTATGACATTTCATACGATACAACGCGCACGCCACGCACATGCGCACGTGCACGTGCTGAGCACGCATCCGGTGTGTTTCTGCCTTTAATGTGGCTGAAAAAACCCTCTGTACACGTAGGGGTTAGTATCAAGTGGTCAAAAATGCCAGTGGTCTACAGCCTCAACTCAACATAAAATCATTTGGTTAAATTTGCTGATAGTCGAATACGTAATTAAAAGCTTTCTTTATCTATATATACATTTGGGCAGTTTATCGTAACTACTATAAAGGGAGAATCTTCTTTGTCGGTTCCTTCATTACTAAAGGTCGCATCCAGATTTGGGAATGCTTTGTTTCATCCGCTCCTGTGTTCAGCTTTTCTCAAAAAAGGCCGGCGCCTACTTATCATACCGCTGGTAATTACGATACGACAAAAGAAATCCCAGGTAGTATGTGATTTGTTAATCGGATTACCGGTGTACACGGCGCTGTACTCGCTGCGGCTTATCCTGTTTTATCGAATTTCCGATGAATGAATATGATTACAAATATAATTGTGCAAAACAAGCTCGTTCACAGTGTACAGTCACCAGCATTAATATCTGACGCAACAAAGCGCGCATAAATATCTTACGCGACTGTTTCTATACATATAGGGCACGTTAGAACGTGTCAGACATTTTCACCCACTTTGTTATTGCAGATATTGATGCTGGTGACTGTACACTATGAACGAGCTTGACTTGATTGTTAGGAGACGAGAAATTAATCGCAAAACACCTTGTTTAAGTTCGTGTTAATTTTAATCAAATATACGAAAATCTCGTATTGAACGAAAAAAACGAATCGTTATTTCGGATTTTTTGTATGAAAAAAAATACCGATTCCGATCCATGGGTGGCACCGTCGTCGTTTGTTTACAAGCTTACTCGCATCCAATGAAAATGATCTTATAAAGCCCTGTTGCCTGCAGCCCTGTTCAATTGGAATTTTGTATATTTTGATAAATACTTGAAAAAAAAATCTGGATCTTTTATATTGAAATAGTCGTATGAAAAAGCCATATATGAAATACGTAACATGACAATCTCACCCAGCGGACTCACAATCAGGATGTTATGAAAAAAAAAACATCTATACTCTATTCATCTTTACTTTTCCTAAACAGTAAACAACATCAACATCAACAATCCGAACAAACATCTAAACAATTTCACAAACTGTCACATTTACGGTATTATTTGGATAAATTGATACTTAATCCAATAACAATTTAATAGGACACGTTATCTGTTTAATTGTATAGGCGCGTAGCCGCACCGGAAAACGGTTAAACTGCCAAAGCCGTTACTGTCGCTTAAGACATTTCTCGACAACAGTCAGCAATGATTTGTTTTATCGCTTATCGCGAATACAATAATAGTATTGTACGTATGAATGTGTGCAAGGAAACTTATCGGTAGTGCACATACACAATAGACTATTAAATTTAAGTCTTTATTAATACTTAGCTTAGTAGCGTTGCGATTTAAAATTAATAAGGCATTGGCATCGAATGTTGTACAGTCAGCCGCAAAAACATATGCACGAGTAGTCCGTTCAGAAATATCTTCTCTCAACTCTATTGGCGGCTAATACAGTTTAGCAAAGATATACTTGAACGGAGTAGTTGTGAATATGATATTGCAACTGGCTGTATCGATCTCACGACTGATAGCCAAAAAAAGCAATTTGATAGAGAAAGACACAAGACACACGCCCAAAACACCGTTTCTACACTTTGGTTTACGACAAACGACAGGTATATAGCCAGACTTGCCACGCTTACCAACCACATGTTGTCACGTCACGTCATAAGGGCGACCCTCCATAGCAGCACACGCTGCCCACGCTACGTACGAAATCACCCGCGCCCAATCCCCCACACCCCGCACTTCCCCGGGAGAGGGGACATTCGTGTATAGCGTGAACAGCGTGAGCCGCTATAGAGGGTCGCCCTTATAATTCGCTGTCCTTATCCCATTTACTTGGGGTCGGCGCAATGTTTTTTCCATACCACTCTATCAACAGTCAGTCAATCAGTCTCATCGGTTATCAACTCACATCCTTCCTGTTCATGTTTTCTCTCACTCAATCCCTCCACATGCATACCTAATACCCTTCTTGCCACATGACTTCCCTCCGCACAAGGACCAATAGAACAAGTGGACTGTCAATCTCCATACAAAAAGCCGTTCCCCGATATGTACAACGCCATGTGTGTATAAGAATTATTATTTAAAATTATTCAAATTCGCAAACGTGACACAGTATTTAAACGTTACGATTTATTTGTTAGTATGCGTATATTGTTAAGGGTTGTATGGAGTTTCTAAAGCTCCCGATACAATATATTTTTAACCTGGTGCTTTCGTCTGGAACTTATCCTCGAACTTGGAAGGTGTCTAGAGTGAGACCGATCCCGAAGGCGAGTGACACTGAACCGACGTTGAAAATTATAGACCTATAGCCGTTCTTCCCACCCTTGGCAAGCTGTTTGAGGCCATACTTCACCGCACTCTATCCTCACAGGTTCGGCCCTTCTTGTGTGACGCGCAGCATGGCTTTCGACCAAGTCGCTCGGTCAACACGAATCTTTTGATACTAACGGACAACATTGCTGTGCATCTTGATAAAGGCATTCAGGTTGATGTCCTATATTTCGATTTTACGAAGGCGTTCGATCGCGTGGATAACGACGTGCTGCTTGGGAAATTGGATAAAATTGGGTTTTCACACAAGCTACTGTCCTTTTTTGCCAACTATCTGCGTGATCGGCAGCAGTTCGTCCGACATGGATGTTTTGTCTCGACGCCTTACCATACCCGGTCGGGCGTCAGTCAAGGCTCCATCTTAGGACCCTTGTTTTTCAATATCATGATCAATGATCTCAAATCGATTCTTCGGGCGGCTCAGTGTTTTTTGTATACCGACGATCTGAAGTTGGTATATAGGGTACAGCGAATAGCCGATTGTAAAACGTTACAGGAGGACATCGACTTGGTGTTTCGGTGGAGTATGGAGAACAAGCTTAATTTTAACCCTGCCAAGTGTTGTGTGTGTACATTTAGCCGCTCTCCTACTGCTATATATGCTCAGTATATGCTAGGGTCTGAGCCTATAAATCGTGTTTTCTCGGTCAAAGATCTGGAAGTAGTGTTTGATACGCAGCTCACTTTTCACGAGCACATTTCATCTCTTGCCACGAGCTGTTTTCGAAGACTGGGTTTCATAATCCGAAACCTCCGTCATTTCTATGACCCGGTGGCCATAAAAATGGTTTACAATGCCTTAGTAAGGAGTAAGCTGGAGACTTCATCGATCGTATGGAACCCCTACGAATCGACGTATGCCTTACTTCTTGAGAAGGCTCATAAAGCATTTTTAAGGTTCCTTTATAAAAAAGTATTTGGATTTTACCCGTATCTATATCCAACAAAATATCTTCTCGGTTCCCTTGGGTACAACTCCTTGGAGGTCAGGCGCAATTGTCAAATTATTGTCACTGCATGTCAGGCCTTGCGTAGCGAGTCGGACTGTCCCGAACTTGTAGAACGTCTCATGCGGCTGTTTGTGCCGGATGTCCAGAGGATAGCCCTCAGGCCGCGACGACGCGACTTGTTGGCCGTGCCGCCGGCGCGAACCGTTTCGTGCAGGAACTCGCCGCTCCCCCGCGCCCTTTCACTGCTCAATGCGCTCCTGACATCGACACCTGAGTGCGACCTGTTTGCGTGGCGATGGGCGGCAGTGTGTAGTGAATGCTTGAGATTTTGTGAGGCGATGGATGCTAGGTGTTCAACTGTCTTAATATAATTTGTTTGCACGGAAATAAATTATTATAACAATACTACCAGAACATATTGTAAATTTCATTCTAGTATAAACAAACAGATTTAAGTTAAGTTTACCGTATTGACTTTTAACAACAAATAGTCGTATTTTTATAAATGCCAGAATATTATAGTAAACACATTTTAGTAGACAATACTCAAAGCTATTTATAAGTACATATTATTATTGTAGAGAGAACATTTCGATAATTGTAAACTATACCTTCATAATTCATTTGTTGTTTATAACTGTCAATTAAACAATAGAATATTTAGGTTGTCCTTATAACAACGCAAGTAACAAAAAATATTTTTGCTGTTTAAATAGGCTAGACTCATATAGTACTGTGTACCCCATAATTCATTCGTTGTTGCTAGCTGTCAATTAAACAATACAATATTTAGTTTGTCTCTAAAATAACGCAAGTAGAAAAAATAAAATAACCAAATCCATATACTCGTAGTACTGTTTACTAGATTGTGTTATCAGTACCATAATATAAAGTTTTGTGCAACATGTGAATCTAATATCAAACGAAACGTTGCTGACGTTTGCAAATATATTGTATTGATTGCCTGAACTTTACAGATAGGTTTTTGATTTGATTTGATTTGATTTGATTTGTGCACTATACACAAATTTTAATTATGTGTACCAGCATTATGTTTAACTGTAGTAGGTATTCTTGTAAGCTATTACCAGATTTTTGTAGTAAAGTCGACAAAATAGTTAGCAGTCGTATATATTACACGACAATCTGGTTAAGTTAACTTTATTCTGGTTACCTAAACTAGAATTTTCTCTCCGTGTGGTACCTGTTATAGTAAAATATAATTTTCAACTGTTAGGCTAAGTTTCGTGACGCATTGGTTTTGTACTGTAATGTCATGTAAACGGAGAAGAAAATAAATAAATAAAAATAAATAAATAAATTATCTGTCGTTGTTAAATTATAACATCGTTAAATGTTTAGTTTTAAAACGCCATCTAGTTTTTGGTAGAGTATCTTTGCGATCGGGACACAATCCAAAGTATGGCATCTGTCAGTCCTCTTGTTTTAATGGTCCTTGGCTCCGCATAACATGTCCATACCACTACAGGCGATTTTCTCTCAGCTTATCGTTTACATGTGCTACTTTCAGGCTTGTCGTCACGTCACGTATCCGTACCTTAAGGGCGACCCTCCATAGTGGCACACGCTGCCCAGTGCCCACGCTACGCACGAAATCACCCGCTCCCAACTCCCCACACCCCGCACTTCCCCGGGAGCGGGGACATTCGTGCATAGCGTGTGCCGCTATGGAGGGTCGCCCTTATACATGCCGACACGAGTTCTAACGGGGAAAAACTTCATCCGGAAATACCCAAGTCTGCGTCAACCACAGTCACGCACGACTCTACAATTTTACATTATATGCCTTTGTATGTAACACTAGTACTAACTACTAGTAGTAAATACGTTTATTTTACGAGTATACGCTCGTATTAGAGGCTCAATACATCTGAACTTCTAAACCTTAAAGTCTTAGATTTGAGCGGAGTCCATGCATGGTGTAGGTACGAGTATATAAAGTTCGTACGGGAATTACCTACGGGATATCCAAGTTACAACAACGTGCGCATAAATCTGAATTTCGACCACCATTTTATCAGTATAAACTACTTTTATATCAAAATGTGATACTAATTAGATATTTGTTAATCTCAACATAGCTAAACCTGGAATAAACTATTGATTGGATCCAGTCTTCATATAGGTGTCATTGACAATTATTTTTTGCGAAAAAAAAAACTACTATCCCGTTCCATATCATGCTAATAGGAGGAGTCAATCGCACCGTAGCGTTGTCGTATGCTGATCTACCTTTTTAACCGACTTCCAAAAAAAGGAGGAGGTTCTCAATTCGACGGAATGTTTTTTTTTTTTTTTTATGGATGTTCACCGATTGCTCAAAGACTATTTGACCGATTTCAAAATATTTTTTTTGGTTTTATAGAAGGTACTTTCTAGTTGGTCCCATTTAATTTTGGTGAAGATCTGATGATGGAATCCATGAGGAATTGAAGGAACTCCTCAAATATTGTAGGCATACATATAGCGATTTTGGTATTATAAGAAAAATAATAAGCATTTGCATTCAGAAAGTGTAAATTGGTGAAGTGGAACTGATGCAGAAGACCACAGAATGCCATCGGAACTCCTCAATGATAAATGATTTACGGGTGGCGACAAAATATCTTGATTAATTTAGCGAAGCAACTTCATAGTCACAAATTTAAATGTTCCTGATGAGAATGGTACCATCGAATTGATTTGATGATGGAGCCGGAAGGTAGGCACCAGATCTATGTAATAAAATGATGTATCCTAGGCGTGTTTGGGCTTGTTCGAATCGTCACGAGATACACTTTTAAGTAACGATTAACTAAAAAGTGTAAAATAAATAAACTTTTAAACAAAAAAATAAAACCGACTCCAAAAACACCAAAAAGTAAAAAATAGCGCCATAATTCAGTTTCTTCAAATTACTTACAAGTAACCGTTTGTATACTCAATCTATACAATATATACAATTAATGTTATTATGGAGTCGGTGCCATCGTGTCACAACTTACTAAAATCGTCTATTTTCAATATTTTACACATTCTTTATATGGCACCGACGCCAAAATAAGATTAATTGTATATACTGTATAGATTGAGTATACAAACGGTTACTTGTAAGTAATTTGAAGAAACTGAATTATGGCGTTATTTTTTACTTTTTAGTTTTTTTGGAGTCGGTTTTATTTTTTTGTTTAAAAGTTTATTTATTTTATTACCTATCTATTCAAACGGGCATCTACCCTCTGGGGTAGGCCTGCAGTAAGTTTCTCTGACACCATCCTTCACCTGGGGACCCCTTTGCATGTTTAGGGCTGCACGTCCCGCATCCATTCCCTTTCGTCGTGCAGGATCATCAGACGTATACAGTAGTAACAGGAGTAAACTTACCCAGGTAACTTTCCGGTTTGCAGATAGTAATCGGCGTGAGCCTAATGGCGTGGGTGGTGGGGGCGGCACGGCGCGAACTGGCGGGCGCGTTGCTGGCGGCCGAGCGGCGGCCGCTGCGCGCCATCTGAGCCGCCGGCCTCCTTGCCGAGGTTGTCATGCCCTAACTCACGTTACAACTACTCCGGACTCCATTCGAGGGGAACCAAATTTCAGCTATTACTGGTATTTTTCCGCGGCACGGCATGGGTAAATAAGTATTGGATATTTGGCTTGTTCTTCGGGAACTATGGATTCTTGTGGGCTAAAAAGTAGCTTTTGTAACCCTCCGGCCCTATTTTTATTCATAAAATCGCACCTATCCTTTGCTGATCGGCAGCAGCCGGTCTAGCACAACTCTCCGCGACTGCGTTTGTCGCGCGACATAGCATTAATCGTCTTACTCGCATTATATTAAAAGGAAAGAGACCGACAATATTTGTCGCGCGACAAAGAGTCGCGTATCACAGTTGTGCTAAAGGTACAGGAAAAACTAACAATCACAGCTTCGCATTTACACCAGGTTAAGGATATTCTAATACAGTATAATTTTCAACACAAATCTATTCTTCAATCAATCGCAGAAAATTTATTTCTGTTTAAAAGATGTGATTTAACACATATGTGCAAAGCTCTTACGATGCATTCCCTCTTCTTCTGCCTAATTTCAAGCACTGTTGAGTATAAGTATGTCTATTTGCACCACTCTTTTCAGGCTTGAGTTCTTTACCGCCGTATCCTTTCATCAACCATCGATGTCTGCTAGCACAGGTTTCAGCGTCCTATGTCCCAATATGTTCTGGTAGTTGGTGTTTGACTTCGTGTCCCACTTCTTCAGGCAAACGTCCCGACGGTGTTTCCCTATCCGCCAACTTAAAGAATGGAGTTAAATCAGGAGTTGATGTAATGGGCGACAACCTTAGCGTTATAATAAGAGTTATTATGGTTTTCAAATATCTACGTCCCTACACACTCGGACGGAATCGGTGAATCAAGTGCCTTCATTGTAGAGGTGTGTAGCTCACGAGTGAGAGAATTCAAATGAACTTAATCATTTGGTTTAGTTTAGCTCATTTGCGCTTTTGCTCACTGAAGATTGAAGTCGCTCAGTATCTATATCAGTATAGGGTAGTTAAAATGTCTACTTAGTCCGTCAGTTTGGTTATCAAAAAATTATAGACACGTATTTTTTCTTTTGTCAATCAAACAAAAAAAGACAAAGATAAGCGCGTCAGAGTTTGGGAGTGGGGAGAGCGTCTCGGGGAACTTTATCTTCTCCATTTTTTGTTTGATTGACAAAAGAAAAAATACGTGTCCAATATTTTCTGATAATCTAACTGACGGGCTAATTATATTTTTTAGGACACAAGCCTAATATTACCTACTCGCTCTCGCTTATGATTTAGGGTAAGTCCAGGGTAGATGGCCATAGTTTTTTCCAAGACCGATTATGCCAAAACTATAAACATTAGAATTTTGATTTTAGTTGAAAATTAAACTTTGATCATCTATCTAACGTAAACAAAACCGCAAACATTGTTAAAACGAAGCGAACATGGTCAAACAATATTTTGAAATCAAATGAGGGTTGGCCATCTCTCCCGGATATGTCCGGGAATGATGGCCATAACATTGAATATGAGTAGATTTCTAAATGTTTCTATTTTTGTGTACATTTATCTCCTTCTTTTTAATAAAATACTCGTAAACATTTCTTTTAATTCGGTATAATTTTAATGAACCCACAGTAGATATTTGTACATAATAGTCAATTCTTCATTATTCTGGATTTATAGTAATGTAACTGCATCTCTCGCATATCATTAGTATTACTGTAATGGTTTTAATTAATAACATCTTTTTCTTTTTTTTTGTATCTGAGATCCCAGTTCATGGCTTTCCAGTAGTAAATGACTGACTGCGGCCATCTCTCCCGATGTAGCCGGTTCAGTTTATCAACGAATAAAAAAAAGTACTGAGCACGTTCAAGATATTTTAAATTGAATATGTACGAAAACATCCGTACTTTCTAAAATAATAATTATTATTGGGCCAGCAAAAAAACAAATAGAGTTACGTTATATATCGGCAGTCTCTTTATAAACTTTCAAATAGCGTAATTTAAATAAAGTTATTTTTCATGAGAATTTTTCTGTTGATCTACTTGTTTTCCACTTATATCAAGTGTTATCTTTTGAACGAATAAAGTTTACATGAAACAAGCGACATTAACATCCTGTAAGTTGGAACAATATCGGCTGGCCATCTTAAACTTATCTTTACCATCTACCCCGGAATTACCCTAAATGAATGTGCCAAGCCGGCCGAGCCCAACGAAAGAGACGAGGAGAATCAAATAACATGTTTTTTTTTATTTTATCTATTTAATACGTATTCTATTTCCTACTAGGGTTACTATAAAAAAAACATTTTCCATATAAATAAAACAATTTACCGGATTAATAAGTATTTTATCTCATTTGAGTTCCCGACGTTTCGGAAGCTTTTCAGCTTTCCATGGTCACGGGTTGACTGAAAAAAGATATATTTTTCTCTGTCAAAGTTACAATTTGTGGAAACTACCCACTTTGATACGCAGAGGGCGTACAACACATTGCGAGTTGACATTGAGCGAGGATGTTGCGGAGGCTGCCTAAGCACTGCAATGCGTACGGAAAGTTTGCCGAGGCGCACGTAGATGACTTTTTTGCCATTAGGCGAAAAATAATTGCCTCGCTACTAAGAAACGTAAAAGCGTTGGAAGGGCGTCTCGACTGCCCGATAGCTAAATACTGGGTAGAAGTGGTTATTGGCAGGGCCAAGTAGAGTCAAAGTTCTGTTTGTCCCCGTAGCTAATTACTTCGCTGGACGCAATCGAGTTGTGGGTTAGTGATAAGTAGCTATAGTGTTATTTTGATATATATTGTACTAACATAGTTATTAAGTCTTGCTGTGTTACCAACTGAATATGGTTATGAGGTCAGAAATGAAGTATTTATATTTCTTTATTTATATTCTAATATAGTAATTATCTATTCCACTACACTACGTTATAATCTCTAAATAACACTCCAATACACTAAACCAATCTCGGTGTTCGTGCGTATTTTCGGCGTATGTAATCGCCAAACAAAGGTCATTCATCAAATATCGCTTACTATCTATCGACAGCTGTATTACAGCGAGATAATGTCCCTGTTTTGTTATCAGCGCTATCATTTACTCTGCGGCTGCGCAGACTATCTCTAGGCCGCCGCTATCTCTGTGCCGTAGAAACTGTTTCCTGATTTGTTCTGATCTTGAAAGGCGAATGCCAAGGTACGCTGTCTTTTTCTTTACTTAAGATAAATACAGAGTTTCCTTCATTACAGATAATGTATCTGTAATTAAGGTTTCAATTAAGCACCGATTTTTCCTTTGGAACCGGCGGATAGTCATCACTATTGTTAAAATGTTTGAATTTGAACTTGTCTTAAAGTGTGTCGTTTTACAGGTCTAACGCTTAACTGAGTCTGTTCATCTGGTGTCTGGTCTGGTCATTTGTCACCCCTCCCATACCCCTTCCATGCCTCAGGAACAGACTCCGTTATATGTTTGGCGTACAAAATTAAATTTCGCGTTCTTACTTCAAATGCAGCTTTGTCCTTACATAAGTTTGAGAATTTCAATGTGACTGGCGGGGTTATTGCCTAACGAAATTTTGACACTTGGTATCGGAATCAACTGCCATAGCCCATACAAAATCATGACACTTGATTCCGATTGCGAGCGTTAAACGCGTTGGGCAATACGGGAGCTGGTCCCTTAGCTTAGACAGTATTTTTCACCGTATTTCGACCAATGTAGTCCACCTTTCTTGGTGTAGTCTCCTGTGTATTAATATATTGAATATCTTAAAAGATATTAACACTCCCAAAACTATCTGATATCCGTTTACATCTTTACATATAAAGTTGTAAACGTTTACATATAAACCGTTTACATATAAACCGTTTACATATAAAGTTGTTACTTTCTGTCTGATTTTAATGCAAGTACTTATTTAGACTGAACAAACAGCTTCTCCTTGCATATATCCATCCAGATGTTCCGTTTACCAGACAAACATGCCTTGGCGCTGCTAACACCATCTCTGCATTTACAAGCCTGTAATAATAAAAATATACTCGTACGAAATAATATTGCTGTTGGCGTATCTTTTCCAAAGGGAAAAATAAAACTGAATGTCATCGAAGAAATGTCGTTACTTGCCATTTGCAGTTGCGACAATTCCTGCCGGTGTTACTTAGATCGGCAAGTGACAATTTGGTTGAAATACTACTCTTGCCATTTTCTAATATAATACTACTTACAAATCAATGGTAGTATTATAGTTATGAAACGATATATTTTTAGAATTATTCTGTCCACGTGTTAATTCATTTTCTGTCATATTTGCGATATTTAAAGATTAATCTGAAAGAAGCGTTTGATGAATACGGATGGTCTATATTGACTCCCATAAAATCGAAACACATATATTGTTTCTCCGAGCTTTCGTATTAAACTATATAATCGCATTTACTACGAAACTTTTCAGATTGTCACAAAACAAACCTAACCGTACCTAAGGGTTCCACAGCGTGACTTTTTTCAAAGATCCTGGCCCCTATTTCATAAACGTGACAGGTGACAGATGACAACGACAATTCGGCATACATTACTTCTCCATCATGATGCCAGGCACCCAGCAATGTGCATCGAATTGTCATTCACAATTGTCACCTGTCACGTTTATGAAATAGGGGCCTGGATATTTCATGGTTTCAGAATGATGACAATAAATTATTCCGGACAAAAGGATCCGGAATAATCCGAACACGAATTTAGTTTGGGAATAGTATTCTACCACTATTGGCTATTACTGAAGAAGGTATTTGCTATTAATTGACTAGAATCTTACTACTTAAAAACGTAGGTACTCATACTAATTAATCTCAAGGTTCTCAAGTGCAGATAGCTGGGTGAATCAACATTTAGATCTGCACAAGACTGTCCTTTAAATTATTTCTCTTTGTTTAAATCTATGGTGTACGTTAAAACGTCGAATGTCCCGTCTGTTAAACCTAATAAACAAAAGTTATCATAAAAAATACATATTCGAAGCCCGATCTCTCGGTAAGTCTAGAGATATTTCCCGTAACTTCAGAAACGGCAAAAGTGTGGGTTTAAGATTCTTTCTAATTCAATCCTAATCCTGAACAAAAAAAGGCACACACAAATGTAGACCATGTAATTTCCAGATCCTGATCGGCATCACTCTGATGGTGTGGGTGGTGCAGAAGGCGCGCAAGGAGCTGACGCTGGCCATCATGGCGGCGGAGCTGGGCCGCGAGTCCGGCTCGTCGTCCTCGTCGGCCAGCAGCTAGCCCACGCCGCGCGCCCACCTGGACAGCGGCGCGCCCCCCCACGTCTCATCTGTGATATTAGACTAAGTAGACCGTGTACCCTCAGAGTCCGAAGGCCCCGAGCCAGGAGCTCTTTGTACTTTGAAATGCTCACTTTTTGGACGCAATTTGCTGGGTATAGTGTTGTCTTTTCCAGAACGATGTCGGTGAACGATATTTCGTAGAAAGAAATGATAAACGTTACAAAGAACGTTAAAAGAAAATTCAAAATGTACTTTAAGACCCCACATAAATATCTCGGACGGAGGAGACATTTTTGTGGGTAGGAGTCAAGTCATAGAGTAAGAGCAACTAAGTCTAGGTACTCTTGAAAGGACTCGTGTTCTTGAAATTAACATTGTCTTTTGTGTTTAAATAAAAGCAGAGACTGTTACTGAAGCCGGTAACTGCTCTTTTGTTAGTGATGGTGTGAATGTTATTTCAAACTCGAAGGAAAGACTGTAGAAAGGAAGACGCGTATAAATTATTGTCATCATTAAAATCTCCACGACCTAAATAAAAACCAAGTATAATCAGATCAATCTTCCGTACCCCGATAAAATATACAGACAGATAAAGCTAAAAATTGATAGCGTGCGAGAAAAATTTTAACTTTAGCCGTAATCTTGACATAGATACTAAAAAATGTAAACGCATATTAACAGTGTGTTGTGTATATTTTAAATCGTGTGCCGCACACACAGTCTTCGTGGGCAGACACGTCGTCCGCCATAAAATCGCATTAAAGGCCGGCGACATTAAACATTTAAGACATTAAGATTTAGTAACATAAAATTAATGACAAATTTTGTGCCAGCTGGTATTACTGCTAATTATGAATTTGATTTGAAAAACGACGCGCGCCATCGCAACGTTTAATTCTCGTATAGAACAATCCGTTGATATTATCGGCGTTTTTTTGGCGCCGCTCCAAGCTCCTCTGGAGCGCCGGGCGCTAACTAGCGGCATGCTCACTTTCTGCGCTCTGCCGGTCGCGATCTAAACAAATGAATTCATAAATAAAAACTGGCCAAGTGCGAGTCGGACTTGCGCACCGAGAGTTCCGTACAAAAATACGCTACAAACGGCCGTATCTATGAAAATTCAGTGTCAGCAGAGCCCTCGTCCTAAGCAAAATGTACGCGGTGTTCAATCATTTTATATTAGTTACTGACATTGACAGACAGGCATAAAATTATACTGTCTTTAGTATATGTTGTTATAGCGGCAACAAAAATACATCATGTGTGGAAATTTCAACTTTCCAGCTATCACGGTTCATGAGATACCTACAGCCTGGTGACAGACGGACAGACAGACAGACGGACAGTGGAGTCTTAGTAATAGGGCCCCATTTTACCCTGTGGGTACGGAACCCTAAAAAACTAAAGGTCGGTCACATGTTTTCAAGTTCGGTTTACCTTCTTGCGATACACCGAAGTAGATACTGCAGGTCTGCAGGTTTAAGACATAATGACAGATGACCTTTATTTATTTTTTATTTATAGTAGAATACCAAATATCCACGTATACCGATTATTGCGACTTTGAACATAAACGAATGTACCAGCCAGCGATATTATTTTAGACCTCACTTGACACACTGCCAGTTAATTAATTTAGCCGAGAGTTTAACGAAAACGGGTAAACAACTGTATTGTTGGCTCGCTTTAATTATTTGCGCAGTCACTCGTATTTACAAAAATATGTAAAAAGCTGTCAAATAAATATGTCAGGCCTAAAAATGCGAACTACTGAACGGTTTGCATGAAATTCGATCCCGCAGAACCGCACATCATTAACAAAGTATCTCTGTTTAAAATTTTTGTTATAAAATGTACTGTATCTACTGTAAATATTAGCTATTATTCTTGCATACAAACCAGCTAGAGAACGGAGTATTTTGTACACATAGCAACCGCTATCTGATTCACGTAGTAGTTGATTAGAATCTAACGTTATGAGTAGGTACGCGGCAGGAAAGTTGACCGGGATAATTGTATTGCTATAGTACTTATCGATCTAACAATGTGGTGCCGGAATTATGGGACTCAGAAGGAACAGATGTAAGGCAGTTACAGCGAGAAAGTAGCTCGAGCTAATCTCATGGCACCATCACACATAGTCGACGACTGTCAGCCTCAAAGTATACTGAGGGGCTACTCTGAAATTCGATATTCGAAGTTCGTATCGCGCCATCTCCTTCATTCAAATATAGTTTAACATGAGTGCGAGAGAGATGGAACGTCACGAACTTCGAATTTTGAGATTCGTAGTAACCCCTCGAATATGCAAAAGAACTCTCTTGTCAAGACAACGTTTTTCTTGACAAGGGAGTTGTGCACAAATAATTTTGAGCAGTTGGTGTGCTCAGCTACTGCTGCTGCTAACTGTACCATGTGTTGTGTTTTTATGTTGTTGGTAGTTGGTAAGTACCTACAGGTTGGGGTTGGTGTTGGTACAAGTTGTTTAAATAGTATGGGGATATCCTAAACCACAGGCGCTGCAGGAAAACAGTGTTACTGTTAACTGCCTACCTGATTATTAAGTACTAATTCAATGCAAATATGGTGCATATTGCTCACTCACAACCACAAGCCTAACAACGAAGAGTTTCGCGTGTGACACACGCCTTATGGAGCTCTGAAGACTAAAATTCAATCTCCGAACCACGCGTCAGTGTTGCAAGCGTTACAATCTATTGGTTTGGAAAATTGGCAAAGAATAATAAATTAATCTGTTATCGTAGGCGTAACGCGACACGTGCGGCATTTAAGTATGTTTTTAGAGAGACACAACGGAACCAAATAGACTTAAGACGCACTCAGACAACTACCACTGTCTAACATAAGAGCAGCTCTTTTCTAAAATAATTAAATGTATAATAGAATGTACATAAGTCGTAGTTTTTCCAGTCAGAGTCGTAGATAATATTTTTTCAATGATATTTAGGGCCGATTTTTACTAAGTTTCTCCATAGATACATAAACTAATTTATCCGTAAAATAACGCCTGCGGCGGTGCAGGCAGGATCCCCGGAAAATCGGCCGTCGATTAAATATAAGTATACAATAAGGTTTGATGACTAATTAATTAATGTTGCCAAATTACACGGACGTGATAGAAAGAGTTCATTACATAGATTTAAAAAAAAATAGGTAATGGAGACGTGGAAATGGTTAGAGCTAGAATAACCGAGTCCTAGCTTTGGGAACCTCAATCGAATATGTTGAAAACCAATTCGTCGTTGTGCCTTGAAAAATTTGCTGTATGTACACACTTGAGTAACCATCACTAGGCCTTATGTTAAGTTCTGTAAGATCTACCAATGGCCACTTAAGTGTGTAACTGATGGTACGGTAAGGAAAATATGACTTGTAAAACAATACCCTAACTAATTAAAATATGGTTTATTATTACAGATTTTGCGGGCACAACGACGAATTGGGAATTACGTTTTATAACTACGCGCCGCAAATCCATGACTCCATGTGTCACGTACATACTGTATGGATCAACAGACCAACACACACACGTTCAGCTATATACAGTAGGATCGCGCTTAGTGTGATCAGATCACAGGGCAGACGGCGCGTATAAAATTTATACGGAATACGGAACCAACATTCTGAAACAGTTTTTTGTTTCGAAATTCCTAAAATACGGGGCTCCCTATATTTTTTACTAAGATGCAGCTCCGAATATTTTAAAACGGTCTGCGTCTACGCATTATTTCAAAGCCATTGCATGAATGCAAACATATTAACTTAATCTTATAACGCATTTGGCATTTATTCTTATGAATTTGAGACTTAGTAATCGATATGTTTAATAATATATTTTTAAAAGCTTAGTATCTGAGCTACTTTCCCGTACAGTGCTATAAGTAGGTCTTGATACATGCCAGCGCGATTTGTGTTCAATCAGTCGCCGCTGGTGAATAGTAAACACTTCCATTGACACCGTACCAGTGTTTTGTTCAATATTATTATACTAGGGGAGCTCAAGCGGGGATTTCATGAAGCTCGGCAGATTAATATAAAGGGGGGTATCTTGCACCCTTTTGAGTACCTCTACCAAATATGAGGCTTATATATGTATATGGCCGACAGTCTAGGACAGTGGATTAGAATAGTAAAAAAAAGTTGATCTTCCGTTATCAGAGATCCGTGGCATATGTGCACTCTCAATATCTGACGCGCTCAAATATCTATGTGATAGTTTCTTTTTACATTTTGGAAAATCTGTAGACGCTTCCCACCACCATTAAAAGTATATCGTCATATTATTTTGGACGACACGTTTGGCTCAGTGGGTCGCACAACGGCCTACGAAGCTGGCGGTCCCAGGTTCAAATCCCGGCCAGGACAAGTGTTTGTGTGATGAGCACGAATGATTGCTCCTGGGTCTTGGATGTTTTCTATGTATTTAAGTATTATAATTTATCTATATATTATGTATACCGTCGCCTAGAACTCACAGTACAAGCTTTGCTTAGTTTGGGACTAGGTCGATTTGTGTAAGATTACCCCTGTGTTATTTATTTCTTCCTATCATTTAATTTACATAATCCATAGGTCTGAACGACTCTCGAGAAAATCCCGATTGTCCCCGCTCGGGCTCCCCAACTGTTAAGTAAAAGGGCACATAAGTATAGTGCAGAAATTATCAAGTAAAAATATCCAGGGGCCCAATTCTTCCTCTTCATCGAGATGAAGTCTAGAGAGATTCCATTAAAACCTTATTAATTTGATTTTATTTATATCTCGGTGTAGAGTAGCGGAATACGGGCACCAGTCCCTTACTGACGGGGCATACATTTTTAATTGTCTCACATCTCTCAACTCCTCCCTGCATTGGGCGTTTTTCCATTAGCCGGCCGGCACCGGCACGGCGCCGGGGCTTCGTGTTCCCACTGCGTCGACGTTGGTATACGCCCGAGTGGTACATTATTGACACGGACTTCACTCACACACACACGCAGCTACAATTCATATACAATACACATGCAGTTTTGCCGGCGGGACTCCACGCCAGGCCGGCGGCGGCGCCGGTAAGTGAACAAGCGAGTCATACATTTTCATATATTTTTGCTTCCCCGGCACGGCGCCGGTGCCGGTGCCGGGCCGGCTAATGGAAAACCGCCCATTGACATTGACCTTCATTTACGTCGCATAATAAATGACTATCATCTTTGTGGTGTCAACACGTAAGTTTCCGTTTCATGAAAAATTCCTCGTTCTTCCGTTTAAAATATTAAAGACTGATTTTCCTTTCATTATTTATCTTGTAGAGGCGTTATAATTGTTTGTTCAGCTGTCGACTGCGCCATTAGTAATCAATCGGCCGCTATCGCACTCGAGCTATCGCTGTTATCGCCGCGAGAAGTACTAACTAGGTTCTAATAGTTTATCTATGGTTTATCTACTTGCCGCGTCGCTAATCTAACGTCCCTTATTTGCGAGAAGCATACACTCCGTTGGACCTTTCGAGCGCTTCTTGACTGTCCCTGGCTGTGGCGAGTCGAGTTGTCTGATTCGAATAACTCGAATCAGAGTCTATACGAGTTGATTCGGAGCAAATTCCTTCGCAACTCAAATCAACTCGCCGACTCCAAATGCCGGTTAAACTCGCATAACTCTAGGATTGATAACGATCGGCTTCAAGTTAACTCGAATCAAGAATACCTACGAATATGGTCGAACTGGAAGTTTACCGATTTTTATCGGTTCGAATCAGCGGCCGAATCGCTTTATACGAGTTGGAAAAAATTCGACTCGTAACATCGCTAGCAGTGCAGAGTCGAGAAGCATTTGGAGAAATTCTTGATTGGCAACTGGCTTACAATAAACCTTATTGCAGTGAGAAACGGTTTACAAAGGGACACAGCGGTGTCTTCTCGTGTAAAGTACCTATCCTTTAGAGAAGAGGCCCCTCTGGGACACATGAGTGTTTTAAAGGACAAGTGTTTGTGTGATGAACACGAATGTTTGTTCCTGGGTCTTGGATGTTTTTTATGTATTTAAGTATCATAATTTATTATGTATATCGTCGCCTAGTACCCATAGCACAAGCTTTGCTTAGTTTGGGACTAGGTCAACTTGTGTAAGATTGTCCCTTATATTTATTTCTCAATTAAAGCCTGAGAGGTTTAGTTGTCACAATTACAGTGCATATTTTAATTATAATATAAAACCTATGCAAGTCACAAATACATCTTCACAAGACATGCATCTTCAATTATCCGCTAGTTTGTAGGTTACCTACATATACGTAGTATGCCCAACGGCATCCCAACACTAGTGCCATGCCAATGTCGACACGCACAAAGGATAGCTTTAATTTTAAAGTCACCTCAACTGCTATAAACAGTCATATACTGCAATAAATGATTGGTAACATGTGACTTTTTGTGTCGGTGACCACTTAACACTTTCGCTATCGGGACCTCATCGATTTGTTACTCTTTATGGACATTGAGAAAATTGACATAGAAAGTGTTGAAGATAGCAAGTAGCCCTTAGGTAAATACGACTACAGCCACGCTAGTGTATTTGTTCACTCGATATGATATTCATAATGTACGCTTGTTAACTCGTTATATAATCTTTATCTCTCCCTTATTGTTTATCCCATTACGGGAATTCAGTTTAATCTACCATCTTAAATACATAGTTTGTCGTGGTACTGAAACTAGAACATATTTTTAATGTATCTACAAATTACATTTTATACAATCTAGAGACATTTTCGTATACCTAAGTGTAAAGGATCTCGTTATTCTAAATAACTCTGACATAGATAATAATTTGAATGTGTCTAATGTAAATTCCCTCATACATGGATACGGTTTGTTCTAATCTAAACTAATCCCAAATCTTAACTAAGTACTTACTGTAATTAAAATGTACAACAAACATATACAATCTACTATATTCTCTTCTTGCAACGAAATTCTAAACCTATTTGTATAAAAAATAATGTATTAAATTCATATAAAATCCTGTTTGTCTCCGTGATAGTTTTGAGATATTAAAATGATGCGCCTAAGTTATGTCTTCAACGATTTGTGCCATAGACTATGCACTCATTTGTACAACTCGCAGAGCAAACTTACTGTGTACCATAAATATTGGAAAATACACCGCAATTACGGCAAAATAAAATTGAATGAAATAGTAGTCTCAGTACTCTTTGATGCCCAAAATTCCGACTTTACTAAATCAAGTTTGTAGAACATTGATTTAAACTTACAGGATCTTCACTCATTATCACAACACAACAAAACGAGACTTAATCGCGTATAAATATGATTTATTTAATTACCTTTCGTTGGTAATGAAACGTCGAAGAATGAAGTTTGTAGAACACGGTATAAACACTATATACTTATGTCAATCGGCAATATGATTTTTCTCACTACACTGAATGTTTGCTCTGGTCGATGTTAAACAAGACTACGCACTACAAGGCAGAAAGAAATAATGCCCCTGATTTGCGAATCTAAGGTAATATCTGATCTGTACGAGATGGGCGGTGAATAAGAATATTCACCGCCCATCTCGTACAGATCCCGGCAAACTTCTTGAACAAAAAATGGCGGATATGGGCATGTACATGTACGTAAATCGGTTACTACGCAGTCAAGGTTATGCTCAAGAACTTTGCCGGCAACTGTAGCTACCTAACACTAGTGTAAGTACCCAATTTTTTATCTAGTGCTATTTTTATTTCAAACAATTCATTGTAGTTTTTGTAACGTTTGACTCGCACCCTGCGTCTACAGGATCCATACAGGTCATCCATGCAGTTTCTTCCTCTGACCAGGAAGTGTATCAGGTCTGGCATCGGGTGGTAAAATTTATTTACGGCCCGAGTGACGTAAAACTATTTTACTGCTTTCTTTTATTTCATTTGAAAGCATAGCTCTTGCCGTGTGCATATGTAGATATTTATATACGCTCTACCAGTCTAATGTTAAAATAGTAAGTAATTGAATGTCGATTCAAATTTAACTTATTTGCTATTATAAAGGATTGTGCCAAAATATTTAGTAAATAAATAAAATATATGTTAAATGAAAATTATTGATTAAAAGTTTTCATGAAGCGTTATTAGCACTTTCCATTTACATATTTTAGCTTGTCATTGCTTGGCGTTTTCTGATGAAACTAAAATAACTTGTAACCCTTCGTAAGTGTTAAGAGTGCTCAGAATCTTTAATAGTTTCACTATTTTTATATTAAATTAAGCAAATTAAACAAGTATATATTATACTAAATGCATTTATTGTTAACGAATTTATTTTTTGTTGTTGTTTAAAAACCCCAGTGTTATTATTTTTAATATATTGAATGTTGTATATCTGATGACTATCTCGAAAGTCGGCAACTCAGTCACAAAGAGAAAAGTGGTAATAAAACGGAGCCTTAAAATAATAGGATTAAATAAACGTAATAAACAATTTGTCTATTTTTATATAGTTTTATTGTTTATCCCTTTCCCAATTGCTTTAAAATGAATCTTTTTCCTGCAAGCCACGAATACATATTATTGAGGACATCTATACTTTTCTATTATGAAGTTGTAAAAATGAAATGCCCGTCCATTTGGATGTTTTGTAGGGCACGTATTTGAATATCGAAAGTTAATGTATCTAAAGTTAAAAAGTCGACGGTCAAAATATCGAGAATTTAAATATCGAACGGTCATAAAGTCGAAATCCGAAATGTCGAAAGTATACATTATCGAATGGTACATTAATCGAATGCTTAAATTTCGAAAATCGCAATAACGACGTATAAAATATCGAAAATGGGAATCTCGAACAATTCTAAGGTCGAAATTCTAAATATAGAAAGTCTATATTACCAAATGGTAAAATAGTCGAATACTAAAATGTCGAAAATTTCAATATCTAAGTTCATGTGCAATATCGTAATATTATTTCGTTGGCTATATTAATATCAAAAGTATTTCGTATGGTTTTCGATTAAGACCCGCTGCCAAACGTTTGATTTTGTAGCCGTAATTTGGGCAATGGAAAAAACAATCTACAGACAAGACCCCGTAAGAGAGCGGTGCTCCGATTCGGTTGTTACGTAGCATATTGTTCTAATCCCTAAATTAATATATCTATAGGTAAGGTGACTGTCGCATCGCAAACTGTTGACTGTCCTAAAATGTTTGTTTTTTATTAGTTTTTCAAATAATTGTAGCTGTAGGTATCGACGAAATTGAATCGCTTACTATTTATTTGGCATAAAGTAAAGTTTAAATTATTTTCGCATAAAGCTATCAGAATAATCCGATTTTTGATATTTGAATGGGAGTTGCCTTTGTATGTAAAAACGATTTTGCATGTCTTAAATAAAACAATTCTACTGTATTTTTGTGTTCTGTGTTATTTGCTTACAAAATTTTGATGTTATAGTAGATTATTAAGCATGCACGCTTTTTTTTGGTCAAAAACCGAAAACCGTAGGTTAGGTCAGGTTTGTATTGTGACCATGTATAGCGGAGCGAGCGAAGCGAGCGTAGCGTCAGAAAATGCTTCCAATATTTTACTTCATTTTCATTAGGACTGACAATTTTATGCCACCCGATATAGATCCGTATAGGTAATATCCTACAAACGAACAATGGACTACTGGTAATTTTGAAGAGTATGAAAATCAGAGCACAACCATCTAATTTTATTGTAATTTATAGCCACCTTTTTGGTTACGGAACAAGTATTTTTTATACCCCGACATTGTTGCACTTTGGACTAACGTCTACGCAACGCGCACACAGTGGATAGTTATTTCGCATCTACCCTCGTATTTCCCTGCTGACATTCTTACAGCTCAAATTATATCGACGCGTCGATATAATGACAGTAGGTATTAAGATTGTTCGCTATTTCAATTTTCGATATTATAAACGTTGGTTTTTTGATGCTTGATATTTTATGTTTCGACATTAACATATATCGATCATTCGACTGTCGATATTTTGAATTTTTGATATTTTAGATCGTTCGATATTTAAATTTTCGATATTTTGACCGTCGACTTTTTAACTTTAGATATATTCATTTTCGATATTCAAATACTTGCCCGTTTTGTATGTGTCTTTGTGGCTTCATCAAGCCAAATCGGCTAAACGGATTAAAACATTTTTCAGCACCAGGGTAGCTGGGTGTCCTCAGATGGTTATAGGATACTTTTTACCCAACTACGCTGACGAATAAAGAGGGGTTATGATTATGACTTTTTCTTCAACGCGAACGAATTTGCACCAATGATATAACATAAAAAGAGGTAGATAGGTTATACGGGCTCCGAAAATGGCACACCAAAATTACGCCAATTGGCAAACCTTAACTCAGTCTCGCGCACAGAGTTCTTTGTTATATATTGGATTATGCGTCAAATAAACAAAAATGCCGTTATGCATAATGAGATTTTGCACTAATTACTCAATAAAAGCGTCTAAAAGCATTTACGATTTTATCAGATTTATATGTGCATAAGCCTGGCCATTTTTACACGTTGATTATCGCGTAGGTAACATATCTACCTCTTATATCATTGGCGGGCACCTTCTAGTATTACGATAAAAATAAATGTTGCACAATATCTCTAAAAACCATCAACCTCTTCAAATAGACTGACCAGGATGGAAGGCAATTTGCTTAGGCTTACCTACCTTTTACATTTTTAAGAACCTCGATTCAAAGTGTGATTCGAAATGGTTTTGATTTTGCCGCCGTTTTTCATGGGCACTTCTTTACTTTCCTTTGGTAACATAAATAATGCATAATAATTTCAATGTTATTTTTTACTTTTTGCAATACATACAACAATAAATTATTATACTATCGATCGACAAGAACTTGAAAAAAATAATCTTTCTGTAGTAAGATTTATTTTCATCGATCATTTATTTTATCGTCATTTCAGTACAATCGCAATGGCGCGAAGGCGTACTGTACTGGAATAACAGCTGTCAAAAAGTCGTTGCTAGAAAAATTCAACTAACTAGTGGCCAGCGAGTGCGAGTGGTGTCATAAAGGTTTTATTATGCAACAATTTTACTAATTAAAAAAGCTGTCACATTACCTACCGTTATGGAGAGTAGAAAACTAAGGAGAACAATCTCAACATATATCCAAAATGTCCGTCAAAAGGCAATAAATTCGTGACGCCACTGTAGCAGGTGTGTAAAATAAATTACTATAACAATGCCAAAAAATAACAACTATGAAAAAAAAAACATGGATATTTACGTCAGAAGAAGAACAAAGGATTAAGTAGCATTTCGATTTTGCTAATCAAGTGCCATTCTGGACGGTTTTGGAAATATTATTTACTGCTTTCTGCTGGACATTTTTTCATTTGTTGTTCTATAGGAGATTGTCTTCTTTACCTTTCTATTCTCCACGCCTAGCACGTTTCTATGCATTCAGCTCAAATTCAGCCGCATTTATTGTTGTGACAATTCACTTGTCAAACTCTAGAACGCGTCCGTTATAAGGAACGC
The DNA here is from genome assembly GCA_905404275.2 of Hedya salicella. Lineage (NCBI taxonomy): Eukaryota > Metazoa > Arthropoda > Insecta > Lepidoptera > Tortricidae > Hedya > Hedya salicella. The sequence continues at coordinate 25,343,857 of FR990106.1, read as the reverse complement.
ACCAGTTTTGTTATTTTTGAACGCAATTTTAGAACTGTCATTTTCATTATCATGGCGGAGGACGAGGACGGTGTATTGAATAAGAAATTGACCCAAAATTCAAATAATGGAGGGGCTTCTCAGGACAACGAACAGCACAGAACGGACCTGCCGTATTTCCCCCGTCTATTGACCCCGGAAATAGACGAAGCAAAGTGTAATAATAGCGAAAACGGCGATGCGTCGCCCGCGGAAGCAAAAAGTTCGTCTTCGAGTGAGTGTTTGGAAGTTGTTTTTTGTGAGCTAAATATAAAGGCATGCCTCGATTCTCGTTCGTTTTGCTTTCAGAATCCACCGGAGCGACACGGAAGGAAGAGAACCCGTTTTCGTTTCGGCATTTCCTGAAGCGCGACCTGTCGTTACCGGGCAACTCGACGTACGAAAACACGGGTGCCCGACCTAAGGTGTACGCCAGCACGGTGCAGCATTCGCCGACGCGACTCGAGACGCCCCCCGAGTCACGCCGCGCACAGCGAGACCCCCAAGCCAAAGAGAAGAGCGCGGACAGGAGCGAGCCCCGCGCCAGTGATAATACGTCTTCGAGTAGTTCTGTAGAGGTGGCTTTTAGTGTAGTGGACAATTCCGAGTCTAAGCATAACCTGTACGCGGACAATACGTTTTCGAGTAGGTCGGCAGAGGTGGCTTTTAGTATAGTGGACAATTCTGAGTCCAAGCATAACCTGTACGCAGACAGTTCTGACGCGCAGTTGTACGGGCCCGGGCTGGAGCCACTGGGCTTGCCGTCGCTGCCGGACTTTGTGCAGGATCACATACTAGTGGAGCAGGCCTACCTGAACTCTAACGGCCCCATATCAGTGGACTTGGACAATCTGCCGGACTTTACGTTTAACACAAATTACAACGCGGGATCGTCCTCCTCACTGGGGAGAAGGAGCGCCGGTGGGTATGGTGGGGGGCGCGGGTTCTACGAGCCGGCGGGTGAGGGTGAGGCGCGCGTGCCGCTCGACCTGCCGCCCGGCGCCGAAGGCGCACCCGCGCCCGACCTGCACCTCAGCCTGGACCTAACTGAGTCCATCAACCCGGCCGATCGCCGGAACATGTCTCCTCGAGGCACCTTCCCCTTGGACCTGCCCCCTAATGCTGGTGAGTCAGTGTTGTTTAACTATTCATGCATGTTATGCTTTGATATAACTATTCATGCATGTTATGCTTTGATATGCTAAGACAATTGATTACTTCAAAAAAAATATTGATAACTGCCAACTGGATCCATTGGTGGTTACTACATTCTTTTTGCCATTGATATAGTCATTATTGTTTTAGTACCCATTGTCTAAGATATAAACTGAATATTAATTGGGACATTAACATTGCGCAAGACTTGTAGGAATTTTAGATGTGCTAAATAAATTTCTTAAATAAAGTTCTTAAAAAATCAAATACGGGATTAGGTTTTATAATGTTTATTATTATATATTAATGAACAATGAAATAAAAAAAACTTACTGCACTATTGCTATTTCACTCATTCACTATTATTTGTTGTTCACTCTTGAGACTGACTATCTCTTTGTTGTGGTTCCCAAACTAAACTCAAATAGTTACTAGTTCATACACTGTTTTTGATAAAAAATCCTAAAATTTTAAGTGTTAGTACTTGTCAATACAAACAACTTTTCTTTTGGGTCCCCCCCTTTTCAAAAACGAAAAAAAGGATTTATATATAGGAGTATAATAATGCTTGCAGGTGCGGAGTCGATGCGGCTACCAGATTTCCTGCCGGTGCACCCGGGCCGCACATCCCCGGAGCCCGAGCACGAGGACGCGGCGCCGCGACTCCTTGCCGAGCTGGAGCGCACCAGGTCAGCTTGAGAGCCTTCACTCAAACAGGGGATTTTTCTTTAAAACTGCCTAGCTTTTGACACTGGGAACACCTTATAGTTTATTGATTGTTGATACATACTAACATGATTTTCACTCATTATCAGATTATCACACATCAAACGGGACTTAATCAAGTATAAATATGATTTTATTTTATTATCTTCTGTTGATTCTTAGACGTTTCCGTCGCGTTACGTCGAAAGTCTCGAAGGAACTGGAGAGGCGAGTATCAACACCTAGCCGCGCAAGTTTTCCGATCTACCCGCGCTCGATAGTCTCCTGTTTTGATGTGTGTAAATACCTTGCATTTAACCACTGGAGGCGGCAAGCAACACCAAATACATTTTTCATGAACCATTTTAGCGAGAGTCGAGGTAAACACGAACACTAAAAATATTCCTATTTCTATAAACGGAAACCGACCTGACTTTTGTCATATACATTGGCAAAGGGCAATGCGGCCGATGTCCAGTGGTAGAATGCTTTCGGCCGCTGTGTGACCGGTGTGTCCTGGCAGGGCGGAGCTGGCGACGGAGCGGCGGCTGCGCGCGCAGCTGGAGCGCGACCTGGCGACACGGCGGCGACACGCGCGCGACACGCCGCCCGCCCGGGACGAAGCGGTACTGACCATTCATTTGTCTAAAGCACACCTTCCTAATTCACTCGCTGACAACAGGGACGCAGTACTGCTTTAGAGCGAGATGCACTTCACCAATAGGGTACCTGCCTGCTTGATTTTTTTATTGCTTTTCTTAACAAAATATCATAGTACTCTCCGGCCATATAAGCTCCATATTAAATTCTGTTTTGCTAGAAAGAGATAGAATGAAATGTTTGGTGGCTTATATTTTGGTTTTTTATAGTTATCCAAAAATTTTTTTTTTCATGTTACATGTATGAGCTTTGAATAAACCAAAAATAAAAATTCATGCATATGCCCTATTGCTCTCTTACCAAATTACGTCCCTGTCGTCGGTGACTAAATTCGGAAGGTGTAATGAGTGCTAAAGCGGACCTTTACACGTTAAGCCTGACCAGTTTGTTCTTGTTCTAAGTTAAAATTCTATAAACCGCAAAAAAAACCCTTCCGGAACTAAATGTTGAATTCTCATAATGTTGGATCCTCGAAATGTTGAATTCTCGAAATGTTGAATCTCAAAATCTTGAATTCTTGTAATGTTGAATTTTTGAAATGTTGAATTCTCGAAATTTTGAATCTGAAAATGTTGAATTTTTATAATGTTGAATTCTCGAAATGTTGAGGTACTTAGTCTGGAATTTCTGGAATTCAATTTACGATGATACCCTTCACACGAATTTGTAGTTCTGTGGACATCATCTGCACGCCTTAACAAATTGTGGTCCTTATTTATACCAGTTATTTTCAAAATAATCCAGAAACGAATGCATTTTCGGTGTATTTGGAGCTAATTCTTTAATCACATGCTAGGTGTTTTGCATATGCCTGGGAGGTAGTAGCACAAAATAAGAGCATAATCGGACAATGTTCCTTTCCGATTTATTGACATACTAAGTTGTTAGTGGTTTTCTTTTTCTTTTGGGTTATCTCTAATTCTTTCGCCTTCTGCCAAATTGCTTTATTATAATGATGATAACACTTTGTCATTTTCACATTTTCATATATCTTTTGTACAGCATTAATTGGGGCGATTTCATACATGAAGGGCAAAATGTACGAGGCGATATTATCTTCTTCTAACATATAAACTTCACTTTAATAGTGTTTGCTGTAACCAAACTCCTCTGAAACGGTTTGACCGATTGTTATTTTTTTTTTATGAGAATATATTGTAGGGTATTTTTTATATCCCTAAGTGGTATATAAAAAAAAAAAGAAAAAAAAAAGAAAAACAGTTTATTTACCATAAGTTACAAATGACAAAGAAAGAACAGTGATTTCCACACTAGGCAAGGCCTGTTTCGTGGAATTCAGTACCAAAAGAGTTACCATAATAATGCGGCTATTTATAGCTGTTATAATGTAAGAAACATTTGGCAGAAATACATAGGTATTACACTCAATATTTTGAGATGTGGACATGTTTGTACATGTGTGTAGTGTGTAAGTTAGTATATGTAAGTATGTGCACAGTGAATAAGCAGAAGTGTGAAAGGTAAACAGCTGCCCTACGAGAGATAACATTTCTTGGGATCGATGATTTTTTTAATTGCCGATCACTACGTTTACCCTCCTACACATTAAGTATTTTCTCGGACGTGTCGTAGTCCCACGATAGCAAAAGGTTCTGTATACAAGCTTTGGCCTCATTAACCCGAAAATACCTTAAATCACAAAATCTTACCATCTTATTATATATGTGTGGGAAGAGAAATGCTGAAAATCGTTTCGCAAAGGCAGTATTAACATAAGGTTTAGGGATTTTATAGATTCTCCTAAGTGTAATGTCAGAATACTCTGGCGATCTTAGAGTTTTACTATGAACATACATAGTGACACGCAATAAGAAGAGTCTCCGGACACTCAGAACTTGAGTTTCTTTGAAAAGATCCGAGGTAGGGTACCGACGAGTTCGTCGCAAAGACACTTTTAAAACCGCTCTTTGTGCCCTCTCCAGCAATATTAAGTTAGATTTAGCAGAACCACCCCACGCAAGTATGCAATAGCTCAAAATAGACTGACACAGGGCCAGGTACACGGTTTTGAGGAGTTGAGCATCAGCAGCTTCCCTTAGTAACTTTATTGTGTAAATAGGTTTACGAACCCTACCAGCAGTCGTGCAGATGTGACGTTTAAAGTTAAGATTGTCATCTACTATAACACCTAGAATGAAATGAAAAGAGTGACCCATCCCATTTTTATTGCAATTTCAAAAATTTAATAATTCAACATTCCAAGATTTACAGTTCAACATTTTGAAAATTCAACATTTTGAGATTCAACATTTCGAGAATTCAACATTTCGAGAATTCAACATTATGAGAATTCAACATTAAGTTCCGGAAGGAAAAAAACGTCCCGCGCTGTTCCGTGTGGACTGAATTGTACCGGTATGGTTGTATCGGTCTGCCTTAACGGCCTCACCACGTCTAACCGAAAGGGCGGATGTGGACCATTTTTAGTACAAAGATAGCTTGATGTCTGAGGATAGTTAATATAGTTATATAATACGTCACTTTAACCCCACGGACCACACTTTAAAAAGAGCGATATTTTTTCTCCTCTGCAAATGAACTTGCAGGCCTCTAGTTTAATATAAAACTAATTTGGGTATAGAGTGTCGTTTTTTTATTTGTTATTGCAAGCCTGTTATGTCCCACTGCTGGGCAAAGGCCTCCCCCTTCTTCCATTGGTCTCGATTTTGAACATCATCTGGCTAGTCCTTTACAAAGGAGTCCAAGTCGCCCCGCCATCGCCGACGAGGTCTGCTGCGTCTCCATTTTGAGTTATGTGGCTTCCACTCGGTGGTCTTCTTAGCCCACAAATCATTCGGCATACGGCAGACGTGACCAGCCTAGTCCCACTTCAATTTGTGACATATGAAATTTGATTATTGTTGATAACTTTAATGATTTATTGTAATGAAAAAATTATATATATTCCAGAGTCGAGAAACACCAGAGTCAGATTCGACGGTCAGTCAGCTGAGGGCGCAAATTAGAAGGCTGAAGGTTGGTACTCAATTGACAACATTTCAAATTTCAAAGTAATATTAAATTGATCCCATTTTAATATTTCCTTGTTTCCGCGATTATTACTCCTTTTAATAAAACAATTTTACCAGGTTATATCGCGTATATTATCTCATTTGAGTTCCCGACGTTTCGGAAGCTTTTCAGCTTTCCGTGTTCACTGAGAAAAGATATATTTTCCTCTGTCAAAGTTACAATTTGTTCAAACTACCCACTTTGGGAAAACAAATAAAGGTAGTACATGCCAGATGGGACTAATCTGTAAAGTCAATTGCACATGTGCCAGAAGGGATTAATTATTGGCAAATACCAATCTGTGGCACATAAATAAAATAAATAAATATTACGGGACAATTTTACACAAATGGCACTAGTCCCGTTGTTAGGTGCGGGCTATAGCAGCAGGAGAGCTTCGTTACCGGGAATTACCAAACCAGGTTACCAGCATACCAGAGGGATGATGTAAATAATAACTCGTATTTAAAAAACTGTGTAGTGTGAGTAGTCTGAGATGGAATGAATCGTATGGGACTTGGCCGCCATTATATTCCGTCGTTCCATCGCACACTTAGTGGGGGGTATGGTCAAGTGTATAATTTATTGAATAAACAGGTTTAGAGCGAGACAAAACAATAACAAACAATAATCTTACAATACTAACTTATCCTAAACACAATACAAATTTTATAATCAATTAACATAAAATGGTTACACATATATGACCGAACAATATTTATTTATTCCTAAGCTAAGTGTATGAAATTACGGTATATAAAAATTATAATGCTATATGCGAAAGTTATGTACAATTATAAGCTATATGCGACACCCATGGTAAGCTCAATAAGTCTTGTGTTATGGGTACTAGACGACGATATATTTAATAGATATATTATTTATATACATAGAAAACATCCAAGACTCAGGAACAAATATTTATGCACATCACACAAATATTTGCCCTTACCGGGATTTGGACCTCAGCTTCGCACGCGACGTTACTCCCATTGAGCCAAACCGGTCGTCAAAGTGTGTGGCAGATCATTCGACAGATTTTATAAAAACATTATGAGGTTTCTGAAAAAAAAATTGATTTGGTGAATATTTTCGGAACTATTCGCTCTAAAAGTAGCAAAAGTTGTGCCCCGCCCCCCCTCCCCCTCTATTTTCTAAACGGTATGTTCAAAAAATATGAAAAAATCATATTTTCTAAACGGTATGTTCAAAAAATATGAAAAAATCACAAATATAAACTTTAATAAATACTTCCAACGAAAATTATTTTAACATGATCGGACATACCGTTTTTAAGTAATTTCCAAAAAACTGCGCTTCTCAGCAAAAGACGTAAGTGCCGGGGAGATACGCTGTTTTGTTGGTGTTTTATTTTTCAATACCATATTTTTTCATCTGTAGTGCATTTTTTTGTATGGCTGCGGAATCCTACATTGAGTATGGTCCGACATGCTCTTGGCCGGTTTTTTTATTTTAGTAATGTACCACAGCACCATTTCACAAAATGAGGCTTACTGAAGAGAAAAGAAATGCTGTAAAGAAAAATTCTCAGACTACCTCATTACTGATTATAATATTTTAAAAAACAATGAGTATTAAATTACTTTTTCACTTCTCCTGCTCAAAAAGTACGTCATATTAGGTTCGCGAAGCGAGACTAAAATAGTACATTTAGCCCCTAGGGTTTAAAAGAAAGCCATATACTCCCATAGAAATTTCTATGACACTTAAAAAAAAAACTTGCGGCCAGCTACATACTCCTTACGATTAATTAAAAACAAACAAACTAATCTGATCAGATTGGCCATACCTTCTGATAGAATTGCTCGACTGTACTTTTAGTTTTTATGAAATATACAATTTTAAGTCTTTTTTATTTTCTCGCAGTCGAAGTGAAAAGCAGTGAGCTCGTCCAAATAATCACTTCGTATCATAATGGCTTATTTTAGCCCCTTGTCAAACAATCTACTATTGAACAACCAATCAAATATTTTTACATTGTTCGGCAATGAAGGCTCTGCAGTCCTGCGTGTCGCTCGTTCCTCGATGAGATGTATCACAAGATCCCAAGCCGGTGGTACCGACAACCTATCTTCTCTATTGAAATTAGGATGCAATCTGGGAAAAATGTAGCAATCTGGGAAAATATAATTTCTCTTTGGCAAGGATAGAAGGATTATCCAACTTAATTAAATGGTTCGGTCTGTCAACAGACTAGGCCCATCCGGCATGTATCGTATATCTTTATTCATTAGATGCCGTTCGATTTTAGCTTAATGTCATAAAATGATTATAAATGTTAACGCTATCGTCTAAGGACGTTCCGTTTATCATCGGGATGTAATTTTTTCCACAATGGTAATATAGAATTAGAGCATTTGTGAGCGTCGGTCTCGTTGTCGTGGTCCCAGGAGGAGCTGTCGGCGTCGCGGGCCGAGGCGGCCGAGCTGCGCACGCGCACTGTGAGCGGCGCGCGCGACCTGCGCGGCGCCGCCGCCGTCGCCGACCGCTCGCTCAGGTGCCGCACGTCGCTTACGTATCCTACTATACTATACTATCCTCAAACCAAACAGACGACTGAGGCAATAAACGCCGGCGGCCGCCATCCCTACGGATGGCGGCATGTCGATACTGGATTTATTTAAATGTCGATAAGATTGATTATATTTTTTGCATAGCTTAATACTGTAACTTATTTTTATGGTTTTATTCGTTTATGTTATTTTCAGTATCGTGCTGATACCGTAGGTCATTAGACTATCACACTAATTATTTTACATATAATTTAAGTTAAAAGGTGATATTGATTCACAATCTCGACAGCTCATTTATAATGTCTACGTGTTTTTTAATGAACTGAAGGAAAATCCTGATATTATGAAGACTATTGACTTTCAACAACCAAGAAAGCTGGCGGCCTTGATGTGTGGAATAAACGTAACTACTGTGGATCGAGTACGGAAAGCAGTTTTGGAAGCAGGGACCCCCAATACCCCAAGAAAAGGGTACAAAGGATGTGCTACGGTTACCAATATAGATGACTTTGACAAATCTGTGATAAAAAGAATTATATCGTCATTCTATGCGAACGGAGAGTATCCAAGCGTAGAAAAAGTGTTACAAGAAGCTCAAAATAAAATATCAGACTTCAAGTGCTCTGTTACATCCATGAGAACTATAATGCTTGCTCTGGGATATAAATTTAAGAACACAAAAGATGGAAGAAAAGTACTTTTGGAACGCAAAGATATTGTTTGTGCAAGAATGGATTTTTTAAGGAAAATGGATCACCTGCGGGCCTCTGAAGACACCCGGCCACGTTTTTATTTGGATGAAACTTGGGTGAACCAAAATCACTCCCGCAAGCGAATGTGGGGCGATAATGAAGATAATGGAGGACTTAATGCACCGATTGGAAAAGGGGCAAGACTTATAATATGTCATGGTGGATCATCAAAAACAGGCTTCATCCCCGAGGCAAAATTAGTGTTCAGAGCTGTCAAATCGGCGAATTCCGACTATCATTCAGAAATGAATTCGGAGGTATATATGGAGTGGTTCAAAAAGTTTTTAATGTGATTAGAAGAACCATCGATCATCATATTAGACAACGCCAGTTATCACACAAAGGTATTACATCCAATACCTAATTCTCGATGGCTCAAAAAAGACATTCAAGCCTGGCTGGATAAAAATAACATAAAATACTCGCCGTTGGAAATAATTGAGGAACTTATACGAAAAGTACAACAAAGCCAACCAAAAAAAATATACGCAGTGGATCACCTCGCCAACCAATACGGCCACGAAGTTATCCGCTTACCGCCATACCACTGCCATTACAACCCAATAGAATTAATATGGGCTCAGATTAAAGGTGAAGTAGCGGCGAAAAATAAAACTTTTAAAATGGTTGATGTTGAAAAGTTATTAGATGAAGCCATCATGAATGTAACTACTGAAAATTGGATTAAATGTGTTCGTCATGCCGAAAACCTTCAAAACGAAGACTTAGAAAAAGCATATTTAAATGATGCTCATCCTCTTATAATCAATCTTCAAGAGGATAGTGACAGTGATGAAGAATATTTTTAATTTTAATACTATTAATATAATATTTATTTATTTATTTAGTCTTACTATGTTTTAGTTCTAAAGTACCTAATTGTAGTTTTAAAAGTATTTATTTCATAATATAAAATATTGTATGCATTACTTTGTTTTCATTTTTGCATGTTATCTTATCGACATGCCTTGTACCGTGTGCTTTCTACCTGCCCTATGCGGCCCGGCTGATAACAGGCATGCTGCATAAGGGCGTACGGGTGCGAAAGAGACAATACGATGCTAATTGTTTTACGATCCCAGTCGTCTATTTGGTTTGAGTATAGTATATATATGGACATGATTTGATTTGATTTGACATGGTATTCGAAGTGATCAGGAATGGCCGTATAAAGTGAAGTGGTTTTTCTTAGCCCCATCATTCCTAACCGCTACTTAGACCGTGTCGGCGGCCCGGACCGGCAAAATTATTGTTGCTCGTTTTCCATCGTCGTCATATATTGGTCATTAGTGGTCTACGTATGCTTGCAGAGATCTGCTGGCGGGACTGGACCAGCTGCGCAGCCTCAGCGCGGCGCTCGACCCCGCGTGATTTGCCCCCCCCCCCCCTCCCCTCCCCTCCCCAATACACCGCATGCCCCCCTCGCACCCGCCCGGCATCGACCCCACAGCGTCGTGCCCCAGCGCTGTCTCCTCTGTAAATACTACATAGTAGATCCGCCACACCAAACCATATGCCGTTGGCCCGATTTCGCCATGCCTATCAATTATTAATTAACGATCGATTACACGTATCGACTGACCGACTTAATAAGTGTCGATCGGGTATTAATTACTAAGCGTTGTGAAATAGAATTTTAATCTTCGAAAATGTCGAACATTTTTTCTCAAACCATAATAAAGCACGTAATTCTCATCAAAATTGCTTTATATCACATTTTCAGAACGAGAAAAAGATAACCAATTCCCGTCACTGATATTTCTTTACATGTTTTTCGTTTTGGAACGACAAAGTGTTCGACATTTTCGTCAATCTACTTTGTCTACATTTTGTAACATTTGGCGCGGTGTAAAAAAACCGCCGATAAATTAATAAAATCTCGAGGCGGAGCGAAGAGCTGTGGCGGCTTGTTTGTTTTTTATTACTGTCATGTAAAAAAAATATATATATTTGCGATAACAACGAAATAACAACGTCTTATGATTTATACATCGTGTTTTTTCATTTCCTTTAATTTTAACAGGTAAACCCATCTATTCGAACAACTTTTCCTTTGCGGAAACATTTCAGAAACGAATAAAAAAATCTGCCGTTTCATATGTGAACTGTGAGGGTTCTAGCTCCACCACATGTGAGGTAGCGCTTCAGGAAACAGTAAAAACAATTGTATAGAGGTTTTAGATATCTTTTCTATTCAATAGCTGACTTCAGACTTTGAGATAGATGCTTATTAAATCACGGTCAGATTCACAAACTCTTGATATAGTTCTATGGTCAGATTCAATCTCTCATGTTCTAATACAAATGACAGGTGAGATGGAGGACTTTCGACAATAATTTAAAATATACTTTTTAACAGCCTGCCTAACCTGTCAGAATTTATATCCTTCACATATTCTGCCGTCCCAGAGAGGACGAAGACAGCCTAATGTATTTTAACTAACTCAACCAAAATGTAGGCAATGGCAGATTTTTTTTGTAGTTGAAAAGTAGTTCATAATATTCGTATTGATATTTACATCCATCTGTTAAAATTAAAGGTAATAAAAAAAACACGCTGTATAAATAAGACTTTGCGACGATGCATGATAAACTCATAAATTTTACACCTTTTAATTGAATATAAAAAGAGAGTTCTCAATTCCACTTTTCTTTATGTGTGTGTATGTTAACATACACGATCTGCTAGATAGAGTCGTTATTATCCAAGTTGTGAATGAACTTTAATAGCTCCTCATTGGGTCAATTGCAGGCGGTTGTTATATTTTTTGTTTATATTAGTTAGTTTATATTTAACTTATGCACCCCACGTTTACTAATTGTAAGCTACGATATGATACTTGTTGTTTACCAATCTCGCTGTGTTTCTATTATCTTGTATAAGGTTTATTCATTTTGAACACTCATCATTTAGCAATTTTAACAATTACAGCACTGATTACGAGTCGTTCGATCACAGAGGAATTGAGGTCAATACCATTATAGTTAATTGGCACGATGACGGGGTACCAAAATCAAAATTTTAATCAGTCGATCCGTTACATAAAACAAAATATTGGACACGTATATTTTGCTTTTTCACATCCCCAAAAAAATACTAAGATAAATCGTAGTGGGCGCTCGTGACGTCATAACTAGATACAACTTGTACTTGTTGCTTTTATTTGTTGATTGCGTAAAAAAAGAAAAAAAAAAGCGTGTCTAATGTTTTTCATTAATCTACACGACAGACTAATTATTGAAATTTACTCATCATCCCTATTGTTAACTTTGTTGTGTTTACATTGAATGAAGTTTTAACTTTTTCTTGGTCCTTGGCGGTTAGTAAATTGATGTATGATTTCGCTGCTTTGAATGTAACTGTCAGCACTAATATTTAGCACGGATATATCAGGCGCGGACTGTACCTCACGCTCGGTGATGACTCGTTAGTATGCCGCTAGGCTGTTCGATTTAGTTTTGTACCTTACTTATTTGATGCGTAAAGGTTGTTTCTCTCAGGGCTTGTAACCAGTTACATATAAACCGGTATTTAGTGATGTTAAACCGGTTAATTATTTAGGCTACGTAGGTAGGAACGAATTGATTTGGGAACGTTATCCACTGACGGAACGCTCTCTAACCGGTTAATGGATTTCGTTCCCTGTTTAAACTTCAATATATTAAGCGGTTAGTCAGAGTAACCTTTATTATGGGTTAGGCTCTCAGTGTGGCTAACCGGTACGGAAAATAAACCGGTTTTCAAGCAAGGTTTCTCGTTGTTTCTTGCATATGGCTCCTACTGGCTGTTGTAATTATAACTATTTTTAAGGTCTCAATAGTGTCCCACGGGGAGTTATTCGTGAAATAGACTTCATATTTATCCTCCTAAGCGTACATGTCTAAAGCACGATCGTAATACACGACGGTGTACTAAAACTGCAGTCGGTGCAACATGTGTCGCTGGACAGTTAGAAGATTCATGTAATATTATAATTTAATGATACAAATGTTTCTTTTTTGAAAATATAAATTAATTCTATTAAGTTCAATTCGACCAACATGGAATAATATCCTATATTGATGGCGAAATTCTGCCATTTTATTCCAGTTTGGTTGAGGAACGTTTGAAAAGTGACTAAATATCAGAAAAAGTATAGTTTATCTAAACACATATAGTAAATCTTCTTTAATGTGTTCGCCAACCATAGGTTGCATACTTTCAATACTAAATGTTGACATTATCTATGCTGCATGATATATGATGTAATTGAGATCACATACAAGTTAACACTACAGATCCGCTTGGAGGGCGCCGGGTTGTCTACCGGTGAACATGGTTCCTGGCGCAATGGTTGAACATGAAGCACATGAAAGGGGATTTAATGTTGCGATTTAGATAAACTGGTTTATGCAACTGATAACGAGGCTTTAAAATATGAGTTTCATAATAAAATCGCACTCGTGTGTTGAAGGCCTACCTGTACTCTATTCATCCTTACTTGTCCTAAATATAAACAACATTCTAACCTAAAAATGTGCATTTAATGTCAATACCAGCTGTTTTCTCGCAAGGAAAAAAAAATGTCTGAAATTGGCAACGTGGCACTAAAACTTAATTCCTGGTGCATTATTTACGAGAAAATGGGTGTTTTAAGACAAAAAAGGTGTACTTTTAGGTTAGAATGTTGTTTATATTTAGAACAAGTAAGGATGAACCAAGTATATATATATATATGTACAGTTGCATACACTACTATAACTGGGCGGGTGTTGCGAGGCGGCGGTCGCTGTGCGCTGCCACACTCGGGACTCTACCTCATAAGCTTCCAGTGTAGCGTGTCAAGCTAACTTTATAAAAAGTAATGTGCCGATTATGTTGAACTAAAGGAATTGTGGGAGACAGGTTTGCCCGCGCTGCCTTTGGGGCGGGGCGTGGTTTACCACCGAAAGACTTGACTTTGTAAATGTATAAATTCGGTAAATGTGGATCGCAAGTAACGATGTCGTGAATGTTCATAGATGGCTATTTAACCTGTTCCCCGCCACAGTCGCGGTGTGATAATGGCTCCCGAAGTGCCCCACTCGCTAACGACGTCATACGATGACAAAAAGAGTGTATTTTCTATGTCAGTGAATGCGTCCGATTATGATGACGGGTTACTCCTGGCTGTGACTCGAAGCGTTGTCAAACCTTTGGCGATGAACAGGTTATATTCACTTTCGCCGCCAGTTACGATATGATTCAAATGTATGATTATGGTTATTCATTAAGACGGAGCGCACTCCTATAGTCCTCTTAACACTTTGACGACCGCGAACCCGCTAGGCGGGAGCTCTGCCCGTAGTAAGTTTTCGCTAGCTAAGCACGTTCCCATGTTAACGGCTAGCGTTACATAATTCGTGGTTGCGAAAGTCTTAACCTCGCAAGTGCGGTGGGACAAGTCAGAGAGCGAGGAAGGTCGAAGGGACAAAGTATTCGCACCAAGAGCCAGACAGACTAGTGTTTTGCCAGGCGTAGAAAGTTGTTATGTCATGATAGAATTGAATGAAGGACCAGCAGGGAAGACGTTACCTGATAGTTTGCGCAGATCTTCAAAAATGCGAGTGTAAAGTACCTACATTCTCACTTTGTCTTGCTTGGAAATCGAACTTCTAACCACAAAATTCATCTTTTAGGCGAAACTACCAATTTCTGGCACTTCGGCCTTCATTGTATTGTAATCATCACAATATTGTATTCACACATTCAATGCTGTCTCCCAAACTCTAGACATAACCTTTTGCTATAAGTGATTATATATTTTCAGGTAGAAGTTTGTTTAGCAAGTGAGACGAGTAGGAGTGGCGGGCTGTGGACGGCAGCGGCGCGCAGGCGCAGAATGTTTATATTTTATTATGTACGGAATAACACTCGAATGTATCTGAGCTGATAAAAATATTGATTATATGATCCGTGTTTTATTTAATTCGTGCAGATCACGTCATGGAAAATTTGTGCCACTGAGGCCAGGATCGGCATATGCCGACCAAATTACATTTTTTAGTATAGGATAGATCCTATCTATATTATAAATAGGAAAGTATTTATGTACGTTCCACTTAATCTCAAAAACTACTGGACGAATTTTTATGAAACTTTCCAGTTAGGTACCTTTTAAATGAGAATAAGGGCATAGGCTATAATTTATGTCAAATTTCATCCCTTTTATGGACAAAAAAGGGGGTGAAAATTTGTAAGTTATACATTGCATGTCTACGCGGACGAAGTCGCGGGCAACAGCTACTACTATTATAAAGTTGTAAAAATGGAATGTCTGTACATTGAAGATATATAAAAAAAAGATTGTAACTATTTGGAGGTCACAGAATTGAAAATATTTATTTTTGTATGTGTCGTTGTGGCTTCATCATGCCAAATCGGCATAACAGATTTCAACTATTTTTGGTACACGCGTAGCTGGATACACACATGCTTATAGGATACTTTTTACCCGACTACGCTGAAGAAAGTAAAAGAGGCGTCATGACTTTTTCTTCTCCGCGAACGAAGTTGCGGCCATCTTCTAGTATTATATAAATACCTCGTTCTGCAGTCACCATTTTATTTTTGATGGTTCTTAATAAACTTGTGCGAGATACCCTTCTCAGCTATCCGTAGTTTAGTAGACTGACAAGACAATATTGACTAGAGGCATCTAAGACGGATCGTGAAAATTTTGTTTCTATGTGATTTCAGTTTTCAACAAGTAAGGGTTTTCAGGAATTCCCGTAGTCTATATAAACCGTTGACACCTGGGGCCCGTTTCATAAACGCTTGTGACATGTATTACAAGCGGAAGTCTCTTTTTAATTTATATTGGTGCAGCCCCGGATTAAAGGGGGGGGCAAACCGGTTCACTTGCCCCGGACGGCAGTTTCATGGGGGCGCCAAATCCTTGAGACAAGAATTCGAAATATCAAACTAATGAAACCTCTTCCTACCATCTCATAAGTTTTGGTCACAAAAAATGCTACTCATTGACAGTGTTAAAGTTTTTCTCAAACACTGGGAGGGGGCGCCACCATCAAAGTTTTGCCACGGTTCGAAAAAATCGTAGAACCGGGGGTGCATTGGTAATACAAGTTACAAGGTTTTAAAACTGAAACGGGCCCCTGTTTTTTATCACACCTGCACCCCGCAACTTATATTACTTATTAATATATACTACTCAGTGAAGTCCGGGAGCGATGATGGACGTGCGATAGACAGTCGCAGCCAGATACCTGTTGCAATAAAGGCGTCGCCAATTTGGCGCAAGCTGCTGAAATAAATTGACTTTATGGCACAACTACACCATGCTCTGTTAATTATTAACAGCCGATTAAGCTTTCAGCCATTCATATTCATAACTGGCAGACTTGTTAATTCCGCATAAATAGACTGATTTTACTGCGGAAATCCTCACTTCGGAAAATTACGTTTCTCAGAGGTGTTCATATTATATTTTTTCTCGACAGTACTACGCGTTGTGTGGACTCAGAATCTACGCTCCGCAGCTTCGGCTTGTTGGTCGCCGCATCGGCGACCAGCCTCAGCCGCTCCGCTCCGCTCGGCTCCCGAGCTTTGTCACGGCTGGCGAGGGCTGCTCTCCCTCCGCGCCTCCGGCTTTTTATATACACTCTAGGGGTAGGGCAGACAAGACCACGTGGAATCGGGGTTGACAGCTTCGGTTCTGTGGCAAGTCTTATTTTAGCGTAGCGTGTTTTAGCTAGATTCGGACTCTCGCAGCCTAATATTGTATACATAATATTCCATCATTGAAATATATACTTAGTATATTTGTAACTTTGAGGGCGAATATCTTGGCCATTTTTGATTTTAGAGAAAAGTTGTTCCTATAAAACATGCTTATTTTACCGCAATCTTTACGATAAAACAATAATACCTAAATAGATAGGTGTTATAATGACACCCAACAACCATCGATTTTTTTCTAAATCCCAGCCCCCCCTTTGCTACACCCTAACTAACAAACCTAACCTAACCTACAGTTTTCGATTATGAACCATTTTTTGTGTTTTATCAATTTCACGTTACCGATTTTTTTTGTAGGTATAGATTTTAATTTTTTTTAAATATATTTTTTATTTATTTTTTTGTTGTTTTTATTTTTTATCTTGGGACAACTTATAATATAACAAAGATTCAGTTCTGGCGCTTCGCCGACCGCCGCCGCTCCTGAGCAACATACTCTTCCGACCTAACCTATTACCTAACTATATCTACACACTACACAACCTATGCAAGAACCTAAACTATTTTAATTAACCTCCTTTTTATTGCCTTGCACCGCGTGGACAATTATGCCGGCACCTGCAGTTGGCCTGCTTTATACCACGCCGACCAAGTCCTGGGTAAACCCGGTGGATATCGGCGAGTAAGCGGCGGAACCTCGCCGCATCGCTTGGCAAATACCGCAAAACATTCTGGCGGTACATAAACTCTCCCATGTACCATTTAATACGCCTGTTACTGCGGCACGTGCGACAATGGCGTTTAAGTTCCAGCCATTGCCGTTCCACCGTGTTGCTGTGTACTTTGACACGTACTTTTTTTGTCCCAGGAATCGGCTCTCCCAAGCTGATGTTCACTGGTATATCTGTGGTTTTGTTTACAAACTCCACGCTGTGGTTAACTGTGGAATGTCCACGCATGCCCAAACGAAGATGAACGCCAAGATAAGCGCGATGCATATCCGACATTATGAAAGAATTTTCTTTAATATTAGCCGCCATAATTGGATCCAATGTCCCTACTTTTGTCGGATATGATCTCCACATGCATCTTTTTTGTTAATCGGCTTATACACCCGAAAGCCCATACTTGTCGTTTAAGCAAACGCCCCCTATGATATTTTCGAGTGTATAAGTGCGTCTCATCGACTTCGACAATGTCATCATCCCCACCAATCATGACGCGATCATGCGCTTCGGCTACTTCCACACACTTCTCTAAAGAAGTGGTACATCTGCACGGCAGTTTTCTCCGTAACATTTGCGTCTTTCGCCGCTTGAGAAATTTTATCGCGCCTGAAAAAATGCATCAACAAGCGCAAAGTCACCTGTATAGATAGATGACTCTTATCGAAAAACGTATTCTTAGTCGGTGACAGGACGACATTCCAGCCTTTTTTATAGCACCGATAACGATAACCCAACTTATAAGAATCCCTTTTTTCTTTCGACATATAAGTTTTACATGTCGGGCATTTGGCTTTTGTTGGCAACAAAAGCCAGTCTTCAGCAGCCTTTATGGCTTGCTCCTCCGAAACAATAGTAGCTGCGTAATTCCAAAGGTTGAAATTACGAGCCAAAATGACCCGTAAAGGCAACATTTTTAAAATCACACCAAACTACAAGAAAACTACAAAATGACTCTAATACCCCACGAAAATACCTAACAAATTTAATACCCCGACACTCCAAAAAACACTAAAACCCGACAAAGCAAATCTATACAAATACCTAAACCCCGACAAAATGATAAACTACAAAAAATATTAAAATTTCAAAGAAAGAATTAAAACCCAACAAAACTAGAACCCAAAAACACTAAGAAAACAAGAATAACCACACAATCACTGAAAATCCGAAGAAATTAGTATGAAAATTTCTTTGCAATTCTCGCGCTTACATCACCTCGGTTCGAAAAGTGGTGGGGGGTTTTGCTGTTGAACACAAAACCGCGCGGGCACACGTAGTGTGCGGACGTGTGCTGAGCTCTGATTTTTTATTCAATTTTGGATTTAAAAAAAAATTGACAAAAGAGTGCTATTATGACACATATTATTTATGACGTTATTGTATAGAATACGCTAAAATAAGCTTGTTTTGTATGGGCAACTTTTTTTAAACTTGATAATTACCGAAATAATTCTTTTTCAATAGCTAATAAAAAGTTGGCGATTCGGTTCTGGCGCTTCGCCGACCGCTGCCGCGGCACGCTCGCTCCGCTCGCTCGGCTCGCGCGATGTGGTCATAACTAACCTAACCTAACCCATTAATCTTTTAAACTCGATAATTATCAAATTTAAAAAAAAGTTGCCCGTATAAAACACGCTAATTTTAGCGTATTCTATACGATAACATAATAAAAAATAGTGTCAATATAACATCAGACTAATGAAAATTTTGTACCTAAAAAACTTCAATATCTCGGTAAATATTAATCTGAGCCAAAAATTATACTAACAAAACATGCTTATTCTAACACGTTTTATAGGGTACATAAATAAAATTAAGGTCTTATATTGACATAAATTATTCGTCTCCGAAATTTGTCTATGTTTAAACCTCAATACGAGTATCTCGGTAAATATTGATCTGAGAAAGAAAGTTAAAATTACAAAACATGCTTATTTTAGTTTAATCTTCACGATTATGTAAAAAAAATCTAAGTCCCAGAAACGGCCCACCCTTTGCTACAGTCCTAATTAATCTTAAATAATCGTACCTTATGGTAATAAGTTTCGTGAAACTTATTTTATTTACTTCATCACCCTACCACCTGTATTATTAATTCCATGGATTTATTTACGTTTATTTTGTTACTTCATTAATACTATTTCGTTACTACATGTCACACGGAAGTTTAAATACAAACATCACCTGTGTGCACGATTAGGTCCGTCATTTATACGTCATCCACACTTTTTGTCCGACCCCTGGTCATGATGGATCAATTTGATAGAATTTGTTCTTCGTCTGTGCATTTTGATGCTCACCAAGATAGATTGAAACTCCATATGTATAGTGAACCAATAGATTTCGTTTATTTAATTCACAAAAGTATAACATTTCATAATTATACATTTTAACTTATTTTGATAAAGGAATGAGATTTATACCTTATATGGAATATAAAATATATCATGTTAGGTGAAATAATTTAAAGAATTTTCTAATACATATTTATTACTAATTAAATACATAACAGAGTACATTTAAAATCAAGCCAAAACATATGAAACGCGAATAGGCACGTTCCTAAACCTCTCATACTAATGATTAAATAAGCGAGACATGTAGCCAAAGCGGGAGATGCAAGATAGAAATCTAATAGTAAATTAATGTGGTAAAATAATATCAATTAGCTAAATGGTTGAGGACAGGATGCAGGTATTTGTCACACGAGCCCAATGCAAATGCGCTAAACATCTTTATGTCATTATCACACAAGGCGCCCTGTTTTTTACACGCATTAAGACACGTAGGTATAGACAGTACCGTAAATATGGCGGTGCCAGCGGTGCCCAGGCACAGGGCGCAGAACCTGAAGGGGCGCAGAAATTACCAGGACCACAAACAGAATGTATTTCACGGACGCATTTATAGAAGCCTGCACAGGGCGCATAAAAGGCTGGTTACGGCACTGGGTATAGGCATATTTTACCGGAGAGCTGGCAGCTGCTGCTGTAGTCTACATCATAGTATGTAATCCATACTAAAATTATAAATGTGAAAGTGTGTCTGTCTGTTACCTCTTCACGCTTAAATCGTTGAACCGATTTGGTTGAAATTTGGTATGGAGATAGTTTGAGTCTCAGGGAAGGACATAGGCTACTTTTTATCCCGAAAAAATACCTTTATCCGCGATAAACGAATTTAAGGCGGACGAAGTCTTGGGCGAAAGCTAGTACTATTATAAAGTTGGAAAATGAAATGTCTGTACATTGAAGATATTTTCAAAAACTTGATTGTTACAGACTATTTGGAGGTCACTAAAGCGAAAAAGATTTTTTTTGAATTTTATGCATGTTTGTATGTGTCGTTGCGGCTTCATCACGCAAAATCGGCTAAACTGATTTCAATAATTTTTGGTACACGGGTGGCTGGGTATCTCCAGATGGTTATAGGATACTTCGTATCCGACTACGCTGAAGAAAAAGAGAGGGGTTGTGACTTTTTCTCCTCCGCGAACGAAGTTGCGGGGCGCTTTCTAGTGGTATAATAAAACAGGGTAGGTACCTATTCTTTTTCCGGTGATCGTTCGCGTCTTGATCAGTGTTGCGAATGTGCACTCGACAAAAAATATGTACGCTGCTCCTCCAAAAAGTATCCAATGTTTATTAACTAAGAATAAAAGTTCGTGGGGGGGGGGGGGGGCAGAGTCGAAGTACAGCCTACATGAGATGGTCCCAGGGCGCGGGCGCGCGCAGGAAGTACTTGCGCGCGGCGGTGCGGAAGCGACGCTTGTACTCGTCGGGCGACACCACGGTGGGCTGCCCCGACCCCAGGTTCTTCTTCACCAGGTGCTCCAGCTTCTTGTCCCAGGTGAACGTGCGGATGTAGTCTGCGCAACACACCAGCAAACTCATTAGCCCATTATTGGAGGTACTCATATGTAAAACTAGTGAAAATTCAAAATGTAAAATAATATTCAATCGCACACCTACACTTACATACTATTCTCCGAGACTGTTTACTATTCATTATGACATTCTCAGTCAAAAGGTATTCATATCGTCGAGTTGTCTTCAGAAATTTACAAAAATATACATAATAAAAATATGACTTCCAACGACATATGTAAAATTCGACTGCTTGAGCAGTACAACGGCAAACCACGTGGACTGGGAGCTGGTCGCCGGGCGCCCCGACGTTTGCTGCTGCAGTGTCGCAAATCATAGCCTATTTCTTTAGGTATTTAAAATAATCTAAACAAAAACCACATGACTCGGGTCATTCGGCCACAGATACAAAACACTACTGTAATTGGTGGAATGACAGGAGTCACGAGGTTTTCTGATTACATAAGACAAAGTGTTCACTCATTAAATAGGTAAAAATACACATTTGTTTAAAGTTATAATGTTTATATAGAGGTTTGACATCATTCGCCGACAGATGGCGTTAGTAGTACTGTTTTTCCGAAGTTTTTAGTTTATATTTTCCAGTTATAAAAATACCACGTTATTCCAAAAAATATTAGAAGTATATTTCTTGTATCAGAATACCCAAAAGTTATAATTTGTACATTAATTAATAGTAATTCAATTGTCCCATAGATGGCTCTATACCTAGTGGAAACTAGCTAACAAGATTTTTCTTGAAATCATATATAGTCTCAAAGGAAAATTGTTCACGGTACCTCCCAACCTACAAGCTCCCAAGTGTCTAATATATGTATAGTGTTATGTATAGTAAAGTACAGTGTTCATTTTTGGGCCCTTCAACACAGACTAAAGTTTAATGCTGCGTTTTGGGGGATAGTTTTCCGTCAGAGAATTAGTCAAGTTTTACAAAAATTAGCTTAATGTCAATAAGAAGTAGGTTGAAAAAAAAAACACCGACGCGCCTAGAATAAAACTAATTATTTTTGCTTTGTCCTAAGGTTGACTGGTAGAGAATGCCTTATTGCATTAAGTTTGCCTTCTCTACAATATTTTTTTTGTGCAATAAAGATTAAATAAAATTGTAAATGATCTTCAAACAGTGAACAGATTATCTTGACTATGACATAGCTTATCAGCTTAACGAAATGTTTAATGATTTTTAGATATACGAATTAGAATTAAGTGAGATATTATTCCTTATGTACTACTGTTTCTGTCCTAGACTTAAGTTTAAATTTTTTTTCTAACACAATCGTTGTATTGTTAATGAATAAATGCTATCTATCTGCTACCTATCTATCTTATCAAGAACACTGATTTATAGTTAATCTGAACAGCCGCCGTCCCGCCCTTACACACGACACATGAGGAGCTCACCGATGATGCCCAGCACCAGCTTGTGGCCGTCGATGCCCAGCAGCAGCGAGTAGTCCATCACGGAGTTGGAGGCCAGGAACTCCGAGTCGCGGTCCACGCAGCTGAACAGCACGCTGCCCGTGTGCGACGCCACGAACAGCTGCTGCTGCCAACGCACTGACAGACAAACATTCATCGATTATTGTCATTTCATTCAGCCCACAGCCTTCCACTGTTTATTTATTATTTATGTCAAACATAAGTATGTTCACAGCAGTGACCCAAAACACTTACACATTAAATATAAAATAATTTTAGCATCTAAAATATAATTAACAGAATGAAATAACCTATAAGTATATAGCGTAAAATTTCAAGTATAGATGGATTCACGTAAAGCGGTATGTATAAACGGGTTTGTGAGTGAGTTGGAGTAGATTAGGATTAGTGGACGGGGTTGTAATGAAATAATAATGAAATAAAGATCTTTATTCTGTAAGTAGGCCGCAAGGGCACTTTTACAAGTCTGACTCTACGGCGTTTCCCAAGAGGAGACCACTGAAGAGAAGAAAGCCGAAATAAACTCAACAGTCAGTCATTTTGTCGAAATAACTCTTATATCTATTACAATATTTGTACTTAGCCTATCCTAAATATATGTTTTGAGTATATAAATTTAATGCGTAGTTCTTCAAGAAAGCATATCAAAACTTATAAAAGTAAAAAAAAATATATAGAATATAAAAAAGCAAAATAGTGATTTTTTATTTAAAACAACTTACATACGTTTGATATGCCACCTTATAAGAACCTTGTCCCGATAAAAGTAAATTATTTGGTTTCTGTTTTGGCCAATGCATTTTTGTCTGTTAAATAGTCTTCTACCCTATAATATGCCTTTGCCATTAGGGACTCTTTTAAGTACTTTTTGAAAGCTGGAAACGATAATTTTAAAGCATCATCTGGTAGCTTATTATAAAAATGTATACATTGGCCTACGAATGATTGTAGATATACTTAGTGGAACATATTACCTATTGACAACCAAAACTACCTACTTAACTACCTAGTTTACTTAAACTAGTTGTGGTTGTCATTAGGCGATATGACATGACATATTTAGTCAGATTTGTAAATACGTGATGAGTTTGTGGATATGTTTAGAGTATCCAAATATGTGTATTAAATGTTTACACGGGTTTGTGAATAAGATAGTGGATTTGTAGATAAGACTCTGTAGACGGGTCGGTGGAATTGGACACTGTTGACAGATGAAAGATTCCACTTGGATTAGATCGACGTGTGAATCGCGGGTGTGTGCGACTAGTTTATAGGATGTGTGGGTGAGCCTGTAAATGTATGATGTGTGTGTGTGACTAGTTTAGTGGAAGCGTGTGGGTGAGCCTGTAAACATGTGAACGGCCCGTACCACACGTTCTCCGTCACCAGCACGCCGTGGGGTGTGTACTCACGCTGCAGCAGGTTCTCGTCCAGCAGCACGGCGAGCGGCGCGGGCGGCGCGAGGCGGTGGCGCGAGGAGCCCTTGAGGTCGAAGCGCGTGCAGGCGCGGCGCCCGTACCACACTTTCTCCATCACCAGCACGCCGTGGGGTGTGTACTCACGCTGCAGCAGGTTCTCGTCCAGCAGCACGGCGAGCGGCGCGGGCGGCGCGAGGCGGTGGCGCGAGGAGCCCTTGAGGTCGAAGCGCGTGCAGGCGCGGCGCCCGTACCACACGTTCTCCATCACCAGCACGCCGTGGGGTGTGTACTCACGCTGCAGCAGGTTCTCGTCCAGCAGCACGGCGAGCGGCGCGGGCGGCGCGAGGCGGTGGCGCGAGGAGCCCTTGAGGTCGAAGCGCGTGCAGGCGCGGCGCCCGTACCACACGTTCTCCATCACCAGCACGCCGTGGGGTGTGTACTCACGCTGCAGCAGGTTCTCGTCCAGCAGCACGGCGAGCGGCGCGGGCGGCGCGAGGCGGTGGCGCGAGGAGCCCTTGAGGTCGAAGCGCGTGCAGGCGCGGCGCCCGTACCACACGTTCTCCATCACCAGCACGCCGTGGGGTGTGTACTCACGCTGCAGCAGGTTCTCGTCCAGCAGCACGGCGAGCGGCGCGGGCGGCGCGAGGCGGTGGCGCGAGGAGCCCTTGAGGTCGAAGCGCGTGCAGGCGCGGCGCCCGTACCACACGTTCTCCATCACCAGCACGCCGTGGGGTGTGTACTCACGCTGCAGCAGGTTCTCGTCCAGCAGCACGGCGAGCGGCGCGGGCGGCGCGAGGCGGTGGCGCGAGGAGCCCTTGAGGTCGAAGCGCGTGCAGGCGCGGCGCCCGTACCACACGTTCTCCATCACCAGCACGCCGTTGCCGGCGCCGCCCACGCTGTACACGCCCAGGATGCGCGCTGCAAGCAGTGACGCCGACGTGTGAGGCTCACACCCAGTAATACGGGCTCTATAAATAACCATTGGGATGGCTCTGCTCGTAGATGTAAAGTATAGTATAGATGAATGTCTTCCTAGCTTCAGATAATAAAAATTAGGATAACCCTGGACGAGAACATGACGCGACGAGAAGAAGCTTTACCCTCGTCCATACCAGAGGTAATTTTTGGAATATCTCTTTGAAATTTTCAAATTATATTACTTAAAGCTTACATTCTTTTACTTCTTATTTATATCCTTCCCAAAGGAAGGTTGTACGTAGGAGGCTATTCTGCCAACTGCGGCAGTTGACAGTTGTAACTGAAAGCGTGTGCCGGAAACTGTTGTCTGTTGTGGCGGTGGACACTGCGGCCTGAACTGTCACCTGTGGTGGCGCTGTGGGAGTAGGGGAGACGCTTATCCAGCAGGCTGGGCAGCTGGACACTGCAGCCTGAAATGGCAAAAGTGGTGGCGGTGTGGGAGAGGAGAGGCTTACCCAGCAGGCTGGGTAGCTGGACACTGCGGCCTGAAGTGTCAACTGTGGTGGCGGAGTGGGAGGAGGGAAGACGCTTATCCAGCAGGCTGGGCAGCTGGACTCTGTGGCCTGAAGTGGCAAATATGGTGGCGGTGTGGGAGGAGAGGAGAGACTTACTCAGCAGGCTGGGCAGCTGGACACTGCGGCCTGAAGTGTCAACTGTGGTGGCGGAGTGGGAGGAGGGGAGACACTTATCCAGCAGGCTGGGCAACTGGACTCTGTGGCCTGAAGTGGCAAATGTGGTGGCGGTGTGGGAGGAGAGGAGAGGCTTACCCAGCAAGCTGGGCAGTTGGACACTGCAGCCTGAAATGGCACCCCAACAAGCAAAGTACGGTTTTATAATTATCCCAAGACCATCGTTTTATCAGGACTATAAGGGCATACAAGTCCGGAAAAGAGCCCATTTTATAAGTCTATTTGCACTTATAAGATGTTTATAATGGCCCGTTGAAATGCCAATTACGCCAATAGTATTCCTATAATAGAATTACGTTAATCCAAACACTCCTGTAAAAACTACTTTAAGTATGTTACAGTAAAAAGTGAGATTAATACGCTCTCACCAATGCTTTTACAATCTAAGTCGTGGAACGCAATCGACGAACGTGTTTACATATGTGGATTTTATAAAAAATATTAAAAAGAATTGTAAGGTATTAATGCGGATTATATTAGTACCTTTCTGTGTAGTTGAATTTTATACTATTCTGTTGTTGAATTACTATTTTTAGCGTACTGTATACGTAGAGGAACATGAATTTTCTGTGAAATCTATCACGTTTTTAGTTAAAACTTTAACGCGCCTCTTGAATTTGGGATATTTACAAAATAATATTTCATTTGTTTTGTAAATAATGGAAGGAAGCTGCCATTTTCGCAGTTGGCATTTTGAATTCCGTTATAGTGCTATAATAGGACCACTTGGTTTTATAACGACATGTGTCAAAACTAAAGAACTCGCCATGTTCTTACCAAATGTAGGGTTCAGCAATGCAAAATATAAAACGACATATCGACGGCAAAAAGCAGAAATGTAGTAACCACCACTAGGTCAAATCAAATTATACCTACTGTATAGATTGAGTAGACAAACGGTTTAGAATGTGAAACTTACTCACTTTTAGGCTAATGAAAAAACAAACAAACACTGTAAACTACTTTAAGTAATTTAACTTTATATTTACTTATAAGACTCCGCAGATATTATCTTATAAGCGCTTCTAAGTCTAAGTAACCGGAGTGATTACTCCTCAGTGTATATACTCCCAGTATTGGCTCTTATAGGAGTCATGAGATTATAACGGCCCGCAGATGTTCTCTTGTAAACTTATAAATCTAAGGAAGCGGAGTGATTACTCCTCAGTGTCTATACTCCTGGTATTTGCTCTTATAGGAGTCATGAGATTATAACGGCCCGCAGATGTTCTCTTGTAAGCGCTTATAAATCTAAGTAAGCGGAGTGATTACTCCTCAGTGTCTATACTCCTGGTATTGGCTCTTATAGGAGTCATGAGATTATAACGGCCCGCAGATGTTCTCTTGTAAGCACTTATAAATCTAAGTAAGCGGAGTTATTACTCCTCAGTGTCTATACTCCTGGTATTGGCTCTTATAGGAGTCATGACATTATAACGGCCTGCAGATGTTCTCTTGTTAGCGCTTATAAATCTAAGTAGCCGGAGTGATTACTCTTAAGTGTATATACTCCTGGTGTTTGCTTTTATAAGAGCCTTGGCTTTATAATGGCCAAGAAAGTTGTTCTTGTAAACGGTTCCAAGGTCAAGTTTTAGTAGTAAATGTGCTTAAGTCAAAACAGCATTTATTTATGCTGTTAAAAGCGCAGCAGCAAATATTGATGCTATAATCGGAGCTTTACAAATCCAAATAGCCCTATAAAGTACGCACTCCAGGATTATTTTGCTTGTTGGGACAATGTGGTGGCGGTGTGGGAGATTAGAGGCTTACCCAGCAGGCTGGGTAGCTGGACACTGCGGCCTGAGGTACAACTGTGGTGGCGGAGTGGGAGGAGGGGAGATGCTTATCCAGCAGGTTGGGCAGCTGGACTCTGTGGCCTGAAGTGGCAAATGTGGTGGCGGTGTGGGAGATTAGAGGCTTACCCAGCAGGCTGGGTAGCTGGACACTGCGGCCTGAGGTACAACTGTGGTCGCGGAGTGGGAGGAGGGGAGACGCTTATCCAGTAGGCTGGGCAGCTGGACTCTGTGGCCTGAAGTGGCAAATGTGGTGGCGGTGTGGGAAAAGAGGAGAGGCTTACCCAGCAGGCTGGGTAGCTGGACACTGCGGCCTGAAGTGTCAACTGTGGTCGCGGAGTGGGAGGAGGGGAGACGCTTATCCAGCAGGCTGGGCAGCTGGACTCTGTGGCCTGAAGTGGCAAATGTGGTGGCGGTGTGGGAAAAGAGGAGAGGCTTACCCAGCAGGCTGGGTAGCTGGACACTGCGGCCTGAAGTGTCAACTGTGGTGGCGGAGTGGGAGGAGAGGAGACGCTTATCCAGCAGGCTGGGCAGCTGGACTCTGTGGCCTGAAGTGTCGACTGTGGTGGCGGAGTGGGAGGAGGACAGACACTTATCCAGCAGGCTGGGCAGCTGGACTCTGCGGCCTGAAGTGGCAAATGTGGTGGCGGTGTGGGAGGAGAGGACTGGCTTACCCAGCAGGCTGGGCAGCTGGACACTGTGGCCTGAAGTGTCAACTGTGGTGGCGGAGTGGGAGGAGGGGAGACGCTTATCCAACAGCCTGGCAGCTGGAGTTTGCGGCCTGAAGTGTCAACTGTGGTGGCGGAGTGGGAGGAAAGGAGACGCTTATCCAGCAGGCTGGGCAGCTGGACTCTGCGGCCTGAAGTGGCAAATGTGGTGGCGGTATGGGAGGAGGAAGAGGCTTACCCAGCAAGCTGGGCAGCTGCTGGCTGCGGCAGCTAGACACGTAGTTGAAGTAGTGCGGCGCGAACTCCAGGAACTGCTGCCACTCCGGCTTCGTCATCTCCTTCAGCACGTAGCGGTCGTCTGTGGAACAAGCTCTATTACTAACTACAACTTTTCCTATTACATCGCTACTAACTACTGGTTCAATATAGATAAAACCTTGACGGCAGTCCAGATGGCATTAAGAGCAAGTCTGAATAATAAATAGTCTCATATGAATCTTTGTGGAAGTAGGACGTCTCACCTGGACAACATTAAGCAACAGTACCTTTGGTCTTGCAGAAGGTGGAGCCCGACTTGCCGCCCTTGGCCGCCCACGGCACGCAGTGCGCCAGCGAGCGGATGAAGCCCTCCTCGATGTCGCACAGACTTCTATCTGCAATTAAATTCTTATCAACGGATACCATTTATTGTAGATAAAACAACTGCTCTATCTTTTCACCTGGACCAAAATATGACATTCCACAAATACAGAGTGCATTAGTTGTACTCTTGACGACGAGGCACTTGGCACCAAATGTTTAACAAGATTTTTTGTCAAACTTTTCTTACATTTATTATAAAGATAAAGAGAAATTCATAAGCTAAATTGTAACATGATAATCAGATAATTGACCACCTTAACCTGTTTGGTGATAGCGTCTGTCACAGGCTAACAGAAACAAAAAGCGGAACCATGCGTGTCCGCGAAAGTTTAAAGTGACAGTGAGCGGGACACGTCGCTCGTGAAACTGATGGCCGCTGTAGTCGACGAGTTGGACATAAGGTGAACTTATGACCCGATGAAAGTTGCAGAAGAAAAGATGCGGTGCGGGACTGAGTGATTGTGGCGTCCTCAGGGGGTATGATTAAGCCACGCCGTGGATGATAATAACCGTTGGTTTTGGTGGACCTGCGGCGCGTAGTACACGCGGCACAGCAGCCCGTCCCGCACCGTGCACGCTCACAACGACCGTCACCTTTGTCCTTGTTGTCGTCGCAGCAGCGCCGGTCCGCGACGCGCGGCTCGCCGTCCAGCGTGCCGCAGTCGGTGGACCTGCGGCACGTAGTACACGCGGCACAGCAGCCCGTCCCGCACCGTGCACGCTCACAACGACCGTCACCTTTGTCCTTGTTGTCGTCGCAGCAGCGCCGGTCCGCGACGCGCGGCTCGCCGTCCAGCGTGCCGCAGTCGGTGGACCTGCGGCACGTAGTACACGCGGCACAGCAGCCCGTCCCGCACCGTGCACGCTCACAACGACCGTCACCTTTGTCCTTGTTGTCGTCGCAGCAGCGCCGGTCCGCGACGCGCGGCTCGCCGTCCAGCGTGCCGCAGTCGGTGGACCTGCGGCACGTAGTACACGCGGCACAGCAGCCCGTCCCGCACCGTGCACGCTCACAACGACCGTCACCTTTGTCCTTGTTGTCGTCGCAGCAGCGCCGGTCCGCGACGCGCGGCTCGCCGTCCAGCGTGCCGCAGTCGGTGGACCTGCGGCACGTAGTACACGCGGCACAGCAGCCCGTCCCGCACCGTGCACGCTCACAACGACCGTCACCTTTGTCCTTGTTGTCGTCGCAGCAGCGCCGGTCCGCGACGCGCGGCTCGCCGTCCAGCGTGCCGCAGTCGGTGGACCTGCGGCACGTAGTACACGCGGCACAGCAGCCCGTCCCGCACCGTGCACGCTCACAACGACCGTCACCTTTGTCCTTGTTGTCGTCGCAGCAGCGCCGGTCCGCGACGCGCGGCTCGCCGTCCAGCGTGCCGCAGTCGGTGGACCTGCGGCACGTAGTACACGCGGCACAGCAGCCCGTCCCGCACCGTGCACGCTCACAACGACCGTCACCTTTGTCCTTGTTGTCGTCGCAGCAGCGCCGGTCCGCGACGCGCGGCTCGCCGTCCAGCGTGCCGCAGTCGGTGGACCTGCGGCACGTAGTACACGCGGCACAGCAGCCCGTCCCGCACCGTGCACGCTCACAACGACCGTCACCTTTGTCCTTGTTGTCGTCGCAGCAGCGCCGGTCCGCGACGCGCGGCTCGCCGTCCAGCGTGCCGCAGTCGGTGGACCTGCGGCACGTAGTACACGCGGCACAGCAGCCCGTCCCGCACCGTGCACGCTCACAACGACCGTCACCTTTGTCCTTGTTGTCGTCGCAGCAGCGCCGGTCCGCGACGCGCGGCTCGCCGTCCAGCGTGCCGCAGTCGGTGGACCTGCGGCACGTAGTACACGCGGCACAGCAGCCCGTCCCGCACCGTGCACGCTCACAACGACCGTCACCTTTGTCCTTGTTGTCGTCGCAGCAGCGCCGGTCCGCGACGCGCGGCTCGCCGTCCAGCGCGGCGAGCAGCGCGTGCCGCAGCCGGTGGAACTGCGACGCGTAGTACACGCGGCACAGCAGCCCGTCCTGTACCGTACACCTATATTTAGGACTTCACATACCAATTTCAGAACCTCAATATTATCCGATAAGGCTACTGAAATTTCCTCGGGGTACACCAGCCTGTTATGACCTGACGGATACCGATTTTGTCAGTATTCTATGAAATAGCATCTTCTGTATGTATTGCGTACCAAACATAGAGGAGGAAACGAGCTGGGATTAAAAAGGAGAACGTCGGCTCACCCTGCCCCACACACACGAAGCTTGTTTCACTATTATCCAGATGAAATAGGGCATTTGCCGCATTATAGAGCACGACGATTACTCGGCAAGAAGTCAACAGGATATTTCGTTGGGACACATTATTTGTCTCAATGCATACGTCAAGTTTTATAGTAAAGTTTAAACTTACTGTTTGAATGATCATCTACGATATAATTTAATTTATTTACTATGGAAGCAGTTCATGAAAGAACGATGGTGATGGTTTCTTAGGAGCTTAATAAGAAAACCTATCCCATCAAAAACATAAATGTGAAAATGTAAGCCAAGTTCAATTTAAGAATATCCCTCGTCGTCAACTTCCGACAGTAGAAATGAAATCTAAAGTGCTGCCAAGTTCTGTAGATAATCCTGAGATGTATTTATAAGAACATCGAACATCTATGTAACGTAGAGGAACCAGTAATGTACATGGATCCAGTAATGTACAAAATTGTATTTAAAAGCGAAAATTAAGAAAAAGGAGACAAATTATGCAGTAACAACATTTAGACCATAAAGTATAGACGATAGAAAAATATGACATCCGCGTCGGCCATTTTGTTCATAAATAATAAAATAAACAAATTTGTGCTAAGGTGTTTTTTTGTATTTTTGCAATTTTCTTAACAAAATCGTTAAGAAGGTTGGGTTAGGTTTTTGTGTATATTTTCTAATTTTACATTACTTATTTCGTAAGAAACTTAAGACATTGATAAATTATTATTGGAAGGTTATGGCACGCTAGACTATAACTATAATTATTTAGAGACATAGTTTATTACTGGATCATATTTATTGTACACATCCAATCTTGAACCAACGTACATGACTGGTTCTAGGCTATTTTATATGGCTATCCAGTGATGTACAATTTGTTTAAATCAACTAGAACATTTCTCACCGAATTAGAAACAAAAAATCGAAGCTGGCGAGAAAAAGAGGGTTTTAAAAAAAAAAGTTTTTGAGGGCACAAATTTCGAAAATGGCTTCCATTTTGGAATTCAGGAAGGAGGAAATCACTTTTACTAAAAAAAACATGGGAGTCGTTTCCTAGGTATTTGGGGGCGCAGATTAAATAATGACGTCCATTTTGGAGTTCAAGATGGCCGATATTACTTTTTATGAAAAAGTCATCATGGGAGGATTTGCAGGTTTTTAGGGGTGCAGATTTCGAAAACGGGGTACATTTTAGAATTCAAGGTGGCGGACATGACATTTATCAAAAAAGTCATCATGGGTGTTGTTTTCTGAAATTTGGGGGTGCAGATTTCAAAAATGGCGTCAATTTTGGGGTTCATTATTTCATCGCGGGATTCTTTTTGCCGGTTTTTTGGGGATGCAGAATTCGAAAATTCAACATGGGGTGGACATAACTTTAAAATAGGCGCCATTGAAGATGGCCGAATCTGCACTCCCAAAAGCGTGAAACACTACACTACTATGACGACTTTTCCATAAAAATATAATTCCGCCATCTTTAATTTCAAAATGGTCGCCATGTTCCAAATCTGCATCCCTAAAAACATAGAAAACGACACCCATATGACTTTTTAGTTAAAAGTGATGTCCACCATCTTGACTTCCAAAATGGACGCTATTTTTGAAATCTGCGCCGCCATGAACCTAGAAAACGACACCTATGATGACTTTTCCATAAAAATAAATTCCGCCATCTTTAGTTCCAAAATGGACACATTTTCGAAATTAATGCTTCCCTCGTCATAAAAGTGTCCATTATTGGGGTGTCCATTCCAGGATCTCCCCTGTCCATTCTAGGATTTCACAAGGAAGTCAGACTCCCTTTCAGTCATTTTCTCAAAAAATTAATGTTTTTGTTATAATTTTTTTCCCTTGTCATAAATAATGTTTATTTATACGGTTTCATGATAGACTCAAACATAAACTGGAAGTGTTATGTCGACCGGCTGTGTCATAGGTTGAGTAGTGCCGTCTTTGCGCTAAGGAAATTGAAACCATTAATATCAACAAATGCATTGAAGTCTGTATATTTTGCGCATTTCCACTCAATAATGTCTTATGGGTCAATTATTTGGGGCAATTCCACTGACGCCAAACGAGTCCTTATACTGCAAAAACGAACTCTTCGGATACTGGCCGGAGTGAAACCCAGACATTCTTGCAGAGACCTCTTTGTAAAGTACCGCATCATGACGCACTACTCACTTTATATGTTTGAGATACTAATGTACGTGAGGAACAATCTGCCAATGTTTGCACGTGTTGAGGCTTCAGGCAAACAAATTAGATCTACGGGGAGACTTAGAACAGTTCAGCGTCGCATGAAACTTGCAGAAAAAAACCCACGCGTCATCGGTCCAACGTTCTATGAGCGTCTACCCGCTGAATTGCGAACCGAGTCATCTGACGATGATTTAAACGGCAATTGAGAAACTTTTTATTGGATAATCCATTATACTCAGTAAATGAGTATATGGATATATAATTTAAATTGTATTTGACACTCTTATTTTACCCATGTTTTGTACTTATATTATATAGATCGACATACCCTTAAAGATATGCTTTTGACATTATTTCTAATTTTGACTTATTTAAAATTAATTGACATCTCAATGCTATTTTTAATAATGCTACCTCAATTCTTGTATTCTGACAATTACCTATCTACTTGTTTAATTTTTGACATATATTGTAATTATTTGTTCTGTAATCAATTTGTTTGTAGATTATCTATTATAATTAATTTATTGTGACGATCATAGTATAAAAGCATGTAAATTGACATAGTGTAATTTATATAAACATTTTATATTATGAAATAAATAAATCTAAATCTTTACGGATATTTTAATGTCATAGGTTAATAACTGACCGTTAAACTTGAAAAGTGAACGAAATATAACCAAAAAAAATCCAAAGAATCCTTAAGCTGTCCATTACTACGTAACGGCTCCACGTTAACATGTATTTATGTTACATAGATTCTGAGCTATTAAGGGGCCCACAGTGGCTCCAAATCGTTCACGTAACCGTGTGTTAAACACGGTTGTTGCGTCGCCAGTTCCTTTTGCTTGAGCTTGGCTTTACACGCTACCCCATACACGTGTCTAAAAAAAAGGCGCAAACACCTGACTCAGACAACAACTAATGTTGGAATTACGTCATCTTAAGACATTTATTTATAAAAAATTGGTTGTCTGGAAAGTCGGATTACGGACGATAATTTTACTTAATAATGTCATAAGAATACATTATGATAATTTGCATACTTTTATGAATTCACAAGCGGAACACATAGGCCGATCGTGCCTCTCTATCGCTTGTTTCGCGCTCTGGCTTGCACGCTCGGCTTAGGCGGAACGTGACAGTGGAACGTGACAATGAGTCATGCTTTTTCGTGCGTGTAAAACTAAAAAAAATTACATGAGAATTAAAATCGTGATTTAATAATCGACCCGACCGCATTGTTGTTGCCGCGAATGACGTCACTATAACAGAAGTATTTGTTGTCTTGAAGCATAAATGAAAGTCGTTTTGAGCGCGTCAAAGATACATACTGCAATAACATTGGTTATTGCAGTATGTATCTTTGCCAGTCATCACACAATAAGTAGCAGCTATCGTTTAGGCGCGAATAATTATTGTTACATCTTTTTGTTTTAGTATTTCGCGATATTATTTAGAAGAAATAAGAAATGAAAATAGCCTATTATTTGACCATTCAGTTATAATTTATAGGTATTTTTATTTTTTATTTTTAAATCCAATAGGTCGTAAGATTTAAATGTGTACCTTGAGCAGCACCTCGATGTGGTCGCTGAGCTTGGCGCGGCGCTCCCCCTCCGCCTCCTCGCCCTCCGCCTGCGCCTGCGTGCTGCACAACACCGCTGCCGTTACAACACGTTCCCGGGACACGGGATTCTTCAACAAGCGAGTAAGGATACCCAAAGGTTGGCAACTTATGTGTGTGTTGCACCTATCCATGGGCGACGATGACCACTTTCAATCAGGTGGCTCGTGTGCCCGTTTGCCACTTAATACATAAAAAAAAATATTTCTACATACAGGGTGTTTCGTAATAGGATGCAAAGCTGAAAGTAGGTAATAGTTGAGGCCATTTAGAACATTTTAAGCCAAACGTGTCTTAGACAAATTTTATTAATTTTTGGCAATGGCAGGAGTTTTCTCAGAATTTATTTAAAACTCAAATAAAAAAAATAACATTATAAAATTTGTCTAAGACATGTATGGCTGAAAATGTTTTAAATGGCCTATACTATCATCTACTTTCGGCTTTGCATCCTGTTACCAAACACCCTGTATTCAGGCCACGTTTTGGAATACTATACAATGTACAATCTCTATAATCCAGCACTTTTATCCACCCGCATCCCCAGTAATCTGGGACTAAAATTCAACCCTTTCCTAATTCCAATGCTTGATTTTGGGCTCGTGGAAAAAGAGGACAATAGAGAAATCTCTCACCGGGCGGGTATTACGTCATGCCTGGGGAAATCCAATGAGAATTGATCGGAAGTGGTATTTACGCAGCTGACTATCGCGATGCGGGGCGTGTCAGGATTGACCGGCACGAGAGCGAGGGAAGCAACAATGGCGCCCACCTGTGCCGCTGCGCGCGCTGGTAGGTGACGGAGGCGAGTGCGGCCGCGACCAGCGAGCCGACCTCGCCCGCCTGCACCACCACCGGGATCAGCCCGCTCGAGATTATGATGCCGTTCTGCAATACACAAGCGACACATTTATGACCACATAAGGTTGCAGTGGCGTGGCGTCGAGCATGTTGTCGGTAAAACTGGAGTGTGTTGTCTCCGATGTTTTCTTTAAAAGCAGTAAAATAAAGTACTCGAATGCTTTAAAAGTAGGCAAGTCGATGAGAATCGGGTTCTATTAACGCCACGCCACTGTGAGGTAGCCACTCCGTTGAAGCGGAGCTATCCGACACGAGCAAATTTGAATCCGCCGAATGTGATTGGTTAATTTCGCACAGCTGCGCTTCTTTGGATTAACGGCCTAACACTTCGCATGTCGCGCGATATATTACCCGTCTTTCTCGCATTGTATTGAAAGGAAAGAGACAGACAATGTTTGTCGCGTGACTGTCACGTATCACAGTTGTGGTAGAGACGCAGGCCTGGACTTCGCTACATATCCCGTCTCTCTAGCGCAGTATTAGGTGGAAAGAGTGGCAACATTTCCTACGAGACATAAAATCGTGGCGCACGGTCGTAAAAACTTAAAACTACTTCGATTTAAGCGACGTAACTCCGTGGCTGTAGGATTCGGCAGATTGCCCCGGAACTGCCAAAACACTACACTCTTCGGCCAGAAGTCTGCCCTTGCGATGGTGTCCCGCAGCGGCCGCGGCACGCGCACCACAAACGAGCTGAAGTGCACGTAGTGGCGGGACTGCAGCCACTACGTGCACATATATGCGTGAAATCTTTGACAGCTGCAACCATGGCAGCTAAAGGGCTTATAGTCTGAACCCCGTAGCTCGCAAGCTGTGTGTCTGGCCCGCGCCTTGCGACGCTGGGGGAGCATTCTATTAACTTAGTGGGTACCTGGTTGGAGGCTTCCTATTAACTTAGTGGGTACCTGGTTGGAGGCTTCCTATTAACTTAGTGGGTACCTGGTTGGAGGCTTCCTATTAACTTAGTGGGTACCTGGTTGGAGGCTTCCTATTAACTTAGTGGGTACCTGGTTGGAGGCTTCCTATTAACTTAGTGGGTACCTGGTTGGAGGCTTCCTATTAACTTAGTGGGTACCTGGTTGGAGGCTTCCTATTAACTTAGTGGGTACCTGGTTGGAGGCTTCCTATTAACTTAGTGGGTACCTGGTTGGAGGCTTCCTATTAACTTAGTGGGTACCTGGTTGGAGGCTTCCTATTAACTTAGTGGGTACCTGGTTGGAGGCTTCCTATTAACTTAGTGGGTACCTGGTTGGAGGCTTCCTTGTTGGACAGCAGCTGCGACAAGATCTGACGCACCGTCTTCTTGTCTCCTTTCTCTTCGTCCTCCTCGCCGCCTGATGCATACAATGTACTTCATACAATACAATACTACCTTGTTAGGCAAACCCAGTGGCGTACCTCCCGGAGGGCTAATCGGGGCCGTGTACCTTGGCCACCAAGCTCAATAGCTCTGTCCAACAAATCTCAACCTGACCCTAATATTCTATTTTGAACCTTGGTGCTTTATTACCTATCAACGCCACGGGGCAAACCCTGTACAGATTAGTGCAAAAATAAATAAACACCTAAAATACACCATTTTGGACATCTCAATTCTCGGGTGAACGCCGTCAACATCTCCTGATGATGCCTCGTAGAGAGGCGAAACACGTCGATGATTATACTGTCTGGTGGTTTTTTGTATTTTCATGCGTATTTTTTTGTGGAAACTGCATAAAAATATGCGCATGTGAGCACAATTTATTGTCACATCTGATCAAGACACTATTTGGCGGAAAAGCCATCCATTAACCTAACGTTTCAAACACATCAACTCTACTGTCGTAGTAACATTGATTGCATATATATTTTTGAAAAGTTGTGGTATTTATCTTTGCCCTTGACTGTACCTATTATTAAGACAGCCACCTTAAAAATTTCACAGTTTATGTTTTTGACGCACTCGATAATTAAAGTTCCAAAAATGAATGTATAGATAACAGCAATACGCAAGTTGCAGATAAAGCGTAAAAACAAGACACTATCAAACTGATCTGATGATGGAGCAGGAAGGTGGTCATAGGAACTATGTAAGTAAGTAATACAATCCTACCGAGTTGGGGCTTCAGAATCATCTCGGCGAGAAGTAGATGGATTCAAAGTACACGAAATTTTTGAAAGATCTTATTTAAAATGACATTGACAAACAAAACATGTCGCGCAGTACTCGGTATATACAACGTGAGTAATCGTTAATAGAATTGTATTTTTTTGTGAATACAAAGGAGTCTCACCGGCGTGCTCCCGGTCCTCCTTGGGCGGCGGCTCTGCGAACACGTACGTCGTTCCTGCGGGAATGTTTCCGTTTAATTCTCTGGTATTATTTAATTTATAACTTTCTGGGTAATAATTACCTGAATTTTCTGTCTCCCCTGTTGATTCCTCCAAATCGGATTTTTCTTCCACTGTAATACAAAAAGATATTGGAAATGGGATTTAATAAGTTTAGTTCATTACATATTTATGTAAGTACATTCCTTTGAAACTTTGAGGTTTTCAACAACGACGATACATACCCGCGGCATCGGCCGGCTTGGCGGGCTTGGGCGCGGGCGAGGCCCACTTGTCCTGCGCGTCGCGCAGCATCTTCTCGCCCGCGGTCAGCGCGTCCGACACGCGCCACAGCGACCGGATCACGCCTACGCCGACAACACACGTTACGTTCCAACATTCATTGGAAATTTCTGTACATCCAAATGAAAAATTCCAAGATCTTTACAAACTTTTTGGACCTTTGCATCGTCTGAAATCTGGCAACGTTTTAAGCAGTTTTCTTTGACCCGTTTGGATTGTCCGTGAAGATAAATGAGGCAAAATCGTGAGGCAAAACGAAATCACGAAACACGAGTAAGAGTGTTTCATGACACTGTAATGAGCGTTGTGGTACAGTCAGTTGCAGAGCACTAGAACCCTTCTGCCATACAAACATATATGAGCAAGCGCCACACGCCGGGAGCCTCTGGCCACGTGGTCCGAGTGCTCTGTCCGATTACTCGGACAAAGCTCTGTGGACTGTTTTTTCCTGTTGGTTAAAGCTACGGTCTCGTGAGACCGTAGGGAGGGCTGTGGTACCGGGCGTGGAGCTGCCGTCGCACGGCTTGGCCTGCGTGAGCGCGAGCGAGATCTGCTCGGTGTGGTGCTTGAAGGCCGCGTAGTCCTGCTCCGCGCCCGCCTCCACCACTACGCTTAATGTCTCGTGCCCTGGCAAAATAATATTGCATTTTAGGCCTGGAAATAATCCGCCTACACACACTTAAAATCAAATAATTCCGTTATTAAGGGAGGTACAAAAAATACTGTCAGATAATGAAAGTAGTAATAGGAAAGAAGTATGCAGGCCTCGGTCTTGGCGCTGTGGTCTGGTCCCGCGGGCTCGCTGAGCGCGAGCTGCGGCGGCCCCGTGTCGGGTCGCGGCCGCGGTCACCTCACCTTTGAGCACGAGCTCGTTGAGCTGCGCGATGAGTGCGTCGCGCATGGCCTTGGTGTCGTACTGCGTGGAGATCACCTCGGGCGGCAGCTCGATCTCGTACGGGGTTATCTTCATGTATCTGTCGGTAGAACTGAATTCATATATCCCGCTAGTCTCTTTTACACGGTATAAGAAGTATTTCTCTAAAAGTGTGAGGCGTTAATAACTAATAATACAAGACAACACAACGGGGCTCGTTGACCTGACGGCGGCGGCGGCGGCGTGGCGCGCGAACACGTGCGCGTGCGCGTGCAGCGGGTGGCGGCAGGCGTACACACACACAGTCGCAGGTACACACACACACACACACACCTGACGGCGGCGGCGGCGGCGTGGCGCGCGAACACGTGCGCGTGCGCGTGCAGCGGGTGGCGGCAGGCGTACACACACACAGTCGCAGGTACACACACACACACACACACACACACACCTGACGGCGGCGGCGGCGGCGTGGCGCGCGAACACGTGCGCGTGCGCGTGCAGCGGGTGGCGGCAGGCGTACACACACACAGTCGCAGGTACACACACACACACACACACACACACCTGACGGCGGCGGCGGCGGCGTGGCGCGCGAACACGTGCGCGTGCGCGTGCAGCGGGTGGCGGCAGGCGTACACACACACAGTCGCAGGTACACACACACACACACACACACACACCTGACGGCGGCGGCGGCGGCGTGGCGCGCGAACACGTGCGCGTGCGCGTGCAGCGGGTGGCGGCAGGCGTACACACACACAGTCGCAGGTACACACACACACACACACACACACACCTGACGGCGGCGGCGGCGGCGTGGCGCGCGAACACGTGCGCGTGCGCGTGCAGCGGGTGGCGGCAGGCGTACACACACACAGTCGCAGGTACACACACACACACACACACACACACCTGACGGCGGCGGCGGCGGCGTGGCGCGCGAACACGTGCGCGTGCGCGTGCAGCGGGTGGCGGCAGGCGTACACACACACAGTCGCAGGTACACACACACACACACACACACACACCTGACGGCGGCGGCGGCGGCGTGGCGCGCGAACACGTGCGCGTGCGCGTGCAGCGGGTGGCGGCAGGCGTACACACACACAGTCGCAGGTACACACACACACACACACACACACACCTGACGGCGGCGGCGGCGGCGTGGCGCGCGAACACGTGCGCGTGCGCGTGCAGCGGGTGGCGGCAGGCGTACACACACACAGTCGCAGGTACACACACACACACACACACACACACCTGACGGCGGCGGCGGCGGCGTGGCGCGCGAACACGTGCGCGTGCGCGTGCAGCGGGTGGCGGCAGGCGTACACACACACAGTCGCAGGTACACACACACACACACACACACACACCTGACGGCGGCGGCGGCGGCGTGGCGCGCGAACACGTGCGCGTGCGCGTGCAGCGGGTGGCGGCAGGCGTACACACACACAGTCGCAGGTACACACACACACACACACACACACACCTGACGGCGGCGGCGGCGGCGTGGCGCGCGAACACGTGCGCGTGCGCGTGCAGCGGGTGGCGGCAGGCGCGCGCGCGCACGGTACGCGGGCGCGCGCAGGCGGCGCGCATGCGCAGATACACCGCGAGCGACAGGCACAGCGCCGCGCGGGACAGGCGCCGCGCGCGCCCGCTCACGCCGCACTGCTCGCAGCGCGACCAGAACATCACCTGCGGACCGACAGGTGAAGCGTCGCCATTATCACTATCGTCGAATCGTCGAACACCGGTTTTTAAATCGTTAGTTTAACTTTCCTACATATAACGTTAACCGCGTTTTGTTTTGCGTAGTTCTGTGGTTAATTAGTGATGTAGTTTATCTGTCAATCTCCACCTGCAGCTTGGCCAACAAAACATCACCACAAAGTTTCAGGCGTGGTATGCTGATTTGCCACACGGGTGAGACTCTTGTTTTGACGCTAACTAAAACGACATGTAATTGTCCGTGCGCATCTAATACTCGCATATAAACAACTGCAGAGTAAGCTTCATTGGATGCGTCAGAAAAACCATGCAATTCATTAACTGCATCAATTTCCCTTGTGAAGAGGTGACATAGACGACGTAGACTTGCTGGATGTTTTCCCCAACTCATAATAAAGTGTCGCAAGTTTGGTTGCAGCGTAGGCTCCACCATTAAATTGTCATTTAGCGCAACTCCATTTTCATTTTTACATGATACATCGAAGACAACTCAACTTTAGTAATGGTCTTAACTTCCCTAACGACTTCGTGGTGTGGTAAGTAGACTGAACCTACATGAAGTTCCTGCCCCGGTACCAACACCATATGGCCTAACTGTAAGTACTCGTTTATCACATCAGTATATCTTCCTTTTAGTATCTTATTTTTTGTGGTCTTTATCTCCAATGATTTTAGTCTTTTTATTGCAATTTTATAAGTTTCCATTTTGCAGGTTGGCTCCTCATAGCGGTGGCAATTTCACAACGTATCTACCATCGTCATCTCTATGAGTCATGGCTGAGAAGATGTATTCGCGTCTTTGTTCTTCCTTTTGTTAATTCGTGCACTCAATAATGGTTCGCTTTCTAACTCCCAGAACCGATTTATTATTTCATTATCTTCTACTTGCGTATGAAACACGGATATTTTGTTTTTTACACCTGCTGCGTCCAGTGGCCCAGACAATATCCAGCCCAAAAAGTACACTGTGCTACTGTGGACCCTGCGGGCCCTCTCAATACACCGTCCTTTAAGACTTGGCTATGGCTATAGACTTCCGCTCCCAACAAAATGTAAATTTTATCGGGTGAATTAAAATTTGTATTCGCCAGGTACAATGTATCGAGCTGATCTGATAATGGAGCAAGAAAGATGGTCATAGGAACTCTGTAATAAAATAATGCCATCCTACCAAGTTTGTGCTGTTTAGGATCGTTTCGATGAGTAGTTGATGGATGTTAAAAAAAAGTACAGTCGCCAATAAAAGCTTGTCACAAAAACTTATTCAACATATACGTTGCTCTAACCGAAAACGGTAGCCATTACTACAAACCCTAAGGCTGATAAACACCGAGATGAAATAAATAGCAACTTCTTGATCCTAAGTAATTTGCGCCACATCTAGCTACCGATATTTGTTTCTTTACATAGGCATGACTGCAAAATTAAAAAAGGAAAATATTAACACCCGATCAAAATAAGACTACGCATACCACAATCACTTCCCACACAAACCGCCTCGTCACAGAATATCGCAACTCAATAAGTATAGAAAACACTCGCCTGCTTGACGAGCTCCTCCTTGGGCTTGTCCACCGCACTGTGTCCGATCACGTTGCACGTCACCGTGATGCACGCGTCGCCGTGCACGAACCTGGCACCAATGATATAAACACTTATTTAAAGAGAAAAACAGGCATTAGCTAACGAGCGTATTTCCACGACACTTACGCCCTTTAGCTGAGAAGCGCATTTTTTTGGCAATAACTCAAAAACGGTATATCCAATCATGTAAAAAAAAACTTTGAAAGTATTTATTAAGGTTTATCTTTCTAATTTAAATATGTACCCACACCCTCCTAGAAATATATTGTTTTTCTTATTTAACTATCTAACTAACTAGCGGCTAATAAAATACGTATACTTCAAATTTTTTTTGAGTAAAATGCCTGTGACCTCGGACAGACGGACATAACGTAACTATAAGGGAGCCTTTTTTGCTATTTTCGTTACGGAACCCCGACCAATCGAAAGACAGAAAAATGCAGAATTAATCATTTATTTTTAAATCCTTAAACTCCGCTCAAAATCATCATGTAAAGATGCAATTTCCGATACGTAGGTATTCTCTCTCGATTTTTTTTCTACCTTCTACCTCATTGGTTATTGGTCCTATGAGGGACGTGCGCCTCCCAATACCACTTCAGCTTAGCAATTCTTCGGACTATGTCTGACTGTCTGTCACTTTCGGTGTTCTGTCAGGGAGATCCTTGGCAAAGGTCTTTGACCAGCGGTGGAAATCATTCGGATGTAATAAAGTTCCTACACTTATGTATGTAGATCTTTTGGAGTTTAAATGCATAAAGCTCGTAGATCTTCCTAGTCACCGACCTGCGCACGTGCTGGTTGACGGGCACGCTGCAGGTGCTGGCGGGGCACTTGTACTCGCTGTTGAAGCAGTACTTGTCCAGGAATGCACCCAGCGTGATGTCGTGCCGCCCGTACATCTCCATCGTCACTATCCTGGAACATCAACACACGTCAAGGCTCGATTCAATCTGATGCTGACAACATCGTACATGACTATTGACTAGTTTAACCTAGCTCGTTTAATCAATCCAATTAGGTCACAGCATAAGCGGGGTCACTATTGAGTAGAAACACTCTGCATTTTTTGGTTCGGCTTTGCGTCTCATTCATGTTTTTTTCAGCTAAGTACCAAATGATATAAACAACAAAATATGTCATTTTTGATTTACATTATAGCTAGAAGATTCAATGGCTGACATAGCGTCTCTTCTGCGGGGACGGAAAGTAACCCTGCTGGTGGTGGGCGCAGGACAACGGGTCGCACTCCACTCACCAGGGGTTGACGCAGAAGTCGGGCACGTTGGCGGACTGCTGGCTGTAGCTGTACAGCAGCACGCCCAGCTGCTGGTGGTGGGCGGGGAACAGCGGGTCGCGCTCCACTCACCAGGGATTGACGCAGAAGTCGGGCACGTTGGCGGACTGCTGGCTGTAGCTGTACAGCAGCACGCCCAGCTGCTGGTGGTGGGCGGGGGACAGCGGGTCGCGCTCCATTCACCAGGGATTGACGCAGAAGTCGGGCACGTTGGCGGACTGCTGGCTGTAGCTGTACAGCAGCACGCCCAGCTGCTGGTGGTGGGCGGGGGACAGCGGGTCGCGCTCCACTCACCAGGGATTGACGCAGAAGTCGGGCACGTTGGCGGACTGCTGGCTGTAGCTGTACAGCAGTCACCCAGCTGCTGGTGGTGGGCGGGGGACAGCGGGTCGCGCTCCACTCACCAGGGATTGACGCA
This sequence comes from Hedya salicella, assembly GCA_905404275.2. Lineage (NCBI taxonomy): Eukaryota > Metazoa > Arthropoda > Insecta > Lepidoptera > Tortricidae > Hedya > Hedya salicella. Next base: position 25,299,567 of record FR990106.1, on the reverse strand, counting down.
GAAGTCGGGCACGTTGGCGGACTGCTGGCTGTAGCTGTACAGCAGCACGCCCAGCTGCTGGTGGTGGGCGGGGGACAGCGGGTCGCGCTCCATTCACCAGGGATTGACGCAGAAGTCGGGCACGTTGGCGGACTGCTGGCTGTAGCTGTACAGCAGCACGCCCATTTGCTGGTGGTGGGCGGGGGACAGCGGGTCGCGCTCCACTCACCAGGGATTGACGCAGAAGTCGGGCACATTGGCGGACTGCTGGCTGTAGCTGTACAGCAGCACGCCCAGCTGCTGGTGGCGGGCGGGGGACAGCGGGTCGCGCTCCACTCACCAGGGATTGACGCAGAAGTCGGGCACGTTGGCGGACTGCTGGCTGTAGCTGTACAGCAGCACGCCCAGCTGCTGGTGGTGGGCGGGGGACAGCGGGTCGCGCTCCACTCACCAGGGATTGACGCAGAAGTCGGGCACGTTGGCGGACTGCTGGCTGTAGCTGTACAGCAGCACGCCCAGCTGCTGGTGGTGGGCGGGGGACAGCGGGTCGCACTCCACTCACCAGGGATTGGCACAGAAGTCGGGCACGTTGGCGGACTGCTGGCTGTAGCTGTACAGCAGCACGCCCAGTTGCTGGTGGTGGGCGGGGGACAGCGGGTCGCGCTCCACTCACCAGGGATTGACGCAGAAGTCGGGCACGTTGGCGGACTGCTGGCTGTAGCTGTACAGCAGCACGCCCAGCTGCTGGTGGTGGGCGGGGGACAGCGGGTCGCGCTCGCGTTCTTCCGCCCTCTCCTCGGGCTCGGGCTGCGGCACGCTGCGCTTCACCACCGATGGCTTGTACATGGGACATTCCGCTAGAAACAAAATCAGCCACGATGGAGCCAGATAAATCACTTAACGTCTAGGACAAAACTTGGTAATTTTCAAACAGCTTAAACGAATTTCTTAAGTCGCGTACTGAATGCGTGAAAATTGTGACAAATAAAGGAACAACGACACCGGTTTTTAAAACACGGAACCGCTCTGTTTAGGGTGTTTTAACCAGCGGCGTGATCGTTTCTTTATTTGTTACGGTTGGCACACGCGTCGCCACCTCACTTATACTTGTATCCGTTATTGGCGGGAAGGCTGCTCACGCTTGTGTTTATCGTCGAGCCGGCAGCCCGTGGCGCGGAAGTGCGCCAGCGCAGCGCGCAGCGCGGGGTCGTCGGCCGCCGCGCGCAGCGGCTCCGACACGAACGGGTGCTGCTCCTGGCGACAACAACGACACACGTCACGGCCGAGACCTTCGCGTCCTGAACTAACTGTGATGGAGCAGTGTGGTGAATGCTAACAAAATTAGCAGTTGGGATTGCCCTGTTACTGGAAAAGTATCCGCGTGGCAGAATCCAAAGCCGAGACTTGATTGAAATTGAAACTAGATCACACATCACTTTGATTGTGATCGTGACTTCAAAATTTCGTGTCAGGTTTAACTATGTACGAAAAATCTAAACAATGGACCGATCTCAACGGCACCGATCTTGACCTCGCTGGCGCGCACGGGCACGTTCAGCAGCGGCCGCGGGAAGTACTCGCGGGGGGCAGCGGCCCGGGGTCACGGCACTGACCTTGACCTCGAGCACGCTGTGGCGCGGCCTGCTGGCGCGGCGTGTGCGGGGCGTGTGCGGGGCGCGCGCGGGCACGTTCAGCAGCGGCCGCGGGAAGTACTCGCGGGGGGCAGCGGCCCGGGGTCACGGCACTGACCTTGACCTCGAGCACGCTGTGGCGCGGCCTGCTGGCGCGGCGTGTGCGGGGCGTGTGCGGGGCGCGCGCGGGCACGTTCAGCAGCGGCCGCGGGAAGTACTCGCGGGGGGCAGCGGCCCGGGGTCACGGCACTGACCTTGACCTCGAGCACGCTGTGGCGCGGCCTGCTGGCGCGGCGTGTGCGGGGCGTGTGCGGGGCGCGCGCGGGCACGTTCAGCAGCGGCCGCGGGAAGTACTCGCGGGGGGCAGCGGCCCGGGGTCACGGCACTGACCTTGACCTCGAGCACGCTGTGGCGCGGCCTGCTGGCGCGGCGTGTGCGGGGCGTGTGCGGGGCGCGCGCGGGCACGTTCAGCAGCGGCCGCGGGAAGTACTCGCGGGGGGCAGCGGCCCGGGGTCACGGTACTGACCTTGACCTCGAGCACGCTGTGGCGCGGCCTGCTGGCGCGGCGTGTGCGGGGCGCGCGCGGGCACGTTCAGCAGCGGCCGCGGGAAGTACTCGCGGGGGGCAGCGGCCCGGGGTCACGGCACTGACCTTGACCTCGAGCACGCTGTGGCGCGGCCTGCTGGCGCGGCGTGTGCGGGGCGTGTGCGGGCACGTTCAGCAGCGGCCGCGGGAAGTACTCGCGGGGGGCAGCGGCCCGGGGTCACGGCACTGACCTTGACCTCGAGCACGCTGTGGCGCGGCCTGCTGGCGCGGCGTGTGCGGGGCGTGTGCGGGGCGCGCGCGGGCACGTTCAGCAGCGGCCGCGGGAAGTACTTTCGCAGCGGGCAGCGGCGGCCCGCCTCCGTCTCCAGGTACGGCGGCGGGATCAGCACGTTCGGCGAGATCGACAGCACCGTGTCGTCCGTTGACCATCTGTACATAACGACATCGCTTAAAAAAGAGATGTGATTGAAAGTAGTCACTCAGAGCTCAAACAGACTCGAGAGAAACTAATTGGTTTCCCCTCTGGGACTCGTAACGTTCGGTCTCTCGCCAAAGCGGTTCAGAGGAATTCCTGTTGAGTCTCTTTACCGACACTGCACGATTCTGACAACTCACTTACCCATTTCGGAAAGAAGAAAGCAGTTCTGCTAACCTCTCCATTTGCATCGAATTCATCTCTTAACGGCGGTGGCAGCACACCACCAACTATCCCGTTTTGTGGGCACATCATGCCGGAAACTCGAATCACGCAAAGAGGGGAATGTTCTGAAGCATTTTTTAAGTTGGAAACCACCATCACGTTTCCATCATCGCACCTCCCGCCTAAAGAACAAAGTACATCCCCACTAGCTGGATATTTGGTATCCCAAAAATAAACAGACATCACGCTCATTTACCATGAACTCGGAAGTTGTGGAATGAGCTTCCCCTAGGTGGTTCCGGGGCGCTATAACATGGGATTCTTCAAGAAGCGAGTTAACAGGAGAGGGCACTCAAAGTTGGCAACGTATGGGCGATTCCTTCGGTGTTTTTTCAGGTTTGTAAAATCTGAAAAGATGGTTGCCACAGCGCCTCTCGATATCAAAAGCGATGGCTCACACATTTAGTGTCGACTGCGCGGTACAGACCTGTCGACGTGCGTGTCGGCGGTCAGGCTCTGTGCGGGCAGGAACACGTCGTCGTCGGCGGCGGCGGGCGCCCGCAGCGGGTCGCTGTTGTCCCGGATGGGCACGCCGCAGCTCTGCCGCTCGCCCGAGCCCGCCGCGGCCCCGCCCGTCAGGGGATCCGAAAACTTCTCACTCTCGTCTCGGGCAACATCAGGACCCTCATCGAGTGACGCCTTATCGTTTTCTGGAACTGCTGTTCAAAAGAAGACACGGTTACGTAACCGGTAGAGGACGCCTCATTTCAATAGAGTTTATAGGTTACAAAATTGAAGTAAAACAGTTATAAAAATCGATAAAAAATACTTAAAATCGAACAAATTACCATCAGCTTGAATATCGCTCGTTGTATCGTCTTTTTTCTCGTGTTCACCGCACTGCGCCACTGGCTCGGAGTCCTCAAGGGTCCCCTCTCCCGCCTCATCTCCGTTCCCATCTTCGGCTTCGACCGCGTCCTCCGTCTCGTGGACGTCATCGGCCTCGTCGAAGCCCCCGGGCTCGGGTAAGGTCGCCTCGATGTCAGTGAGGAAGGCGCGCTCGAGCTTCCAGTTGTAGCAGGCCAGAAGCATGAAGCGCACGACGCGCTTGACGCGCGCCAGCTCGGGCAGCGGCGCGCCGCGCAGCACGACGCAGCAGCCGAGCTGCGGCTCCGCGCAGCCCTCCAGCGACATTAGCGTCTTGCTGGGGTCTGGAGGAAATTTACAACTACTCTAAGCGTACACTTTAATTTAAAGGGACGGTCAGCGTTTACGGTTCGACCGGCAGGGGTACTGCGGATATAATTTTATCACATCTATTCCGTGCCGTGAGCCAGTGCGACGTGGGCGAGTCCAATTTCGCCTCACAGAGCACGCTGTGATACTCGTTTATTAGCACGTATACTCACACGTGGTGACGGCGAACCGGCGGCACTCGCCCAGGCGCGGTATGGCGATCCTGGCGTCCACGGAAGCCACCAGGTCGGCCTTGACCGTCCTGGCGGCCCGCTGCAGCGCCCGCTCGCCCACGCCGGTGGCCAGCGCCACGTGCGCGCGTCGCAGCGCGTCCTGCACGGGCCGCGATACTCACACGTGGTGACGGCGAACCGGCGGCACTCGCCCAGGCGCGGTATGGCGATCCTGGCGTCCACGGAAGCCACCAGGTCGGCCTTGACCGTCCTGGCGGCCCGCTGCAGCGCCCGCTCGCCCACGCCGGTGGCCAGCGCCACGTGCGCGCGTCGCAGCGCGTCCTGCACGGGCCGCGATACTCACACGTGGTGACGGCGAACCGGCGGCACTCGCCCAGGCGCGGTATGGCGATCCTGGCGTCCACGGAAGCCACCAGGTCGGCCTTGACCGTCCTGGCGGCCCGCTGCAGCGCCCGCTCGCCCACGCCGGTGGCCAGCGCCACGTGCGCGCGTCGCAGCGCGTCCTGCACGGGCCGCGATACTCACACGTGGTGACGGCGAACCGGCGGCACTCGCCCAGGCGCGGTATGGCGATCCTGGCGTCCACGGAAGCCACCAGGTCGGCCTTGACCGTCCTGGCGGCCCGCTGCAGCGCCCGCTCGCCCACGCCGGTGGCCAGCGCCACGTGCGCGCGTCGCAGCGCGTCCTGCACGGGCCGCGATACTCACACGTGGTGACGGCGAACCGGCGGCACTCGCCCAGGCGCGGTATGGCGATCCTGGCGTCCACGGAGGCCACCAGGTCGGCCTTGACCGTCCTGGCGGCCCGCTGCAGCGCCCGCTCGCCCACGCCGGTGGCCAGCGCCACGTGCGCGCGTCGCAGCGCGTCCTGCACGGGCCGCGATACTCACACGTGGTGACGGCGAACCGGCGGCACTCGCCCAGGCGCGGTATGGCGATCCTGGCGTCCACGGAAGCCACCAGGTCGGCCTTGACCGTCCTGGCGGCCCGCTGCAGCGCCCGCTCGCCCACGCCGGTGGCCAGCGCCACGTGCGCGCGTCGCAGCGCGTCCTGCACGGGCCGCGATACTCACACGTGGTGACGGCGAACCGGCGGCACTCGCCCAGGCGCGGTATGGCGATCCTGGCGTCCACGGAGGCCACCAGGTCGGCCTTGACCGTCCTGGCGGCCCGCTGCAGCGCCCGCTCGCCCACGCCGGTGGCCAGCGCCACGTGCGCGCGTCGCAGCGCGTCCTGCACGGGCCGCGATACTCACACGTGGTGACGGCGAACCGGCGGCACTCGCCCAGGCGCGGTATGGCGATCCTGGCGTCCACGGAGGCCACCAGGTCGGCCTTGACCGTCCTGGCGGCCCGCTGCAGCGCCCGCTCGCCCACGCCGGTGGCCAGCGCCACGTGCGCGCGTCGCAGCGCGTCCTGCACGGGCCGCGATACTCACACGTGGTGACGGCGAACCGGCGGCACTCGCCCAGGCGCGGTATGGCGATCCTGGCGTCCACGGAGGCCACCAGGTCGGCCTTGACCGTCCTGGCGGCCCGCTGCAGCGCCCGCTCGCCCACGCCGGTGGCCAGCGCCACGTGCGCGCGTCGCAGCGCGTCCTGCACGGGCCGCGCCACGGCACCGCGCACCAGCACGACGTCGGGCCGCAGCGCCGTGATGCGCGCCGCGCAGCGCACCAGGTACTCGCGCTCCTGCGGACAGCGGCCGTCAGAGCGGGGCCGGGCGAGGCGGGGGGGTTGTGGAACTATGCCGCCACGACGACATTACACTTGCGGTCGGACCGACCATTAAAGAGGCAAGGTGCTCATTAGGTACGCGTTCATTTATACCTCCGAGGGCAATGGTGGGATCTGTGGATCGAGCCGCATACCCAACGAGCAAAATTGTCATATAAGGCCAGTCTTATACGACTTCAAGTTATGCAACAGTTATTTAGTTGTATTTAGCTGACTATTACGTTGTATAGACGTTTACTATACGACTTTTTGACGCATGACCTGAATGTCATATTATGTAGGCCAAATAAACGTTTTCACGACTATATTATACGACGTTATATAACGTAGAACAACTATATTATGTGACGTTGTATAATGGTGATAGTATATAGGTCGAATAGACGTCTTCACAACTATATTATATGGCGTTATGTAATGGTGTTACAGGTTTAATAAACATCTTCACGTCTATATTATACGACGTTATTTAACGATGTCATACATAGGTTGAATAAATGTCTTCACAACTATATTATGTGTGGTTATATAATGGTGATAATTCAGGTTGAATAGACGTCTTCCTAACTATATAATACTAGAAGGTGCCCGCAACTTCGTTCGCGGAGGAGAAAAAGTCATAAGCCCTCTTTTTTTCTTCAGCTTTGTCGGGTAAAAAGTATCCTTTAACCATCTGGAGATACCCAGCTACCCGTGTACCAAAAATAATCGAAATCTGTTTCGCCGATTTGGCGTAATGAAGCCACAACGACACATACGAAGATACAATACAACAATTATTTATTGCACACCAACAACAGAAACAGTACAATAGAGTCTTAACATAATATATGACAGAAAATAGGCGGTCTTATCGCTAAAGAGCGATCTCTTCCAGACAACCTACAAACCAAAACTAAAGATACAAACATACAAAAAAAAACGATTCAGTGTCCTCCAAATAGTCCGTTACTACATAGTTTCTTTGAAAATATATTCAAATTAACTATTCAATAAACGTCTTCACGTCTATATTATACAACGTTACATAATGGTGTCAATATATAGGTTGAATAAACGTTAAGACAAACCATTTCAATGACGTCATATTATGGTGTCGGTCATAACGCTTATTGGACAGCGTATTAGTCATATAAGCGTTTTAGAAGAATCAAAGTTAAATGCAAAGAAATATTCATCATGTGCACAACCTCAACAGAACTTTAATATAATTGATCTGTCGCTAAAACATTTGTAAATAATAATAATATAACACGTTTATAATTGTCGTATAATATACGTTTAAGAACGTGTATGCAACTAAAACATCACATTACGGTGGCTATGTTACTTTAATTGGACCATCTTGGAGCATCTCGGACCATGCTCAGTGTAGGGTTCCGCACCAGTTCATTCCAAAAAATGCACACTACAGATGAAAAACATGCGATATGAAAAAGTGCAATAGCAAAAAAGCGTATCTCCACGGCACATACGTCCATTTGTTGAGAAGCGCCGTTTTTCAGCAATAACTTAAAAACGGTATGTTCGATCATGTTACAAACAATTTTCGATAAAAGTATTTATTAAGCTTTAAGGTTAGAAATTAGGGGGGAGGAAGAGGAAGAGGAATGCACGTTAGAGGGTCTGTTACTGCCGGCCTCAAAAACCATGCATTGACTTTTCGACACATTGTATTTTAACCCGTGACTCACGGCGTACTCTTCACATATTCCAATTAGCCTTCTTAGGCCAGGCTTAAGGTGCGTCCACACTTGTATCATTTGCTCGTATCCGATCATTGTCCCGTGGCATGACTGCGTATCGCGCTGCTTGGACGCTCACTGTCGGCATTCCGTATCATTTGCGCCGCCGCGTGAAGAAACGCGTCCACACTAAGCCTTAGCGTATCACCGTATCCGATCACCACGCCGATCATTTTGCATGCTGCAGTTTGGGCGCTAGCCGTATCGTTTCACCGCTCCGGTCATTTTAGCATTTCGCCGATCATAATTTTTCGCGTGATCGTTCTTCTGTAGTAGCGTTGTGTTCCGTGTAAAACTGTTGCACTCTGCGATCGCGCATCAAATTGTTTAACACCCGTGCAGAAACTTGAAGATCATTATCATGACAGCTGATAAGCCGCGAGCGCCGAGCACCAGCGTGGACAGCAGCGCCCATGCGTCGGCGGCACCGCGCGCGGAGCAACTAAAAATGACAGTACTTTGGAAATTCGCCGTAACACACCTGCGCCGGCGACTCAAGCCACGCCTCTCGGCCATCTCTTTCACGCGTAGCTGCAATGGACGAGACAGAAGGTGATCGCGGAAAAACCGACTCGAGATGGATCGCGGCGTATCATAACCGCGTAGCATGATCGCGTGTCATGATCGCTAGTGTGGACGTCGCACCGTCGCGATCATGCCGCGCTCGTCCGCGATCGCGATTTCAAGCGATCTGATCGGCGCAACGTCCAAACGCGTGATCGTGGCACGCGATCATGCCACGCGACGATGATCTGATACAGGCAAATGATACAAATGTGGACGCACCTCTAGATTTTTTTATTTTATTTATTAACCATCAGAATAAGTAGCGGCTTACACAAGACACCTATTCTCCAAATTTCATCAATGTACATCTTGTAGTTTTTGAGTAAAATGCCTGTGACATACGGACGGACATGACGAAACTATAAGGGTTCCGTTTTTGCCATTTTGGGTACGGAACCCTAAAAATATGGATGGAAAGATGAAAGAAGTGGAAATATGGCCGCGTTGACTCAGGGACTCAAGAAAATGTTTATATGACTTTTTCGTTATCTTAGTGTTGTAAAGAAGTCGCCATGTAACGTAAACAAGATGTAACGTAAACATGGATGGACTTTTGAAAATAAATAATATTATAAATGATTTACTGCAACAATTGAAATAAAAAGAAATAATAGTTAATTTTTTCTTAAAAATTTAGTTAAATTTCCCTGAAGCACATACATTATACTTTGTTCACTACTCCTTAAATACACCTATTGCTAATTGCATCATTAATATTTTGTTATAATAGACATTTAACTTCACTTTACTTACCTTTTTATTAACTTTGTTAAATATCACGCGCAAAATTGCCACAGCCAAAACAGTTGTCATAATAGAGTCGTGTTGACGATTACTCTTTTAGTCATCCAACGACGTCATTATAACTCTTAAGTGACTTAAGCGGTCACAATATGGTCTCACCATAACCAGTATCTGATGACCCTTTTATGTCACTTCGATATATCGACATGTAGTAATTGACTAACTTCTATGTAACTACTAGAAGACTATAAAGTCGGTTATAAACGATTATTTTACGTTTTTGCGACCAACTCTATGAGACCAAGGTAAAATTCAAAACGTTTACTTGACCAGTATACAACATTAAATTGTTACTTGGGAAGCTAAACCTATACCACGAAACGAATGCTTATCAAGCGACTCGTGTTACCAAAGGGCTTTTCCATTGAGAATTTAGACTCAACTTCACCAAAGCTAACGTACAGCAAACACCCTCACATACTTACCTGCAAAAGTACGGGCTCCAGCGAGGTCAATTTGCCCTCCACGCGCTGGTACGCGATGGAACAGTCCAGCAGCAGGACTGTCGGGTTGTCGATCTCTTGGGGCATCCCTCTGATTACATGTAAAATTACATAACACGGCTATAAAAGTGGTGTTCTACAGACCCGGCTGCAATTCAATGCCATCGAAATGTAGACGTTTCTAGAACGGTTATATTTATTCCAAAATAAAGATCAATAGCAAGATTTCTAAAACTAAAATGAACCGACGATCTAGTGAACATTGCGGGAAGCTGTTGAATGAAGGCAGCGCACGACTGGTCGTTGTGAAGATTCTTAAAGAGATCCAGCCTTGGACAAAATCACCATGATCCACTACTATACAAATGATTTGCTGGCGTACATCGTTTGCTTTAGTACCATGTAGTACCACGAATATAAGTTACATCGGCAATCTTCGGCCACGCCGACGAGTGCTGACAAGTACCGAATGAAACCGAACGTGTGACCATTTCAATTAAGACCTTGTAGCACTATACGTACGGTACATATGCAATGGCAGGTGAGGTCGTGCTCTCGCTCGTGGCGGCTGACGCGGCGCCAGACAACATGGCGGGCGCCGGAGCTGCCGGCGTCGGGCGCTAAATTTAGGCGCGGCGTTGAAGATTTTACCCCAGCAAACGCGCTGCCTTATAATTTATTTATTTAATATTAATTAGATAATCTGTTTTCAAAAAATGCTTTCTACGCAGGTACATCGTTGTAACTTATATTTGTGGTACTACTGTACGTGAGAGAGGCGGATGTCGATGTTCCCGCTGTACATGTCTGCAACAGCCGCATCCCACGACAGCAGCCCCAGTACTTCAGTACCTGTGCGCCACGTTCTTGGTGAGCACGACGCCGGGCACGACGCAGCTGTCGCGCGGGTGCCCGTCGCGCAACTTCTTCACCTGCACGTAGTTGCGGATGTCGATGTCGCTGCTGTGCATGTCTGGAAACAGTCCAAAATTCAGCTCCAGTTCGCTCTTCAAGTTCAGTACGAACGCTTGCCCTTTAGCCTCGATTCTTCGATAGAAAAAGCTGAATCCATCTTATCATTATACACAGGCTCCGCTAGTTTCCCAGCAAGATTGAATCAGAAATGACAAATTAAAGTAAGTGACAGAGCCCTAAGAATTATTAAAGTATCCCGTCCACTGCCAGAGTACTGGCAGTGGACGGGACGTATTGCTTGTGGAATCGACGGCCGGTGCGGCGGAAAGGTACTTGAGTGGCGATTACGTACCAGATGAGGAATCGACAGGTCCATAGTACCGACCGAAGACGCACTGCGGGAGCAGCACGTCGAGCCAGGCCGCGGACAGCGACTCCGCCGAGAGCCACCGCAGCAGCCAGTGCTGGTGCCGGTGGTGGTGGCGGGCCTCACTCACCCGGCGCGGTGGCCTCGGCAGCCTGCACGCACAGCGGGAGCAGCACGTCGAGCCAGGCCGCGGACAGCGACTCCGCCGAGAGCCACCGCAGCAGCCAGTGCTGGTGCCGGTGGTGGTGGCGGGCCTCACTCACCCGGCGCGGTGGCCTCGGCAGCCTGCACGCACAGCGGGAGCAGCACGTCGAGCCAGGCCGCGGACAGCGACTCCGCCGAGAGCCACTGTCGCATCAACAGCTGCAAGTGGTCCTGGCCGGCGGCCGCGATGGCCGGGCACAGCTTCGGGCCCTCGCTGGACCCTAAGTGAAACAATGACGTATAACCAGCCCATGATTTATACCAGGGGCCATGGAGGATAGAGGTAAGGAAGACAATTTCATACAGGAAAACACATCACAAAGTGTCCAGTGTAATGTATATGAAGCATAACATATTTCCCAATGATGCTAATGTAGCAAAACTTCCGACGAGTAATGATAAGCATTAAAAAACAAAGCTATCAAACTATTTTTCTTTACAAAATCTTTCTGGAGTGCAGTAATAAATACCTTCAGAGTTTTCCATGTTGGGGCTCTCTTCCTCGCTGGACGGCGACGACTTCGGCTCTGCAGACAAGACATGTAGCACATGACATGGACCCGTGACAGTGGGATAACAAGATGAACTGCCCCGCTGTAAACTAATGAGCGCTTCTATGATCTATCGTACACCGACACGACATTACCGTCACGATCTAGCGCCGCAGCCGCTTTTATATTTCCGTTCACAATATCGACATAATCATAATCTGAAATCGAAATAAACGTAAAAGTTGCTACATACAATTCCATACATTTAGTGCCCGCTCCTATATCGTGCGAATAATATCGTGTCGTTCAGCGATAACTTATTAAAACGCCCAATGCAGAAAGCCCATTAAGGGGTGCATCAAAAATTAAAGCTATTTTTAGTGAGTTTTTTGTCAAACCTAGTATATGAAACAAGCTGGTTTTCAGATATGTGTTTTTTGACTATATAACCTATTCAGCGCCTAACGCGGAAACATGTTTGTTTCAAATTTCCTCGATAGAAAAGAAATCCGAAAACGCGTCTTCATTTTCCGTTTTTTGTCTAGTTTGTACAAACGACAGATTAATAAACGGCAAAATTATGCAAAAATGTCATTCTTCCTTTTTTTTATCTTTTACGTCACTAAATAGATAACATAATAATATCTTCGATTTCATTGTACTCTTACATCTGGCGCTCTCGCCAAAAAACCTCAAGCATGTAGTGTATAAGCTTTCTCTTTCTTTGATGCGCGCGAGCAATAAATGCGTCCCTTATTACAAATTCCGCTCATTCGCCGGCTCTGCGTTTGGGGCGTGATTTACGAATAGGCATTTCTTGACGATGCAGGCCCTTAATATAGTATAGTGTTCATTCACAACTCTCGACCAAAACTAGAATCTGACGCGGTGTGTACGCGCTCTAATAACTAAATGCACATTGGACAAGTTTCAAAAAAGGACGTCTTTAAAAGCTTAAATAAAACTACCATCATTATTTCGATTAGTACCGGCTGGATAATAAGTTTTCATTGTCAAAATGTCAAAAACGTGAATAACCTGCGTATTAAAGGTCAGTTAAATAAACTCCTTTAAAACTTGTTAATGTCAAAATAACATTACTTTTTGTATTTCGGTTGGTTCATGTCATGTGCATCTAGTTAGGATAAATCAGCAAAAACTGGCTACCCTTCTACAACTGGCCATTTTACAGAAATACGTTAAAGCGGATATTACAGTGACGTTACTGCAAACAGTCTAAATCCCTAAATCTAGGACTTGGTATTGGAGTATTGTGAAAGTATTCCTAGTCTGGTTTCAGACTACAAGATTGATGACCAGTAGCTGAATGCCATTTTCTTATGCGGCCAGTTACTGACAATTTACCCTATATTACGGAAGATCAAAAGATAAACTCAAAAGGAACTGATATTGTCATGCACTTTGTATGGAATGTCTGAACAAAGCTGGAAACGTTTTTATTGGTAATTATGGTTACCTGGTTACCACTTCTGTTATGTTATATAATTACATACCAATGCTGTGGCACTATGGCAGTTTTAATGTGCATTATTATATCTTTACAAAGTGTTCAGACGGACAATTACTTTTGAGTGTAATCATTGCACAGATTTATACGATGACAACCCACTAGCATAATCACAAACACGCAAGTTATTATGTATGTCCTTGACCTGACCAAGGCGTTTGACACAGTTTCTGCAAAAATTCTGTTAAATAAACTTGAACGCCTTGGTGTTAGGGGAATCGCCCTAAATTGGTTCCGCAGTTACCTCTCTGGGAGCAAACAACTTATCAAAATTGGCCCACATGAAAGTGATCAACTTCCCATCAACTTCGGCATCCCACAAGGGAGCATACTCGGCCCGTCCCTTTTTATAGTTTACATGAACGACATCCTTGACCTTAATCTTCCGAACGCCCAAACTATATGCTATGCTGATGATACGGTGGTCTTATTCAAGGGGAATTCTTGGACGGACGTAATTTCATCCACTGAGGCTGGATTGTCGATAATCAACGTTTGGCTCAAAAATAACCTGCTAACACTGAACGCTAAAAAATGTTTCTTTGTTTGCTTTCATAAAACAGCCGCTTCAGCTCCTACAAATATTACTTCAATTAAAATTTTGCCCGAGAATATATCAACGCACTCAAATATAATTAATCCAAATTCCGACCACAACTCTCTTTCTATACAGCGCTCCGTTGCAGTCAAATACCTTGGAGTTGTGATAGACCAAAATCTCAATTTTAAATTGCACATTTTAAATCTGTCAAAAAGACTAAGAAAGCTCTCAGCAATTTTGAAAAGAATTAGGAATGCAGCCAACCTAAAGGTATTAAAACTGGTTTATATCGCCATCTGTCAATCTGTTGCTAATTACTGTATTTCCGTCTGGGGGAGTGCTGCCAAAAGTACACTCCTCGTCGCTGAAAGAGCTCAGATAACTCAGATTAAAGATTATGCTAAAGAAACCATTTAGATTTCCTACAGTTGTACTGTACAAAGAAGCGCAAGTATTAAATCTACGCCAACTCTTCGTATTGCAAGTCAGTATTGCAACTCATAAGCGCCTGCTCGGTTCGGATTTACATAAATCAATGTTAGCAAAACGTGTCTACAAATTACGACAATACTGTAAATAATAACATTGATATTAACGATTGCTCTATCCATAAGGCAAAAACATTGTTAACAGAATGGTTAATATCTCTGGATTACCAAAAGACAGAGGATACATTTAATCTGTATTCTTATTAGTAGCTAAGTTTCTTTCTTGTAATAAATAGTACTTTTAATCTGTAAAGTTTTTATGAGTATTGTTTTGTTTTATTTGTTTAATTGAGCTGAAAAATATGAAAATTACATTAAACTTATCTGGTCTCCCAAGATACAGGCATTGCCTTGTTTGGGGACCCCTGCTTATCTCAGGCAACCTTATCTCTGTGCACTAAAATATGTCTATATTTATAGTTGAAATGTAAATTGTATTCCTTGTATATTTTGTGCAATAAATAAACTATTTACTTTACTTACTTTTACTTTACTTTATGTTAGCCTTAGATAGCATGCACTGACAATTCTTCCTTGTTTTCTTAACACATTCTCAGGTCCAGGATATACCAAGATTAAGTGACCCGATGAGTCCAGTGAAATATGCTCTTCACGTATTCACGATAAATTATATCCTTTGCTGATGACTCAATAGAATGCTTCGCTGACACATCAGTGACGGCCGGGCGATTTAAAATCAGCGCCGTCCACCTACTTGCAGTGGTCGAGTTTCTAGAATATAGTCACAGTTTCTTTGAAGACTAGCAGGGCTAGCGCAATTCTACTTCGCTTTTCGCGTGACATAGGATCACCCGTCTTTCTCACACTATGCTGAAAGGAAAGAGACAGGCAATCTTTGTCGCGCGGCATGTTGTGCTGGAGGGGCAGGTAAGTTCCAAACTGCCTATTTTCCGTGGGGTGATTCTTCTTTCGTGTCGAGGTTCCTCAAATAAGGGATGCCTATATAAGGCAGCGGTGTCAACAGCCGGCGGACGCCTCCCAAGTGCGGACACGCTGGGAACGCCAGCAGGTGCGACACGGTTCGTGGTGCTGTGTCGCAGACACAGTTTGAGTAGTCCCGATGTAGTCACCGTCTTGCCACGATTTCCTTACAGCCTGGCCACGACATTGCGCGACCAGTGGCAGTGGCAAGCTACTTCTCTGTCCATTCCACGGTTCGCACGCTCACCGTACAGCGGTTAGCGAGCAACACGCGCATTGTATTACAAATACGCTCGCCGCGGCCACTGGTCGCGCAAAGTCGTGGCCGGGCCGTTATACCGGCCGACTGGAGACCTGAGCGGGGTGGTTACCTGGCGCTTGCGGCTTGGGGTTCTTGGTGATGCGCGCCGAGCTCTCGCTCAGGTCCAGGTCCAGGCAGTACGACGACACGCTCTCCACCAGCCGCGTGTGCTCCTCGTCCGCTATATAGTTAAAAATTAAACTCAATAAATAAATATCAAAGGCAATCTTACACAAATCGATCTAGTCTCTGATTAAACTCAAGTTTCCATTGTACCGTGAAAAACACGAGCATGAATTGTTAGGCGACAAATTACGGTTACCTAGGTTTAGTTCCTCTTCATTACAAATTAAAAATTCGATAGATTAGGCGACTTGTCGGCAACCGGCAACCAGGAGAGATCGGACACGCGGAATATTTTATCGTAAAATTAATTAATAACAAGCATTGATGCAAAGTCACGATAAAGTCAATGATGATGCTTGCTAGCTTACAAAACACCTATTTATTCTTGAAGACGTTCAAGTTATATTTCTCGGGGAAAAGTTAGTTGAAAGTGAGATTTTTTTTTCGAAAATCAACCGGAAAAGAGAGCAAAGCGACATAGACATCGAGGAAAAAAAATAGTCCGGGAGGGGCAGCATAAGATTTACACTGGGGGCATTAGTGTTATCAAAAATGGGTGGCCTTTTTAATGGTGCCTCAACGCGGCACTGAGGGCCACGCCCGCCAGCCAGCCCTACAGTACAAGCGAGGGACACAGTCGGCTCACGCTCGTCGTCGGCGGCGTGGTGCGGCGCGGGGCGGTACAGCGCGTAGTCCGCGAACACGCCGCCCGCCTCCGCCACGCCCGCCAGCCAGCCGCCCGCCAGCAGCGCCTGACACACCAGCCGCGCCCCAGCCCTATATAGGAACAGTCTTTCGTCACTCTGCGCCGACCACTCGGTTCATACCTAAAGTTTACAGGGCTCCCGCGAGTGCTGATCGGTTGATTGTCGCGCACGTAATGTTACAATATTATAGCTTTGCATGTAAATAGAGTATTAACTGAGGAATATGAGGATGTTACTGAGCTGAAACAGGGAGACTTGCTTTCGCCAATGCTATGCAGGCTAATTTACTGTTTTGTTGTAGAGAATATAAATTACTTCATACTAACAACTACCAAATCCAACATTCGAAAATACAGAAAATAAAAGATAGTAGGTATGTACTGTCACTTATTTTTGCACATAAGGTACACTATAAACTTTATTTTGGAGGAATTTTCCTCAGTAAAACCGTGTACGAGTATCATAGTGTAGCGGCCAGTTAGCTGCTACACTTGATTTGTAGTTTAGGGTATGTAGTTGGAGTTTGGTGAAAGATAATGAGAATTATAGAGAATGTATTGAGTAAATGCTAATACACAGTTAATAAGTTGGTTCTCTTTCTCTATGTGCGTTAAGTTCAACGTGCTTGACCGAAGTGTCTAAATATTATATTATTTATGTATGAGTAATATTCTTTGCTGTGCGACTCAAAGTAGGTCGCAAGTAAGCACAACGAAATGTACGGTGATGAAACCGTACACATAGGGTACAGCCGAATGCCGCGGTTGTGGACGCTCACCTGGTCTTGTGACTGGTGTTCTCCATGACCCACTGCATGACGTCGCACCCTCGCCACACGCCGTTGTACCGCACCAGTCGGTACCTGTAACCACCACACCTTCAACCCTGACTTCTAGCACACTTTATAGCTAAATAAATCTGTTAAAAATTACATTTTGAATAATTTATATATTCAGGCGTTGAGCCTTCGCTCCTCTCGAGGTACACGTGGCTGTGACGGCGGCAACACTGACTGACCTGTGCTGCTGCGTGGGCAGGGCGCGGTACAGCGCGGGGAACAGCTCGGCGAGAGGCTCGCTCGGCCCTCGCTCCTCCTCGCGAGCGAACATGTAATTGTCGCGCGTCTTCACGCCACTCGCTTTGTTGTCTGGGAACTTCACCTGCAGAAAAATGTGATTTCCTAAGTTTGAGGGTCCGAGGGCGAATGAGAGGTAGATAGAAGTCTTTTCTGCTTTCTCGATGTTTCCCACCATGTGTGCACTGTTACCTGCAGGTGGTCCTGCAGCGAGCGCAGGTCGGGCGACTCCGCCACGTCGTTCTCGCGCAGGTAGCTCAGCACCACGTTGCAGCAGTAGTTGCACACGCGCAGCCCACCCGCGCATCCGAATATCTGGCCTGCATAGATAAGATTTTTTAGGTGACCCCAATTACTAAGTTGACAACAGCTTTAGTTAAAAGATTCTATATTTTTCCCTGAGCATCGAATCCTCTGAAAAAACGACATCGATCTCGAGTTAATTGCATGCAACGGACTCCCACAAGCTTCACCATCGGTCCTCCTAGATACAGTGGTATGCGGTTGATATCAGGCCGGAAAAGCCTATAGATGCCTCACGCGGCTCTTACCTGGCACGCGTTGGCAGCAGCAGCGCGAGCAGAACACCTGCCCGCAGACGCGGCAGTGGTGGCGGCGCCGCAGCGTGCCGAACCGCGCCGCGCACTCGTAGCACTCGCGCGAGATGTCGTCCGGCATCCAGTAACGGGCCAGCTCTGTGTCCGAGTACTTTGTGCCACTCCGCTATTGTTTTAACAGATTTATTTTTATTATACATTTATTTGCTGTAATATATCTTCTTCTTTTTCATTTGCTTCTATGTATTTAATTTTTACAAGCATTATGTCATGTTAACATCATCATCTCCCTGTCCCTATCCCACTTATATAGGGTCAGCACAACATGTCTTCCATTCATCTCTATTATTCGTCATTTCAGCGCTTACTCCTTTCTTCCATATGTCCTCTCTCACACAATAGCTCTTCGTCCTTCGACATTCTTTTACCAATATGACGTTCATCCCTCCTCATTACATGCCCATACCACGCTAACCTACTGCCCCTCATTTTGTCCATCACGTGTGCTACTTTCAAACTTCTCCTTATATGCTCATTTCTAATCCGATCGTTTCTCGTCACTCCACACATCCATCTCAACATGCTCATCTCGGCTGCGTGCACTCTTTCGTCCGTCACTCTCGTTGCCCACCATTTTGA
Source organism: Hedya salicella (assembly GCA_905404275.2). NCBI lineage: Eukaryota > Metazoa > Arthropoda > Insecta > Lepidoptera > Tortricidae > Hedya > Hedya salicella. The sequence goes on along the minus strand of FR990106.1, from coordinate 25,281,168 downwards.
TCCATACATTACGACAGGTCTTATTATTTTCCCCTTAAGTTTAAGGGGGATTCGTGGATCACAAGCTGTTCCAGAAAACTGTCACCATTTCATCCATCCCGCATTTAATCTATTTTTCACATTACGTATGCTGCCGTCATTTTCGATTAATGACCAGACTGGTAGGGATACACCATCCAAGGCAATATGGGAAAAACTGGATAAGCCGCTGAAATCGCAGAACAAGTGCTTGGTTTAAGTTCTACTTATTTTTAGCCCCACGCTCTCCAGTCTTTCCTGCCATTTTCCCGCAGTCTGCTCTGGACCTCAAGAGCAATATCTCTGACAAGAACATCGGCGTGGGCAAACATCATACACCAGGGTGCTTCCTCCTGTATTGTATGTCTGATGTTAGAGCATCCATAACTAGGAGTAACAAATACGGGCTTCAAGCTGACCCCTCGTGCAAACATACAGCCACATTGAAATTGCCAGTTACTCCAGCCTCGGACCGGACGTGAGTACTAGCTCTATCATACTTTTCTTTTTATGACATAGTTTTTATACATCGGGTCGCCTGATGATAAGCGATCACCGTCGCCCATAGACACTTGCATCAACAGAGGAGTCACAAGTGCGTTGCCGGCCTTTCAGATGGGAGTACGCTCTTTTCTTGAAGGCTTGAACATCACCTGAACAAGTCGTACATACTTCTTTGGCACACCTTTCCCTTTCATAGCCCACCACAGAACCTTACGTGGGACCCTATAGTATGCTTTTTCCAGATCTATGAACACCATATGCAAGTTCTTTTGTGCATGTCGGTATTTTTCGCACAGTTGGCGGAGTGCAAATATGGCGTCCATAGCCTGGCATAAACCCAAATTGGTTCTGTGTTACCTCACTTCCTTCTCTCATTTGTTTCGCTATCACTTTCTCCCATATGTTCATACTGTGTGACATGAGCTTTATTCTCTGATAGTTGTTGTAATCCTGTATTCTTGAAGATGTGCGCCAGTGAACTGTTGCACCATTCGTCAGGGATTACCTATTCTTGCAACAACTTATTGAAGAATAAAGACAGCCACTTCCATCCATCAGCTTTCAAAAACTTCCATACTTCCGCTGGTATACCATTTGGCCCAACTGCTTTTTCATACTCTGCACTGCCATCTTCACTTTTTAGGGAAGATAGGTTGGAGAGTTAAATACCGTTGACAGTAGAATATTGGAATAATTTATTTACAAAAATTAGCCTAATATATTTAAAAAAATTACATTGTAGTTAGTGTATGTACCGCAGCGATGAGAAAAGAGAGATAGCATGATGTTGCGCGCAGATCGCATGACATCACGCGATCTGCGATTATGTGCGTAAACTCTCGCGCGCCTATAAAATAATTCGCGAGTAGGCGCGCGGCCTTTTCCGCTGCTGCTGCCGAGGTGATCACACGTCGCTCGTCGTGTCGCTGAACTGAAGATCGAAGATGGTGCTGTTCTACTGCGTAACGTCTTCTTACAGACAACAAAACTGTTCTTATCAGAACAACCTTCTGACGCCAATCGAATGCCGTTTCTTGGGAAACGATCAGCGTCAATCACCTACAACTTCCTCTATACTTACCTCTTTCACCATGCCTTTATTACTTTGTACCTTTTAACACTCTGCTCTATTTATTCTCTTTGTTCATTAATTTATTAAAGTAACTCTTCCAGCATCCTTTTATTTCCTCATCATCCATCAAAATCTTTCCCACTTCGTCTTTTATACATTGCATATGATTTCCATCTCTTGCATTCATCTCTCTTTTTAACCGACTTCCAAAAAAAGGAGGAGGTTCTCAATTCGACGAAATGTTTTTTTATTTTTTTATGGATGTTCTGTTATTGAACAAACTGAATATTAAACAAAAAAGACTCCAAAAAAAACTAAAAAGTAAAAAATAACGCCATAATTCAGTTTCTTCAAATTACTTACAAGTAACCGTTTGTATACTCAATCTATACAGTATATACAATTAATCTTATTTCGGTGTCGGTGCCATATAAATAATGTGTAAAATATTGAAAATTGACGATTTTAGTAAGTTGTGACACGATGGCACCGACTCCAAAATAACATTAATTGTATATACTGTATAGATTGAGTATACAAACGGTTACTAGTAAGTAATTTGAAGAAACTGAATTATGGCGTTATTTTTTACTTTTTAGTTTTTTTGGAGTCGGTTTTATTTTTTTGTTTAAAAGTTTATTTATTTTACACTTTTTAGTTAATCGTTACTGAAAAGTGTATCTCGTGACGATTCGAACAAGCCCAAACACGGCTAGGATACATTATTTTATTACATAGATCTGGAGCATACCTTCCAGCTCCTTCATCAAATGAATTCGATGGTACCATTCTCATCAGGAACATTTAAATTTGTGACTATGAAGTTGCTTAGCTAAATTAATCAAGATATTTTGTCGCCACCCGTAAATCATTTATCATTGAGGAGTTCCGATGGCATTCTGTGGTCTTCTGCATCAGTTCCACTTCACCAATTTACACTTTCTGAATGCAAATGCTTATTATGTTTCTTATAATACCAAAATCGCTATATGTATGCCTACAATATTTGAGGAATTCCTTCAATTCCTCATGGATTCCATCATCAGATCTTCACCAAAATTAAATGGGACCAACTAGAAAGTACCTTCTATAAAACCAAAAAAAAAATTTTTGAAATCGGTCAAATAGTCTGAGTAATCGGTGAACATCCATAAAAAAAAAAAACCAAAAAAAAAAAAAACCGTCGAATTGAGAACCTCCTCCTTTTTTTGGAAGTCGGTTAAAAAGCTGAAACATGTCTTGAAGAAAAATACTGGATTTGACATAATAAAAATAATTAATGAATTGATACAAGGGAAGGAGATAATACTTGAATCATCATAACGAGTTTGTCACACTACTCTAGATTATTTCCATCGTTTCAAGTATGCACCTACAACACCCACAGTTGATGTTGAAAGATCATTTAGTCAATTATAATGGATATTTACTGCTAGACGCCGCAAATTGACTGTGGAAAATTTAGAAAAAATCTTTGTAATCTATTACGAAAACCAAATAATAGATGTGAAAAATACACGTTAGTAAAAATTACACACGTTGTTTTCTTATTTTTTAAATAGACTTTCTTCTAAGTAGGTAAGCGTTTAATTAGTAGACGATAACAGTTATCTTCACACTAGTACGTATATATTGTTAAAATTGTTAAAAAAAGATGTTAAAAGATAATTAAATTTACTTTTTTCCTATGTATAAACTTGTTAACTAAACAGATGGAAACATATGACAACAGTTTAAACCCATACCCCTTTGCGGCTGTATTTTTTATTGATCTTTTCTAGAGAAAACTCTCCACATGTAAAGAGCTTCTTAGATGTTTAGTAGCTGTAGGCAGAATACGTCCGTTTCTACCAAATAGACATTCTGTTTTATCTGCTCTTTATCTGATTGGTAATTGTACCCGCGATAACGACGTATGGTCAAAACTTTTGAGTTAAATTCAACCCACTTCCAGGTTTCCCTTGAGCAAAAATTTTGCATACTTATGTAAGTTCAGTTACAATGCAATTTTATGTTACCATCTTAATAACAGAGCTGATCTAATAAAAAAGGTAAAAAAAGGCAAGCCCGCAAGCCCACCAAGATTGGGGTCTTGATAAATAGTTTACTAATGATCGAAGAAAACTATAGTCAGCAACAAACACTTGCCACATTTTGACAAACTTATTCATGTACGACAGGCTAGTATTGGACTTCATTTTCTCCTGTAAGTGACTAAATTTTTAAAAACTTTCCTTACACAAATGAACATAACAATAAAATCTGGAGTTCCTAGTTTCAATATTGGCTGAGATCCGGTCACTTGTTCCACTAACAGGTGAATATCTTGGAGAAAAGTGCTCCGATTTTCATGAAACAAAGCTAAGAACAATCGGGATGAAATTATCTATGACACAAAATAAACCACACTCAAATCGGTCCATCCGTATGGGTGCTACAATGCCACAGACAGATACACAGTCACAGACATGTTAAACTTATAACATCCCTCTTTTTTGTCAAGGGTTAAAAACATTCACTAATTTACATTAATTTCATAATTTAATCAAAGGTACAGGAGATTGCAACAATCAAACAAACAACAACAATGTAACCTATTAAATTTATGGGATCAGCAAAAATGTTTTATAATAACTGATACTAAATACAATATAAACATCCTCATACCCCATTCATCCTGTTTCAACTTGGAGCTTGCTGCAAACCTGACTCTTCTATCACTTATCAGTCATGTACACTAAAGAGTTTATAGAGCCCAAAATAACACTTTAAAAGAGAATTTAATATGAATTCAATCCAATATCCCTAATTAGATCTTGAAATAATGGGCGTAATGAGAAATTTAATGTAACTTGAAACTGTGACTATGCTATCTCTTTCACTCAATCATTTTCATAATCAGAGCGCGCGCCTTTACAAATTAGGTACATGTAATGTAAGTACTATGCAAACTATAATCCTTGCTCTTATTTACTTCAAACACCACGGTTGAAAAATTAAATTTTATTGTTTATAGCTGCTAAACAAGGATTAAATATACACTTACACTCGACCCCAGTGCCACAAGACTGCTGATTCTTCTCAAAACATTCTGCAAGCTGCGTCCTTCGAGCTCCACCGCGTAGGCCGGCTCGGGCTTTTCGTCATATTCCTGCCTATTTGCATCCTCAGTCTGCGGAGAAACCTCTTTGCCTTCGGCCAAGGCTTTGTTCTGGCTATTCTCACTAGTTTCGCCAGGCGAAAAGATTGGAAACTTCCAAAACTTGTTAAAGAACGTTGACACCCCGCTTTGAGACGACTCTGGCTCAAAACGCGGGAACTCTGTGAGCTGGGATGTGTCGTACTGATCCATACTGGAATGCACAACGGCTTGATTCTTCAGTACGTATATTACATGAATATTAGTCTGTATTCTAATGAAATGAAAACAATTCGCTTTGCTTTACGCTATGTCAAGTGAGTTGTCAGTCACTGTCAATGTCAGTGTCAGTCAGTTTTTTTTTTTATGTTTTCATGACCATGGAAGTGTCAGTCAGCTGAAACGCTAATTGCCAGGGTATGGCGAAAAAAACTTCCGAAATGTGCATTGCACGTAAATTCGAATTATACAGCCTGCAATTTTAATATTAAACCAAATACAAGCTTTTATAATACCTGCAACCGACTAAGCCACTGCTCATCATGGTGTAATAATGCTATTGTGATTTAAATATAGAAAAAGTTATGAATGCTGGCAACATTTATGCTATTTAAGCTAAAAGTAAAATAGCCTAAGATTTATTTAAATTAATATGACATACGCGTTAGTGGAACTTCCACGCAATGACAGCTGTTTTGATATATCGATAGTCGATATAGTCTGTGGCATGTCTGTGGTTTTGTTGACTGGTGAGATTCTTCGGGGAAAAATACAATAAAATATTTAGTCACATAAACCTATCAAAATTTAACTTCAATAATGGGTGAAGTGTCGTTAGAAACCACAGCATACGCTAAGATTATTTTACATGCTGCGAAATACCCGCATTGTGCTGTAAATGGTGTGTTACTTGCCGACGCCAGCAAAATCAGAGATGGGGCCAAAAATCAAGATCTAGATATTGTGGACACCGTGCCTCTATTTCATCACAGCCATTATTTGTCTCCCATGGCTGAAATAGCTCTTACACAGGTAATCAGGCTATTTTTAAAAAAAATTGGTATATGTTACTTAGTAATTATTCAGATGTTCTATGGTCTCTTATTAATTTTATCGTCGATAGCTGTTGGTCTTGCACATGGATGTCCTGTACACCTTGAATGTTTATTTCCTGTCATGAAACAGGGTCATCAATTGAACTTGTCACTATAAATTGTAGGTTATTTTCACCAAGGTACCATTGTTCAAATAACACTTAGCTTGGTTACAGAGCTTCCCTTCTTTCTAATATAGGTAATCAAATGTTCTATGTAACATATGTATGTAAACACTTTATTGTACATAATAAACAGTCACAAATAAAGTCAACATAGATCTTATTCCCTATACAGATCTCTTTCGTTTAACCTTTGAGCAACTGAGTGAAGTTATGGAGAAGATTGACAAACACCATAATTATACAAAATGAGAAAGTGTGATTCTGCAAGCGTTTTAACCGCTGCCAACCAGGTAGTGAACATAATTTTCCTATAGGTTCAATTTAAATTTTTGGTTATTTAGAAGGATTCCTGGACTTGGTCAATAATGCAACCAGCGGACTTAAACGCTTGTAGAATTGCCTGTAAAAGCTCTTCCTTAAGGAGTAACTTCTAAATATGACATTTATTTACATACTAAACTCTCATTTTTGTTCAAGACCAACATCTGACAGTTCCCATCTTGATTATTTATACAAATAAAAAATATTTAATAAAACAATGGATGAGAAGTTGTGTAACAAGGTATATTTTATTGATGAAAATACTGACACTTAAACCAATATGCAGTAATCACAGTGAGTGTGTTGCCGTTGACATTAAATTTTGGTCTTGAATTAAAAATCAGAGCATAGAAGGTGCCCACAACTTCATCCATGGAAGAGAAAAATGTTGTAAGCCTCTGGTCTACTTCAGTGTAAATCAGATAAAAAGTATCCTATAACCATCTGGGGATACCCAGCTTAAATAGTTGAAATCCGTTAAGCCGATTTGGCATGATGGAGCCACAACAACACATACAAACATACAAAAAAAATTAAAAAAAATTTGGTTCAGTGACCTCCAAAAAGTCGGTTATCGTGTCGGTTGTTTGAAATTATCTTCAATGTACAGATATTTCATTTTTGAACTTTATAATAGTATACATAATTTAAATTTGAAGCTTATTTTAAAAAGTGTAAGGTTTAATACAGGGAAAGGATCATCAGGCTAACGTGGGCTATATCAAAAATGTTTAAAACCAATTCACTTTTTCAGATAGAAACTGTGGCACAGGCAAACAACCGTATCATTGCTGGCTACTATGCCGCGTGTGAGAACTTCCGGGACAACTCGGTGGATAAGTGTCCTGGACAGAAGATTGCCGAAAAAATTGCAGAGCATTTCCCTTCAGCTGTCTTTGTAGTGGTATGTCTTACTCATCGTTTTGTTGACAGACTGAAGTAGAGACACACGTTTTTATACTCATTAAAACTTCTTATCACAACACAACTAAACGGAGGTTGGGTCCTGAAGGCCTTACTTGCATTTAGCCTTGGCGAGCAGAACACCTTAGTTGTTTATTTGTACGGGTAGCAAAATGTCTTCGTCTGTAAAACACCCTCATTGCTATTTATTTATCGTAAGGCGTTAATACACTGCGTGTTTATAATCTAAATTTACAATTAGTGAAATAGTCAATAGCTTCGCTTGTTAAGTCTTTGGGATCTTCCACTTGACCTGTGAATTTTGAAAAAATTGCAATTAGACATAGTAGACTGAATGACTTGGCTGTAAAACGTCTTAATGTCATAAGTTATTGAACAGTCAGTCATGTTCATTATTATACAATCGAGACCTTCTGCCTACTTGCGCATTTCACGACCTAGACGTTTTGCTAAGTTTTCCTGAAACTTAGGTAATTTTGTAATCATAGCTTGAGGTAAACAAGTCATTTTGCATACTTGGTCAGTGTACTACTGAGACGTTTTGAATGCCAAGGCTAAATGCAAGTAAGGCCTTCACCTAACCCTATAAATGATTTATTTAATTACCGTTCTTAGGTAATTCTTCGACGTTTCAAACGTCGCGTTACGTCCATAGTCTCGAATAAACTTTTTTTTTAGTTCCTTCGAGAGGACGTATCGCGACATCCAAAACGTTGAAAAATTACCGACGAACGGTAATTAAATAAATCATATTTATGCGCAATTAAGCTCCGTTTTGTTGTGTTGTGATAATGAGTGCAGATTGTGTAAGTTTAAATCAATGTCATCAAAACTTATCATATTTGCAGGTGGACAACAGAAAAATGGTGCAGCAATTTGACACGCCGGCCATCAAGCTGCACAAATACGTGGAGGGCAAGTGGAAGCCCAAGGACACCAACAAAGTGCTTTTCCGTAAGTGTACCCACCACTTTACCAGAATCCATTGTTTACAGGAAGAAGTACTTAGTAATGAAGTTAATGTGTACGTATTTATACCCATAGTACTTAGTTATTATACATTAAAAGCCTCACTTAATATTTTCTCCTGTTTCTGCGATTATCACTCGTTTAAATAAAACAATTTCAGCTTTCGTGTTCACGTTCACCTCGGACGGATCTACCCGTGAACACGAAAGCTAAAAAGCTTTCGAAAAAATTCGGAAATTGAATGAGACATTACGCGCGATATAATCCGTTTAAATTGTTTTATTCAAGCTTTACTTAGTTTGGGACTAGATCCACTTGTGTAAATTTTTCCCGGATTTTCTTTATTTGTGTCCATCAAATGAAACAAGGAAAGGGTTTGAATTGCATATTATCTATACTATTATAAAGTAAAAATGAAATGTCTGTTCATTGAAGATATTTTCAAAAAAATGATTTTTATGGACTATTTGGAGGTCACTAAAACGAAAAATATTTTTTTTGGATTTTATGTATTTTTGTATGTGTCGTTGTGGCTTCATCACGCAAAATCGACTGAACGGATTTCAACTATTTTTGGTACACGGGTAGGTGGGTATCTCCAGATGGTTATAGGATACTTTTTACCCGACTATGCTGAAGAAAAAACGAAAGGTTATGACTTTTTCTCCTCCGCGAACGAAGTTGCGGGCGCCTTCTAGTATTATGTACATTTACTAAATTATAAAGTTCTAAAAATTAAATATCTGTACATTCAGGATATTTTCAAAAACATTCATTGTAACAAATTATTTGGAGGCCACTGAATCATAGATATTTTTTTGTTTTCTTTTTGTACATCTGTGTGTGTCGTTGTTGGCTTCATGACGCCAAATCGGCTAAACAGATTTCAACAATTTTTGGTACACGGGTAACTGTGTATCTCCAGATGGTTATAGGATACTTTTTACCTGACTACGCTCAAGAAAAAAAGAGGCGTTATGACTTTCTTCTCCGCGAACAAAGTTGCGGGCACCTATTTAAACATACAACCTTTCCAGAAACCCCGTACGTCCTGGAGACAGTGTCCCAACTGCTGCAGAGCGAGGTCCAGCGAGAGCTGGTGGACTTCGACAACTACCTGGACGACATCACACAGGACTGGACCAACCTGGGCATCGAGAAGCTGGTCGCCAGCATCGACGCCAGCAACAGCGACGACAAGAACTACCGGTAGACCTGCTACTGTAAGCTCCATCCCCACTAGATACATTATAAGACACCTGTATAATCTGGAGACAGTGACGTAGCGACAACTTCCTCTATGACGTCACGCAGGCCAACCTGGGCAATGAGAAGATGGAAGCCAGTAAAAATTACGACAAAAACTACCGGTAGAACTGCTACTATAAGGTTCATCCCTACTAGCTACATTATCAGAAACCTGTATAACCTAAACAGGGTCGTTGCTCTGACAACTACCTGGCCCCTATTTCATAAACGTGACAAGTGACAATGACAATTCATACATTGCTGGGTCGCCGAGTAAGTGTATGCCTGGCATCATGATGGAGAAGTAATGTATGCCGAATTGTCGTTGTCATCTGTCGCGTTTATGAAATAGGGGCCAGGATGACGACACGTAGACCAACCTTGGCAACGAGAAGATGGATGCCAGCAACAATGAGGACAAGCACTACCGGTAAACCTGTTACTGGAAGGTTCATCACCACTCGTTACATTGGGTGAGTAGCCGCTAATTCGCCATTCATGCAAACACATACACAGCGCGTTGGTATAGCGACAAAACATACGAATTTCCGTACAGTACGTCAAAATGGATGACAGTATACCCGGCTGTTAATGAAGTTAGTGGGGACGGACTGTTTACCCTACTTAGCAATAGGCTAGAATTTTTATAAAACCGAAATTATTTAAGGTGTATCAAGTAGTTACCATACACCTCAATAATTTCTTATTTGTACCAATGAGAGCTTTCTCACATGGAAATATCACCAGTTGGCGTCACCATGACGTATGGTCTATCTGCCAAGAAGTGTCAACATCCACCAATCACAGCACAAGATTTTGACACTTCTTGTCAATTAGACCTTACGTCACGGTGGCGCGAACTGGTGATATTTTAGAAAACCCTTATTATTTTTACGGTGTATAATCTATACTATTATAAAGATGTAAAAATGAAATGTCTATAAAAAAAGTTATACTATTTGAAGGTCACTGATATAGATATATTTTATGTTTTGTATGTTTGTATGTGTCGATGGGACAAAACAGCTAACGTATTTCAACTATTTTTGGTACAGGTAGCTGGGCATCCAAAAATTGTTATAGGATACTTTTTACTCTAAGAAAAAAAGAGGGTTATGATTTTTTGTTGCACCTTCTGCTTTTTAATATAACTTTTTCATCTAGTATGGTAATATGGTTTTTACTGAAACTACTTACCCTTTGTGATTCTTATAGAACCTAACTAAAGTAAATATTGCCTCAGGAAAAAACAGAATATTCACAATTGAAATAAATCGCATTATATCAAACATCATTATGCAAAACATTACATGAGTTTAAAAAACGTTATTTAAAAAAATGTTAGGCACCGACCAAACTATAAGGATCATCTATACCATTATAAAGTTGTAAAAATAAAATGTCTGTAGTCATTTTCAAAAAAATAAGTGATACCAAGGCCCATTAAAACAATAGGACTGACCATCTCCACACAAAAAGCCGTTCCGGGCTATGTGTACAGTCGACTACAAAGACATGTATCCACTTTTGGACCTTATTACAATGCATTAAGGTGAAAAAGTGGATACATATCTTTCTAGTCGACCGTACAACGCCATCTATGTTTACTATTATTCAACTTTGCAAGTGTGACTCTGTATTTCAATGCTATTATCAAGATTTATTTATTATTAGCAATTTACGAACTAATTGTTACTTTACTATGTTTCTTTATTCAATTATAACATCGTTAAATGTTTAGTTTTGTAGCGCCATCTAGTTTTTGCCAGAATATCTCCTTGCGATGGCAACACGATCCAAAGTATGGCAAGTGTCAGTCCTCTTGTTTTAATAGTCCTTCGTAATACGGACTATTTTAGGGTCACTCACTGGATCGAAAAAATATTTATTTTTTGTATGTGTCATTGCAGCTTCATCATGCCAAATCAGCTAAACGGATTTAAACTATTTTTGGTACACGGGTAGCTGGGTATCCACAGATAGTTATATATCTGTTACCCGACTGACACTGAAGTAAAAAATAGGGTTATCTTTTTGCTCCTCCGGTGACGAAGTTGTTTCTAGTTGTAAATAAGAGGCATATTTATCTTTCTACCAACATCAATTAAAAGATACATTACACAATGTAACATTGTATTTATTCAACTCATTCCAATACAATTACAAATTTTCATCTACAAATTTATTTTAAATATTGAGTTATTCCCACCTGTTACCACCACTTTTGTTACCACTGGTAAAAGCAGGGATTTTTTCCCCAACTGTTACTATTGGGGGAAAAAATCTCAGTTACCACCAAGAATGGCACCAATCGCTTTAAGGTTAACCATACCGGTTGTGTGTGCGTGGCGTGCACGTAGACGTGCGCGTGGCGTGCGCGTTGTAAAGTACGAATACCCATAGGAGATGAGAGATGACACACCGCTGCGAACGTGCACGCCACGCATGCGGTGTGCCATCTCCTATGACATTTCATACGATACGATACAACGCGCACGCCACGCATAGGCGCACGTGCACGTTTCTGCCTTTAGTGGTAACAGCTGGGAATCTTATTCCCAGTAGTTACCACCTGTTAACAGATGGGAAAAATCCCTAGCTGTTACCAGTGGTAACAAGTGGGAATAATCCAAAGTATTGAGTGTTACCTATTTAGCTAATTATTTATATAAGGGATCTTTGGTATTTGGTTGGTTGTGTTCACACTAATGTTAGAGCTATTTATGGGGATAAATGAAGCAATTTAGTTAATGAGGAAGTATAAATTCTTTAAATTAGCCAATTTAATTATAGGTAATTATGTATTTTGGCACATGTGTTCAGTGAACACCAATTAAGTGTGTGTGCACTCAACAATAGTAAAATGTATTTATTCCATTTGATACAACGTCTCTTAACCTTTTGAGCACCAAGCAGCAATAAAATCCAATGGACCTTCAAAAATAAAATAGAACGAGATATCGATAATTAATTCGTAGTTTTTGAACCATGAAATTTGGTCGGCATATACCGATACTGGCGTCAGTGGCACGAATTTTCGATGAAGTATTTTGCCGTCTGTGGCGGTCAAAAGGTTAACCTTTTGAGCGCCCAGCGTGTTGACGGGAAACCGTGCGCCACATGCCAACTAATAAACCAGTTGTATGATGCCGTATAGCGGATAATGACTTCGTGGCGTCTGCGGCACAATTTTCCGTTGTCGTGATTTGCCGTCTTTGGCGCTCAAAGGGTTTATTATGCAGTTGCATAAATAAAGCGGGAGATATTTGAAAGTCAGCAGAGTTTTATAGTGATTGCATTCAGAGAATAGTTTAGCGACAATAGGTCAGCTTGTCTATCAAATAGGACACTTAAGAATTGATTAATTAAGTTATCATCATGGATGAATCAAACAAGAGGACCGCCATACAAACAGCCGTTACTCGTATTTACAATGCCAACTATACATATACAAATAATTATTATTCTGTATTATTCAAATTTGTTAGCGTGACACAGTGTGTATTATTAGTTATTTACGATATAATTCTGACTGTAATAAGTTTTTTTGTTTGACTATAACATCGTTGATGTGTAGTTTTAAAGCGCCATCGCCACCTAGTTTTAATACTGAATGTTGCCTTGCAATCCACACACGATCCAAACTATTGCGATTGGCGGTCCTCTTGTTTTCGTCTACGGTTATCATAAAATCTACTGGACTAAACATACACTGTAATGTATTGTACGCTGTTAAGTTTTTGTTATACTGTAATAATATTTTTTCTGTAAAATGTATGCCATCAATAAAACATCAGTAACATGTGGACGTGTATTATTACTGAAGGTTGTCGAAGTACTCCTGTAGCAGCTGTTTGACCTGCCTCAGGTTGCCGAGTTCAGTGACCTTGCCCTGGAACTTGCCGTTCGTGAACGCCCCCTTGCCTTTCAATATCTCGATTATTCTGTAACAAGATTCATAAAGATACCATCATCATCATCGGCCTATATACGTCCCACTTTGGGCACAGGCTTCCTCTGGACGATGAGAGGTAATGGGCTATAGGTTGTAAGTATATTGTCTCTCAAAAAAGGCACGACCGTACCATCCTTTCCTGGAAGCCATTCGGGCAATTTTTGACCCCCCTGTAACTTCGTTGTGGAAAAACAAGAAGCCTAAATTTGCAGTGACCAAGAGGGTATTACGTAGCGAGATATATTTCCAAATTAGAACCAATGATTGCAAGTCAAAGTTCCTTATTAGAGAAGACGCAATTATAATCTTCATGAACGTTTCCTGTTTTATATGTTTAAAAAAAATCACTGTAACGTTTTTATTTTATTTTATTATGATTTGTAAGAATAATTTTAAATTGAAGTTACGTGAAACGGAAAGTATTTTAGTCCATCTAATCAGCGTCTAGTGTCGTCACTTCTGGTATGACAACTTATAGTCGTCATCGTCAAGTTACCTAAAAAACGTAACTTTATTGCGAAAATTGTTATTTTTAATAAGTATGAAAGTTGGATTCACAAAAGCAAGCAAATAAGTTAGTAAGTAAGAAATTACCTAATGTTCCTTTTGCGTACAAGCTTGGAAATTTGGGATCAGAAGGTCGAGTTAAAAATTTTGGAAACTTGCCGCTCGGGCTCGCAATACTCACTGTGCCCCCAGCACGCGGCAGTGTCGCTCGGGCCCCTGCACCACCACCTGTCCCTCGGCGGGCCGCTCGGGCTCGCAATACTCACTGTGCCCCCAGCACGCGGCAGTGTCGCTCGGGCCCCTGCACCACCACCTGTCCCTCGGCGGGCCGCTCGGGCTCGCAATACTCACTGTGCCCCCAGCACGCGGCAGTGTCGCTCGGGCCCCTGCACCACCACCTGTCCCTCGGCGGGCCGCTCGGGCTCGCAATACTCACTGTGCCCCCAGCACGCGGCAGTGTCGCTCGGGCCCCTGCACCACCACCTGTCCCTCGGCGGGCCGCTCGGGCTCGCAATACTCACTGTGCCCCCAGCACGCGGCAGTGTCGCTCGGGCCCCTGCACCACCACCTGTCCCTCGGCGGGCCGCTCGGGCTCGCAATACTCACTGTGCCCCCAGCACGCGGCAGTGTCGCTCGGGCCCCTGCACCACCACCTGTCCCTCGGCGGGCCGCTCGGGCTCGCAATACTCACTGTGCCCCCAGCACGCGGCAGTGTCGCTCGGGCCCCTGCACCACCACCTGTCCCTCGGCGGGCCGCTCGGGCTCGCGATACTCACTGTACCCCCAGCGCGCGACAGTGAAGCTCGGGCCCCTGCACCACCACCTGTCCCTCGGCGGGCCGCTCGGGCTCGCGATACTCACTGTACCCCCAGCGCGCGACAGTGAAGCTCGGGCCCCTGCACCACCACCTGTCCCTCGGCGGGCCGCTCGGGCTCGCGATACTCACTGTACCCCCAGCGCGCGACAGTGAAGCTCGGGCCCCTGCACCACCACCTGTCCCTCGGCGGGCCGCTCGGGCTCGCGATACTCACTGTACCCCCAGCGCGCGACAGTGAAGCTCGGGCCCCTGCACCACCACCTGTCCCTCGGCGGGCCGCTCGGGCTCGCGATACTCACTGTACCCCCAGCGCGCGACAGTGAAGCTCGGGCCCCTGCACCACCACCTGTCCCTCGGCGGGCCGCTCGGGCTCGCGATACTCACTGTGCCCCCAGCGCGCGACAGTGAAGCTCGGGCCCCTGCACCACCACCTGTCCCTCGGCGGGCCGCTCGGGCTCGCGATACTCACTGTGCCCCCAGCGCGCGACAGTGAAGCTCGGGCCCCTGCACCACCACCTGTCCCTCGGCGGGCCGCTCGGGCTCGCGATACTCACTGTGCCCCCAGCGCGCGACAGTGAAGCTCGGGCCCCTGCACCACCACCTGTCCCTCGGCGGGCCGCTCGGGCTCGCGATACTCACTGTGCCCCCAGCGCGCGACAGTGAAGCTCGGGCCCCTGGACCACCACCTGTCCCTCGGCGGGCCGCTCGGGCTCGCAATACTCACTGTGCCCCCAGCACGCGGCAGTGTCGCTCGGGCCCCTGGACCACCACCTGTCCCTCGGCGGGCCGCTCGGGCTCGGAATACTCACTGTGCCCCCAGCACGCGGCAGTGTCGCTCGGGCCCCTGGACCACCACCTGTCCCTCGGCAGGCCGCTCGGGCTCGCAATACTCACTGTGCCCCCAGCACGCGGCAGTGTCGCTCGGGCCCCTGGACCACCACCTGTCCCTCGGCGGGCCGCTCGGGCTCACAATACTCACTGCGCCCCCAGCACGCGGCAGTGTCGCTCGGGCCCCTGGACCACCACCTGTCCCTCGGCGGGCCGCTCGGGCTCGCAATACTCACTGCGCCCCCAGCACGCGGCAGTGTCGCTCGGGCCCCTGGACCACCACCTGTCCCTCGGCGGGCCGCTCGGGCTCGCAATACTCACTGTGCCCCCAGCACGCGGCAGTGTCGCTCGGGCCCCTGGACCACCACCTGTCCCTCGGCGGGCCGCTCGGACTCGCAATACTCACTGCGCCCCCAGCACGCGGCAGTGTCGCTCGGGCCCCTGGACCACCACCTGTCCCTCGGCGGGCCGCTCGGGCTCGCAATACTCACTGCGCCCCCAGCACGCGGCAGTGTCGCTCGGGCCCCTGGACCACCACCTGTCCCTCGGCGGGCCGCTCGGGCTCGCAATACTCACTGCGCCCCCAGCACGCGGCAGTGTCGCTCGGGCCCCTGGACCACCACCTGTCCCTCGGCGGGCCGCTCGGGCTCGCAATACTCACTGCGCCCCCAGCACGCGGCAGTGTCGCTAGGGCCCCTGCACCACCACCTGTCCCTCGGCGGGCCGCTCGGGCTCGCAATACTCACTGTGCCCCCAGCACGCGGCAGTGTCGCTCGGGCCCCTGCACCACCACCTGTCCCTCGGCGGGCCGCTCGGGCTCGCAATACTCACTGTGCCCCCAGCACGCGGCAGTGTCGCTCGGGCCCCTGCACCACCACCTGTCCCTCGGCGGGCCGCTCGGGCTCGCAATACTCACTGTGCCCCCAGCACGCGGCAGTGTCGCTCGGGCCCCTGCACCACCACCTGTCCCTCGGCGGGCCGCTCGGGCTCGCAATACTCACTGTGCCCCCAGCACGCGGCAGTGTCGCTCGGGCCCCTGCACCACCACCTGTCCCTCGGCGGGCCGCTCGGGCTCGCAATACTCACTGTGCCCCCAGCACGCGGCAGTGTCGCTCGGGCCCCTGCACCACCACCTGTCCCTCGGCGGGCCGCTCGGGCTCGCAATACTCACTGTGCCCCCAGCACGCGGCAGTGTCGCTCGGGCCCCTGCACCACCACCTGTCCCTCGGCGGGCCGCTCGGGCTCGCAATACTCACTGTGCCCCCAGCACGCGGCAGTGTCGCTCGGGCCCCTGCACCACCACCTGTCCCTCGGCGGGCCGCTCGGGCTCGCAATACTCACTGTGCCCCCAGCACGCGGCAGTGTCGCTCGGGCCCCTGCACCACCACCTGTCCCTCGGCGGGCCGCTCGGGCTCGCAATACTCACTGTGCCCCCAGCACGCGGCAGTGTCGCTCGGGCCCCTGCACCACCACCTGTCCCTCGGCGGGCCGCTCGGGCTCGCAATACTCACTGTGCCCCCAGCACGCGGCAGTGTCGCTCGGGCCCCTGCACCACCACCTGTCCCTCGGCGGGCCGCTCGGGCTCGCAATACTCACTGTGCCCCCAGCACGCGGCAGTGTCGCTCGGGCCCCTGCACCACCACCTGTCCCTCGGCGGGCCGCTCGGGCTCGCAATACTCACTGTGCCCCCAGCACGCGGCAGTGTCGCTCGGGCCCCTGCACCACCACCTGTCCCTCGGCGGGCCGCTCGGGCTCGCAATACTCACTGTGCCCCCAGCACGCGGCAGTGTCGCTCGGGCCCCTGCACCACCACCTGTCCCTCGGCGGGCCGCTCGGGCTCGCAATACTCACTGTGCCCCCAGCACGCGGCAGTGTCGCTCGGGCCCCTGCACCACCACCTGTCCCTCGGCGGGCCGCTCGGGCTCGCAATACTCACTGTGCCCCCAGCACGCGGCAGTGTCGCTCGGGCCCCTGCACCACCACCTGTCCCTCGGCGGGCCGCTCGGGCTCGCAATACTCACTGTGCCCCCAGCACGCGGCAGTGTCGCTCGGGCCCCTGCACCACCACCTGTCCCTCGGCGGGCCGCTCGGGCTCGCAATACTCACTGTGCCCCCAGCACGCGGCAGTGTCGCTCGGGCCCCTGCACCACCACCTGTCCCTCGGCGGGCCGCTCGGGCTCGCAATACTCACTGTGCCCCCAGCACGCGGCAGTGTCGCTCGGGCCCCTGCACCACCACCTGTCCCTCGGCGGGCCGCTCGGGCTCGCAATACTCACTGTGCCCCCAGCACGCGGCAGTGTCGCTCGGGCCCCTGCACCACCACCTGTCCCTCGGCGGGCCGCTCGGGCTCGCAATACTCACTGTGCCCCCAGCACGCGGCAGTGTCGCTCGGGCCCCTGCACCACCACCTGTCCCTCGGCGGGCCGCTCGGGCTCGGGCGCGCACAGACACAGCAGCACGTCGGTGGGCTCCAGCTCGCGGCACACGGTGCGGTTGAACTCCGGGTTGGCCTCCCGCTTGCACAACACCACGAACTGCCGAGGCGAACGAACTTTATGTGCGACGATATAAGCGAGCTGATCCAGTACATTCGAGTGTTTTTCGTCTCCTAAAGTCGTAATCTACCTACGCGTAATAAATCTCTGTTAAATATTTTATTTTTGTGACGAGCTTTTATTGCTAACTGTATTTTTATTTCCATAATCCAAATTCCGTCCGTTATGTAAATTAATAAAAAATATTGAACATGTATTTTTTCTTTATTTACGTAATCAAAAACTAAAGGTACAAATTTTACCTAGGAGTGACGTAACGAGCCCCCACTCCTAAACTATAATGCCATTTATCTTGGTATTTTTTTATGATTTTGAATAAGCAAAAAATACGTGTCCAATATTTTTTATTATCTCACTGACGGACTAATTAGTTTTCATTTTCGTACCACGTCGTCATGCCTATTAAGATACTGACGAGATGTGCTGTTGAAAAATAAACGTATATTGGCTAGAAAAATAAACATTTACATCTTTTAAAATCGAGGTTTTAGAGTGACTCCAGTGAGACCAATCATCCATGGCAAGGAGGAACAGAAAAAAGTTGTTTCACTCAACTGTAGTTTGGGGATCTATATCGGAATCCCTAACATCGTATCATTTGCCATAACGCATTTTTTTAGGAAACTGTAAACTTTTCAGATCGTTATAAAACAAACCTAACCTAATCTAAACGACGATTAGTGATCTAGAATTAAAAATTGATGGCAAAATTATAGATTCTAGTTTAGATGTAGCAACAGAATTTGAAAATTTCTTCACCGATATACCAGTATCCACAACAAAGTGTTTAAATTCATCACCTTCGTCTGCCGTTTTGTTGTTAAAAGAAAACGCCCCAGAATGTAGTAAGGACTTTTATTTTGAACATGTCAGTCCTTCAGATGTAGTAAAGGCATTTAAATCAATTAATGTCAAAAAAAACCAATGACATATGGGGGGTCTCAGTCCATGCTGTCAAATCCCTAATAGAACTAATAGCGCCTGACTTGGCAGATATATTCAATAACAGTGTTGACTGCGGTGTGTTTCCTGATCTGATGAAACATAGCAAAATAACTCCTTTATTTAAATCAGGTAGTACCTCTGACCCCACTAACTTTAGACCAATCAATCAAATCAAATCAATCAAAATATCCTTTATTCAAGTAGGCTTAGATACAAGCACTTTCGAATTGTCAGTTACAATGAGAGAAGTCTTTGCTGGGAAACATACAATATGATCCAACATTTGTTGCAAGGATTAGGGAAACCCAGAAAAACCTAATCAGATCATTTAACTTAAGTATAAAACTTACTTATTATTGATAAAATCATCATTTTAAAAATTAAAATAATTAGTAAATCTAGAATGTGTCTAGAATAAAATTCTAAATGTCAGAGTATATAAAACAATTAATATGCGTGTACCAATTAACTATTACAATATTGTCTTAATTATACTTTAAACTTTTACAATTGTGTTATAACTAATTTATAATTGATACACGCAGAGGAGATGTACAAATTCTCCAGATCAATGTTAATATAAAATATTTTTTTTTTTTTTAGAGATGTATAAGGTCTCTAGACGTCACGACATGCGATAAAATTATCAATATCTGTACTACCTACATTTAGTAAAATTTTTGAAAAGCTAATTCTATATCAATTGTTAAAACATTTTAATTTGAATAATTTGATGCATAGTAAGCAATTCGGTTTTACGCGGGGTCGCTCGACATCCAACGCCGGAGTTGAGCTCGTAAAACACATTTTCGATGCCTGAGAGGAATCGCGAGATGCTTTAGGTTTCTTCTGTGATTTATCTAAGGCCTTCGATTGCGTTAATCATGAGACACTGATGAGGAAGCTACACCACCCACTACGGAGTTAAAGGATCAGCACTAAATTTATTAGAGTCTTATTTAAATGGTAGAATACAAAGGGTTGACGTGAATGGAAAGCGTTCACCGGGGTCATTAGTCTCTATGGGTGTGCCGCAGGGATCAATATTGGGACCTTTCCTGTTCCTTATCTATATAAACGACTTGCCACACCTCGTAAAGACCCACCATGAGATAGTTTTTTTTGCAGATGATACGTCTCTAATTTTCAAAGTCGTACGAAATGTGAAGTAGTAAATCGGTTTAATGTAAATAATTTATTGTTGAATGAGAAAAAGACTAAATGTGTTAAGTTTGTCACGAGTAACGTAAAACACGAGCAAGCAAGCGTTATGGTTAAAGGTGAGGAACTGGAACTAGTTAATAGTACAGTCTTTCTCGGTATAACATTAGATTCTAAGCTCCAATATGGGGATATTGCTAATCTCTCGAATAGACTGAGTTCTGCAGCTTTTGCAGTAAGTAAGATTCGTCAATTAACAGACGTGATAACGGCTCGATTAGTGTATTTCAGTTATTTCCACAGTATTATGTCGTATGGCATCTTACTATGGGGCAGTGCTTCCGACATTAATACTATATTTGTTCTGCAGAAGCGGGCAGTTCGTGCTATATATAAAATGAACTATAGAGAGTCGCTTAGAGATAAGTTTAAGGACATTAATATAATGACAGTGCATTGTCAATACATTTATGAGAATATTATGTATGTACATAAAAATATTACTGACTTTAAGAAGAACTGTGATATACATAATATTAATACTAGAAATAAGCATAAGCTCGCAGTACCTGCTACTAGGCTCCATAAAATAAGGAGATCATTCATGGGTAACAGTGTGAGATTTTATAATAAACTTCCTAGCAGCATAACTGAGTTGTCTATTGGTAAATTCAAAAATATTGTGAAACGAAAATTATTTTCTAAAGCTTATTATAGCACACAAGACTACATGAATGATGAAGCCGCGTGGGATTAATGTAAATTATAGCGTCATGTAGGTATATGAATAATTATTATAACGAATACCTAAGGTCTTATTATTATTTCAATCTTTATTGTTTTATATACTCTGACATTTAGAATTTTATTCTAGACACATTCTAGATTATTTATTTTTTATTGACAATCCTTTTGGGATTTATATTATTGTTTTTTTTTTTTTAAATGATGATTGTATCAATAATATTACACTTAAGTTAAATGATCTGATTAGGTTTTTCTGGGTTTCCCTAATCCTTGCAGCAAATGTTGGATCATTGTATTTCTCCCAGCAAACATTCACTCTCATGTAACTGACATTTCGAAACTGCTTGTAACTAGGCCTACTTGAATAAAGAATATTTTGATTTGATTTGATCTTTTAAAAAAACCTGAAAAATTTACGGTTTCTGAAACACAAACGATACGTTAGGACAAACGACATTAGGGATCCCGAAGGAGACCCGTAGTTTGGTCATAATAAGGTTACCTTGGGCGCCTCTCTCTTGATCCTGTCGACCTCCAGGTTCGCGAGCTCCGCCAGCACGTTCTGCAGCTGCTTGTTGGTGATCTTGAAATTGTTCTGCAGTTTCCGCACCACATCCTCGTGCATTTTCGGCTCAGTCCTGCACAGAGAACAATACAAATAAATTTATTTCCGCCGTAATATACAGAGAGGTACGGCTAAATTCTATAATCCATACTAATATTTTAAATGCGAAAGTGTATCTGTCTGTCTGTTACCTCTTCACGCTTAAACCGCTGAACCGATTTGGATGAAATTTGGTATGGAGATAGTTTGAGTTCCGGGGAAGGACATAGAGTACTGTTTATCCCGGAAAAATACCCTTATCCGCGATAAACGAATTTAAGGCGGACGAAGTCGCGGGCAGAAGCTAGTACACAATTAAATTCAGTTTTTATACAGGGTGTCCCCGGTACAGCCTTGAAGCTTCCGCCGCATTCCCCCTAGCATAACCGTAATAGTAGTGCATTTCTGCGTAGTCACGTGAAGTAAACATGATCACTTACACGCAAACTCAAGTCCAGTTAAATAATGCCAAGTCGTCGATTCCAGGTAGTAACACTAATCCAAATCGTAATGCAAGTCAAAGTCCATATGAATAGCCAAAATGATGAGAGAAACGAACAATTAGCAGTATTAAAACACAATTTTTAAATTATTGAAAAGTACCAACGATGACCAAACGTGAAAATTTTCTCATGCGTCAGCCGTCTTTTGTTTTTTTTCTTTTTCTATTGATGGCCAGTGCGTGATTTAGAACGAAATTTATTTAGAAAGTTAATTAATTTTGCACTTACCACATTTAGATTTCAAGTTTTTGATTGAAGCCTTATGAATAATAAAATGAAATTGTCAGGGTAGCTACCTGATAGATAGAGCAAGTTTTTAAAAGCCAAACGGTATTTTTTTTTTATGTCATTTTATCTTTTTAAAGCCCCTTGAAGTTGTGAACATATTGGGTAATTTTATCATTCTTGGCATTAAATTTTTTTTTATTCCATTCAAAGATCTAACGATAGTAAATGTTACCATACTGAAATGGCCTATCTATCAGCTTAGCACACGAAAAAAATCAAGCATCTACCGCAATAATTCACGTCACCATAAATAAAAATCTCATCGTACTCGGCGATAGGTGAAGAATTAAAAAAAAAGTCATAACTCCAAAAATACGAAAAATCGCGGAACATACATGGGGGTGATTTAGATAGCCCCCTAGGTCCTCTACGTCCCAGCTTCAGTATATCACTACTTCTTGGGACACCCTGTATAACCTGCACTGTGTTTCAAGCAAAAGGAAAGCCTAATAAAAATATAATGATAAAAAAAATTCTAATTATAATTTTTGACGACCGGTTTAGCTCAGTGGGAGTAACGTTGCCTGCGAAGCTGAGGTTCTGGGTTCAAATCCCGGTAAGGGCAAATATTTGTGTGATGAGCATGAATATTTGTTCCTGAGTCTTGGATATTTTCTATGTATATAAGTAATATATCTATTAAATATATCGTCGTCAGTACCCATAACACGAGCCTTATTGAGCTTACCATGGGACTAGCGGCCACCGCGTGCGGCGCACCCGCTGCCGACCGCCCGCGCGCCCTCGCCTCCATGGCAAACGGGTGTGCAGCCCAAGACAACTCTCTCAGACTCCGCCCATTCACACCGGATGAAATCATAAGAATATTTAAATCGCGCATCGCGTCCAAGAAAAGTACAGACGCCTATGGTATATCCACAAGCTTTCTTAAGCAGGCTAGCCCCGTTATCTGCTACGTATTGTCGCATCTATTTAACAGCTGTATGAAGACAGGAGTATATCCGGAGAGCCTCAAAAAAGTTAAGATCTGCCCACTTTATAAGGGAAAAGGTAAAAAGTCGGAAATAAAATCCTATCGTCCGATATCCTTAGTCCCCGGTCCAAGTAAGTGCTTCGAGGTAGGGCTGAATGAAAGACTGCTCGCGTTTTGGTCCGCAAGGAACGTATTATCGGATAGCCAATACGCATACCGCCAGGGCCGGTCCACCACCGACCTGGTACGCGAAGTGGTGTACCGAGTGGTGCGCGCGAGAGAAGCGGGGCGGCATGTGGCGGTGGCGTGCTGCGACTTGTCGCGCGCGTTCGACACGGCCGACCACGCGCTCGTAGCGGACAAACTCGCTCACTGCGGGATACGAGGTCCCGCCTCCAAGCTAATTTTGTCATTTATGACCGACAGGGCCCAGGTTGTGGTCGGTGATGGAGGAAACGTCGTGTCCTCGGAGGCGCGCAGTTTGATGGGTGTCCCTCAGGGATCGTGCCTTTCCAACACCCTCTTTAGCCTACTGCTGAATGACTTGCCGCAAGCGATAAATGGCGCGGAAATATTTATGTATGCCGATGACGTCACAGCTGTCGTCAGCACTCCTACAGTGCTGGAGTTGGAGGGTGCTTTGAACAATGTTGTGAAGCAACTGTGCGAGTGGTTCCGCTCCAATGGGTTGGCACTAAACAAAAATAAAACTTGTTTTCTGACATTCAGGTTAAACGGACACCCATGCCCACCCCTCAGAGTGTGTGCAGACGGTGCCCCTTTACAGCACGAAACCTGCACACGTCTCCTCGGGTTTCATCTCGACAGCGCACTAACATGGGAGACTCACATTGACGAACTGTGCGGGAAACTCGGCCGCGCGTGTTTCGCGCTGCGGCGCCTGGCGCGTACCGCCGGAAAAACTGCGGTGCGCGAATGTTATTTCGCAACGGTACACTCGCTTCTGACATACGGCACAGAACTGTGGGCCCGTGCCTCAGACTGGAAACGTGCGTTCTCCATGCAGAAGCGAGCCGTTCGCGCGATGGCCGGCAAACCGGCGGATGCCCCAGCGCGAGATCTCTTCGCGGATTTCAAAATACTACCCTTGCCGTGCATACACATCTACCAAATGGCAATATTCACGCACGAACATGTTGATTATTTTAAGCGTCGGGGAATAAACACCAGGTACCCGCTCCGTGGCAATAAGCACGCGGATAGACTGGTTACGGAGCCGCACAGGCTCGTCAAGTCAGAACAGTCCGTGTACTTCCTGGGACCTTCTGTCTATAACCGCTTGCCCGACACTATCAGGAATGCAGCTTCCACCGCAGTATTTAAGAACACACTCATGAAGTGGTTGATGAAGGAACAATTTTACAGTTTTGACGAGTTTCTTAATTTACCCCTCGCAATCGTAAAAATTGTTACATACAATTAATTATTATGACTATTTATATTTTTGTGAATCCACGACTTGTAACAATTGTTATTAATAAATATTTCATTTCATTTCATTTCATTTCTAGTTCGATTAGTGTAAAAATTGTCCCGTAATATTTATTATCATTATTTATTTCACGACAGTGGGTAAATTCTCTGTATCGTCATATACAATGACATACATTCACTGAGTCCTCAGCTACAGAAAAGTGTTTTTTATATTAACATTAAGCTTGGTTAGTGTGGTTGGCCTTTATTTATAAAAAAATACAGGACCCGTCAAGGGCATAAGTGTTTCTATAAATGGCTATGGTATAATTTTTTTTATGTTATAGGGGGGAAATGAGCAAACGGATCACCTGATGGTAAGCGATCACCAACACCCATAGACACCTGTAACACCAGATAAGTGCGTTGTCGATAAAAGGTCGCTTCGGTCCGTAAATATTGCAGGCGATAATTCATTCCACATTTCAGTCGTGCGAGGCAGGAAATTTCTAGCAAAACGCACAGACGGGGACTGCCAACCATCCAAGTGGTGAGGATAGGACGATGGCGATAAGATGCAGCAGGGATCATCCCGAACAATTCCTCGGAGCACTCCTTGTTATACAAGCGATAGAAAATGCAGAGCGAGGCTACATCTCTTCACAGTGCCAAGGAGTCAAGCCGATCTTTTGTCCTGCCCCTCCCGCCCCCTGCAGCTGGTGTCCGTACTTCAGCAGCTTGGTGAAGGCATGCTCGCGGTACATCATGGTCTGGAACCCTGGTCCCCCCCATCCCCTGCAGCTGGTGTCTCCAGCAGTACGTACTTCAGCAGCGCGGTGAAGGCGTGCTCGCGGTACATCATGGTCTGGAACCCTGGTCCCCCCCATCCCCTGCAGCTGGTGTCTCCAGCAGTACGTACTTCAGCAGCGCGGTGAAGGCGTAATCGCGGTACATCATGGTCTGGAACCCTGGTCCCCCCATCCCCTGCAGCTGGTATCTCCAGCAGTACAGACTTCAGCAGCGCGGTGAAGGCGTGCTCGCGGTTTATCATGGTCTGGAACCCTGGTCCCCCCCAACCCCTGCAGCTGGTGTCTCCAGCAGTACGTACTTCAGCAGCGCGGTGAAGGCGTAATCGCGGTACATCATGGTCTGGAACCCTGGTCCCCCCCCCCCATCCCCTGCAGCTGGTGTCTCCAGCAGTACGTACATCAGCAGCGCGGTGAAGGCGTGCTCGCGGTACATCATAGTCTGGAGCCCTGGTCCCCCCCCCCCCCAGCCCCTGCAGCTGGTGTCTCCAGCAGTACGTACTTCAGCAGCGCGGTGAAGGCGTGCTCGCGGTACATCATGGTCTGGAACCATGGTCCCCCCATCCCCTGCAGCTGGTGTCTCCAGCAGTACGTACTTCAGCAGCGCGGTGAAGGCGTGCTCGCGGTACATCATGGTCTGGAACCCTGGTCCCCCCCCAACCCCTGCAGCTGGTGTCTCCAGCAGTACGTACTTCAGCAGCGCGGTGAAGGCGTGCTCGCGGTACATCATGGTCTGGAACCCTGGTCCCCCCCCATCCCCTGCAGCTGGTGTCTCCAGCAGTACGTACTTCAGCAGCGCGGTGAAGGCGTGCTCGCGGTACATCATGGTCTGGAACCTTGGTCCCCCCCCAGCCCCTGCAGCTGGTGTCTCCAGCAGTACGTACTTCAGCAGCGCGGTGAAGGCGTAATCGCGGTACATCATGGTCTGGAACCCTGGTCCCCCCCCCCCCCCCAGGCCCTGCAGCTGGTGTCTCCAGCAGTACGTACTTCAGCAGCGCGGTGAAGGCATGCTCGCGGTACATCATGGTCTGGAAGTAGCGCAGCACGCGGTCCCCCACCAAGAAGCGCAGGTTGGTCTTGCCCTTCTTGCCCGCCATGCACCCCACCAGCTTCACCACTTGCAGCTGGCTGTAACCGACGATTTATTTAGCAACTTCTATGTCGATATCGTTCCAAAGAATACATACACTACGAAAATTCCAAAGTAATGAGAATAAATTCTGATCAATATCTTAGACCCTTTAAACCTCTTAGATAAAAAAACCGGTCAAGTGCGAGTCTGACTCGGGCACCGAGGGTTCCGTACAAACTTTCACGTATTGCGAATTAACTTGCTGCTTGAGCTAAGTTTGCCTCTGGTATCTATGGCGTCACATACAAATGAGGGGCAAACTTAATCAAACCGGGTTATTTAAAACTGATTTTTGGTGATTAAAAAAAAAGTATTACAGATAGATATAAGGTTAGTTAGTTAATTTTCGTGTAATATTCATATTAAATTACATAATTTTCAAAATTCCAGATTTTTCGCTTGGTAAACATCGGCGATAAAGGGAAAGGGGGGGGGGGTGGTGTTTTTTTTTCACATTTTCCTTTATAAAACAAAATCTACTCACAATAAATCCTTTGCAATACATTGCAATACATGTGGGGTGACCATGTTTATAAATACTCCAAATTTCAAATAGATAGCATAAGTAGTTTTTGAGATATGGCGCTCTAATAGTCTGACAGGACAGCCAGACAGACAGGCAAAATCGCACCATAAGGGTTCCTTTTTTACCATTTTTGGTACGGAACCCTAAAAAGGTAGTTATTTCTTAGGTAGGGCTTTATAGATATTGATGAGGTTGCTGCCATATGCCACGTGAGTGACAAACTTGTTATTCTGGTGGAATGCACCAGTGACCAACATACCTCAGGTTGGACACGTGCGTGCCGCAGCACAGGTTCTCGTCCACGCCGTGGATGGCCACCACGCGCAGCGTGTCCCCGCAGTCCTGGGGCAGCCCTCGCGTGTGCGCGCGCAGCTCCGCACTCTACACCACGTTTAACACTGTTAATGCTCTATAGCTCTGTACAAGGGCGACGATTAATGGGGAGTATGCATGAATTTATGTTTTTGCTTTATTAAAAGCTCATTCATGTAACAAACAGTAGACATTTTTTTTCGAATAACTATAAAAATAACCAAGATATATTAGGCCTTCCAACATTTCATTCTATCTCTGTCTAGCAATACAGAATTTAATATGGAGCTTATATGGCCGTAGTGGACTCTGACGTAACAGTACATGTCGGACCTCTCTATCATATCGCTGTCTACTTAGTCGTTTAAAACGCCTATATCATGTGTATTTCTTGGCCGATTTTAATAATTTTAATAATGTCACTTTTTGAAATCGTTTTTACGAAAAGCGATTAAAAAGATTCCCGAAAGTCCGTGAAAAAAATCATGGCCATCAAAGAGAGTAAGAAAATTTAGTACTACTGCAGAGGCTGCGGAATAGGGGATTGCCGGCCGAGTAGTTATAGATCTCTCCATCTAGAAAAAATACGGTGCCTTTTTCAGGCGCCGTAATTTAGAAGTCTCAAAATAGTCTTCGTCTAAACCAACCATTACTGTAATCCATTTGTCCATTTGTTTTTTATACTACTTAGAAATTTGAAACGTCAATTACCCAGCGCTTGTAACCGGTTACAAATAAACCGGTATTTATTTAGGTTATACCGGTTAATTATTTAGGTTACGTAAGGACGAATTGATTTGGGAGTTTTATTTCGAAGCGCTCTCTATCCGGTTACTCCGTGCGCGGATATGGGGTCAATGACCGCTGTTGCATAGTGGCGCAACGATATACTTAGTCAACTACATGAAAAAATTAATCTAATACCATAGCAAGCAAACCAATCCTGTCTAAGTCACTTGTCCCACCGCCGGCGATAATCGATGAGCTATCGGCGATTTTCTCGCCCAAGAAACGAACAAACATAATCGCTCCCGTGTAAATAAAAGAGAGAGATAGATCGCCGGCAGTGTGAACAGCCAACGATGAACTGTAAATATATCTCTCTCTTTTATTTACACAGGAGCGATTATCTTTTGTTCGTTTATTGGGCGAGAAAATCGCCCATAGCTCATCGCTTATTCGCCGGCGGTGGGACAAGTGCCTAAGCGAGCGGTTATTCACCATAGACTACGCTAACACGGAGAAACCGCTCTCTAACCGTAAATGGATTTCACTCCCTGTCTTGCGCTCCGAAATATTAACCGGTTAGAGCGATGTTCTTGCGAGCGTAACCTTTATATGGGTTAGTGTAAAAGGCTCCCAAAAAGATACACTGCACTTTACTATATATAACCGTTTAATGGTATAAGTAGATTCAGTTGTCAGAGGTCACACATACAAGCCAACCTAAAACACTATAAGAAATCAGAACAAACTGGTGTTCGCTAGTTTACCGATGGAACAGCGACATCTAGTGGAAAATTATGTTACTAAGATTTACATGAAATAGTTGACTTTAAGCGGTTTTAACAAATGATAATTATTTATAATATTTTTATGAGCGTTATTGTGATTTTTGATATTAAAAAAGGTTAATTTAATTTTGAATAATCAGGACAGGTAGCGCCATCTGTTGGCAAGTAGTCGCAAACTGTTGCATAAACAATAACGATTTAACATTCCGCCCGCCAAGGACCAAATGAGACAGTTGTCCTTAAAACCGCCCGCCATGACATGTATATAAAAAAACAAGAAGCTAAACTTAATCTTAACACATAGCATAACACGCAAATAATTGTTTCACGTTCAAACATGTACATACTACATTAGGAACAGTGTTAATAACGTGAACTTAAACATAATAATATATAAAATATCAGTAGTTATTTTACTGGCAAAAAACAAAGTTTATTTACAGCCCTCTTGATTATAGAATCTTTACATTTTAAACTGACTACTCGTGTGATGTTATCTGCACCTGTATGTTTCTG
Source organism: Hedya salicella (assembly GCA_905404275.2). NCBI lineage: Eukaryota > Metazoa > Arthropoda > Insecta > Lepidoptera > Tortricidae > Hedya > Hedya salicella. The sequence continues at coordinate 25,251,670 of FR990106.1, read as the reverse complement.
TACTACAACACCATACAACCATCTAGATGGAGGGAGAGCATCTTCCTTGACCAAAACTACGTCCCCGACACATGGCTCAGGAGTTTGATGTGACCACTTGTATCTATGGTAGAATTGCGTCAGATACTCACTCGACCAACGGTGCCAAAAATCTTGAACGAGTTTTTGAGTTAGTTGCCATCTTCTTAAGTTGCTGACGGTAGCTGATTCATAACTGGAGTCAGGTACCAACTCAAGGGGTTCCGATATCAGAAAATGGCCTGGGGTTAATGCCTCAGCAGAATCGTCAGTGCCTTTAGATATTGGCCAGGCTTCTATCTGAGCTAAAACTGTGGTCATTTCTTCGAAGGTCAGAGTCGAGTTGCCAATAATTCTCTTGAGGTGGTGTTTTGTCGACTTTATACCGGCTTCCCAGAGCCCACCAAAATTTGGGGCATGAGGGGGAATGAAATGCCAGATTGTGTGGTTTGTTGCTAGTTGAGCAGCTATCTCAGTTGCTATACTAGATTTCTCTTCCGCAAAGAGCTGCTTCAACTCGCGAGCGGCTCCCACAAAGTTTGTGCCATTGTCGCTCCATAAGTCGGAACAATGTCCACGCCTAGCCACAAACCGTTTGAATGCCGCTAAAAATCCCTGCGATGTCATGTCACTCACAGGTTCTAGATGGATTGCGCGAGTGCACATGCAAATGAACAGGCATATGTAGCCCTTGTAGGAGTGGTGGCCTCTGCCCTTGGAGGTTCGTATGTTGATTGGGCCGGCATAATCCACTCCGCTATGACGAAAAGGGCGGTTTACCATTCCTCTAGCAGCAGGCAGTTGTCCCATTAAAGGATTGCTGGAAGCGGCTGCATACCGAATGCATGTCACACACTTCTTTACGTAGAATTAAATAAATTTTTTACTCCCAGGATGAAGTATTTGGATCTGAGGTAAGTGAGCATTAAGCTAGGACCCCCGTGCAATGTTCTCTCATGTGCATCAGAGATGAGCAACTCCGTAAAATGAGATTTTTCTGGAATGATGATTGGGTGCTTCATTTGCTCACTCATCTGAGCATGTTGGAGGCGTCCACCGACTCTCAAGATACCTGCAGCGTCGAGGTAAGGATTTAACGAGGTAAGTTTGCTATTTTTCATAATCTCCTTTCCCTTTTTCAGGTTCACGATCTCCGCTTCAAAACAGCTGCCTTGAGTTAGCATAATGCATGTAAGCAAGCTTTCCTGAATCTCCTTAGCTGTAAGCCATGCTTTTATTGTTTCTTTTTGCATGAATTTTCTAATCCATCTTTTGCAGTAAGCTACAACTCGGATCAGCCGCCTGAGATTAGAGAATCGGTCTACGAGTATGATGTGCGTGCCTTCATCTGGATTACAGGTATTTACCAAACATATTTTACTTGGTTTACTTTCTAAATCCGTTTCATGATATGTACCCTTCTTATAAGTGATTATCTTTTCTTTCAGCCACGCTGGACCTTCCTTCCAAAGATGTTCGTCGTGGATACAGTTTGTACCCCTAGAAGCGCAATCAGCAGGGTTTTCTTTAGATACCACATGTGACCATTGATGTGGCTCTAATGATGTAAGAATTTCTGCCACTCTGTTAGCCACGAACGTTTTCCATCTATTGGGTCTACTGTTCAGCCATGATAATACAATAGTGGAATCAGTCCATGCGTGTACACTTGATTTATCGATCTTGAGTACGTTCGAAATCTCCATTAAAAGCTTGGTAAGTAGCACTGCGCCGCATAATTCTAAGCGTGGGATTGAAACTTGCTTTATCGGTGCTACTTTAGTTTTTGCAGTAACTAATGAGACATGAGCGATGCCATCCTCGCTGATAGTTCGTAAGTATATTACAGCGGCATACGCTTCACTAGAGGCGTCACAAAAGCCTTGAAGTTCGATAACCTTGCTTTTCTTCTCAAAGTGTATCCATCTTGGAATGCTAAACTTTGTTATTTGGGCTAGAGTCTCTCTAAAGGTCAGCCATTCACACATCAGTTGTGGTGGAACTTCATCGTCCCAATCAATACCGGTTAGCCACAACTTTTGAATATATATTTTTGCTCGAATGATGACTGGAGCCAGCCAACCGAGTGGGTCAAACAGTCGGCATATGTCGGAGATCATTCGTCTCTTGGTTATGGGAACCTAAAGCGGTGGTAATTGAACCGCATACTCAAAAGCGTCCGTTCTCCTATTCCAGGTTAGACCCAACACCTTCATTACTGTGTCCAGTTTGAGCTGAACATTGGCATCGTTACCTCCTTCATTTTGGCTGATAATGTTCATAAGTTGGTCGTCATTCGTAGCCCATTTTTCTGCCCAGCTCAAAGCCTCCCTTGCGTAGTAATTCGTTTAACTCTCTGTATATCTTTTCACCTTCTTCCACAGTGTCGCAACCTGACAACAGGTCATCCATATAAAAATCCATGAGCACTCTGTCTGCTGCTAGTGGATAGGTTTCTCCGTGGTCGTATGCTACCTGGTGCAGAGTTCTAACGGCAAGATAGGGTGCTGCTGCGGTTCCGAAGGTGACTCTCAGGAGTCTGAAATGGTTTATAGGCTCGTCATTGTTATTTCGCCATAGTATACGCTGGTAGTCAGCGTCTTCTTGGTAGACCCTTACCTGCCGGTACATCTTAACGATGTCGGACACAAGACTTATCGGGAAACAACGCCAACGTAAAAGTATGTGACGTAAGTCTTGTTGAAGCTGTGGACCAACTAACAGGTCTTGGTTCAAGGACGCACCGTTAATTCCCGGACACGAAGCATCGAAAACTACGCGAAGCTTTGAAGTACTCTTGTCTTCTCTTATAACCGCGTGGTGAGGTAAGTACACGGCTCCTTGTCTGTCTTGTTCTTCTGTTGGTACTGCTTCGATGTGACCAAGGTCTTGGTATTCCTTTATAACTTCTGTATAACGTGCCTTTAACTGTAAATCTTTATTCAATCTTCTTTCTAACTGACTAAACCGTTTTGTTGCTATAACTTTAGATTTCCCTTCCTTACATTTCGGACTTTCTTCACGAAAGGGCAATTTCACGATATATCTGCCACTACTGTCTCGTTTAGTAGTAGCAGCGTAGATTTCTTGACATTTTCGTTCTTCTTCGCTGAAATCTTCTGTAGACGCCAAGACACTATTGTCAGCTTCCAGCTCCCAGAATCGTTTCAGGAGTTCGTTATCGTTTACGTTAACTTGATTCACTCTGACAGTGTTCTGTGGCGTTGTTTCCTCTCTTGGAATTGGACCTGAAATAATCCAACCCAAGGCAGTATTCTGAGCTATTGGCGCTCCTGGTGATCCCTTAATGACTCCTTCTAGCAGTATCCTACCGTAGATATCTGCTCCCAGAAGCAAGTCGATTTTATTCGGTTGATTAAAGGAAGGATCTGCTAACTCCAGATTTGTGAACTCCGACCATAACTGTACGACGATTTTCCTTTCTGGCAAAACCGAGGTAAGTTTGCTCAGCACAAAAGCACTAACTTCAAACTCAAGCGAGGGATCAAGGAGTGATTGAATTTTTAAATTTACTCTCGACTTAGAGGCTATAACAGCGCTCTCGTCACTCCCTAATCCTGATATAGTGCTCTTGTGTCCTATTTTCCTAAGTCCTAACAGTTGAACTGCAGACTCCGTTATTAGCGAAGCCTGTGAACCTTGGTCGAGTAAGCATCTAAGCGTGATAACCTTACCAGATTTCGACGTGGCATTTACTAGTGCAGTAGCTAACAAAACCTGACTGCATGATGTCGAAAAGTGGGTTTTGACGTTTGTAGTGGACTCATCATGGACCTCAAGAGTTGATGAGGGGGGCGCAGTTGTGGGTACAACTACGTTCGCTACAACTGAGTGAGTTTTCTCCTGGGACTCAGCTGTTTGTGTATCATTTTTGGGATGTAGTAAGGAATGATGCTTCCTTTTGCAGATTCGGCATCTAGATGATTGACGACATGAATAAACTGAGTGATGTGGACCTAAACAATTAAAGCATAAACTATGTGACTGGACAAAACTACGACGAGTATCAGTATCAATTTTACAAAATTCTTTGCAATTTCCAATTTTATGATCCTGCGAACAATAGGCACAGGACAGGGTTGCAACGTGATGAACTTTGGAATGAACAGGAGTATTGAAATTCTTAGGTGTACTCTTATTATTATGATAGGGTCGAGAAACCTTGGGATCAATGAACTCCAAGGCACGAAATCGTGTTTCTAAAAATGACTTGAACTGTTCATAGGTTGGCAACTCGTTGCCTGATTCACTTGACTTCAGTTCCCATTGTTTCCGCGACTCGCTATCTAACTTTAAACAAATTAAATGCACTATTATAATATCCCAGCTTTTAATATCTATGCCTAAAGTCTTCAATGCCTGCAGACATTCGTTTGTAGTATCTAACAGTTCCTTCAGCGCAGTTGCAGACTCTATTGTTATGTTACGTTGACTCAGCAGTCTCTTTAGGATACAGTTCGATAGGTATTTCTTATTGTTGTATCGGTTCTCCAACTGCTCCCAACTGGTAATATAATTTTCTTGAGTTATCGGCACGTGTCTCAGTAGCTGTTCTGCTTCTCCGGTTAAGTGACTTTTCAGGTAATGAAGTTTTTGTACATTATCTAAGGACTCATTTTTATGGATGAGAGAGACGAAAAGATCCCGAAAGCTAACCCATTCTGCATATTCGCCTGAAAACATCGGAATCGAAATCTTTGGCAATTGAATGAGATCTCCCGCTCTGTCTGAAGGCTTGCTGGTCTCGCCAGACTTCTCACTCCTTACCGTAGTTGTAGAGCTAACTTTACTTAAATGAGCCTTAATGAGACACTTGTATTCAATATACAAATCTTCTGTTTCTTCATAGACAGAGTCCTCAACATAGCTAGTTTTGACTAATTCGTCTGGGCTACCATCCTGTACTATCAGCGTATGTGTCCGTAAAAACTGAGCCCATAACTCTTCCAACAAATCTAGTCTAGCCTTAAGATAGTCTACAGAACTTCGCCGCTCCTTAGGAGATTTCTTAAAATTTTCAAATGCGCGCTCAAGTCTAAACTTAGCATCTTCTTGGACCTTGATGAGTGCGTCCATCGCAATTTTTCTAAGTGTTTCGCAACTTGGGTGAAATCGGGCGTGGATTCCCCGTCGGTTCACTTTTCTTAAAACTATTCTAAGTCCGGACTACTGACGATGAATTTGCTAAGTCCAATTTCTTTAAATTATTCTAAGTCCAGCTTGATCGAAATTTGCTAAGTCCAAGTTGATGATGAAATTGGCTAAGTTCAAGCGGTCCGGTCACCTAGGTCCAATTCCCTGAATGTCCAGTTTCCGAAAGTCTATTGTCTGAAAGTCCATTCCTCAAATGTCTAATTCCTCGAATGTCTATTCCCCGAACGTCTATTTACCGGTATGTCTATTCCCTGTACGTCTATTTACCGGTATGTCTATTCCCCGTACGTCTATTTACTGTACCTATATGTCTAATTATCTTTGTGTCGTATACCTATACTCTGCACCCTTCTGGTTTACTTCGTCCATATTGCATTAATTTTTTGGTTATTGATCTCATCTCGTCCATATTCCCAACTCGTCCACATTCCCAACCCCAACTAGTCCACATTCCCATCTCGTTTACATTGGTGGTTTGGGCACATTGCGGTACACAAGTATTTATGTTTTGAAAAAATTGATAATATTAAGGTTGAAAGTTTAAAAAAAAAAATTATACTTATGAGATGGCGACAATTACCAAATTTAGTTATTTTATGTATAATCTAATATTGTGTAACATATATTAAAAAAAAATAATACTTTGATTAACACTGTGAAAAAATCGAATTTGTAACATCCCTCATAGCAGTGAAGTTGAACAGACAATAAATTAATTAATTGTTAATATATTTCGAACGCAACCTTTTACGAATTTGAATTTAGAATGTGAAGTATATTGCACTGAGGAGGGAAGTTAACTATCTCCATGGCTAGGGCGTATGCATTTTGTAACATCTCATACATACATATTCGTATTATTACGTAGTTGTACAGTCGCGGTGTGAAAAGGTTCGTCACTTTTGAACCTTAACACCATCACATAGAGTCGAAAAGTGACGAACCTTTTCATTCCCCGGCTATATTAGCGGTTTACATAGTAGCAATAACACAACCGGCGTCATTTTAGTTCATTTAATAGTTCATTACTACAGAGGCCGGGACAAAAGGGGTTGCTGGCCGAAGACATATAGACGGCCGAGCGAAGCGAGGCCGGATAGGTCTGAGGCGGGCAACCCTCAATTCGGTCACAATTTCCCGCCGAGGTATGTATAGTGCTTTTTTCAAACATGCAATGAAATAAACAACAAAAAATCGAAGTTTTATTTTTAAAGAAATTTTTAATACGCATAGTGGCAGAATGTCATGATGCCTGTGCCACAAATTTATTTAACCAGCTATACCCTTTGATTGGCAATTGGACATTCGGAGAATTGGACATTCGGAGAACTGGACATTCGGAGAATTGGACATTCGGAGAATGGACGTTCTGGGAATTGGACGAAAAAGACAGACTAGACATTCGGGGAATTGGACCTAGGTGACCGGACCGAGTTCAAGATATTGCAAAATATTCTAAGTCCAGTTGATTTGAAATTTACACTATGTTCAGATTTCTTTTCAATATTCCAAGTCTGGTCACAATAAAAAATAATAAAGTACTCACAATTTTCCACGGCACTCACACTTGACCATTTGTGACGTCACTCTGTCGTCACCGGTGTTCTCGTTGCTGACGTCACGCTGCTGCTCGGCTCCGCTGCACTTCTAGCTGCGATCCACAGCAGTGCTAGCTGGCGCCCTCTGTCGTAATCCTCGCGATACCGAATATTCCGGCTCGTAAGGACCATGTAAAAGGCTCCCAAAAAGATACACTGCACTTTACTATATATAACCGTTTAATGGTATAAGTAGATTCAGTTGTCAGAGGTCACACATACAAGCCAACCTAAAACACTATAAGAAATCAGAACAAACTGGTGTTCGCTAGTTTACCGATGGAACAGCGACATCTAGCGGAAAATTATGTTACTAAGATTTACATGAAATAGTTGACTTTAAGCGGTTTTAACAAATGATAATTATTTATAATATTTTTATGAGCGTTATTGTGATTTTTGATATTAAAAAAGGTTAATTTAATTTTGAATAATCAGGACAGGTAGCGCCATCTGTTGGCAAGTAGTCGCAAACTGTTGCATAAACAATAACGATTTAACAGTTAGGCTTGCAGAGTGTGGCTCTAACCGGTACGGAAAATTAACCGGTTACAAGCCCTGCAATTACCTCGTTTAATGTTTTATCGCCCTTCTTTCCGAGCTTGACGACGACGGGGCGCGCCTCGCGGATGAGCTGGTTGCAGCGCTCCTCCACCGCGTCCAGCACGTCGGGGTCCACGGTCGCGGAGTCCAGCTCCACGTAGCTCTCCTCCGCGCCCAGCCACCAGCTCGTCGTCACCAGCTTCTGCTCCTGCTCGAGCACGGCGGAGAGCAGGTGCTGGCCTGGAAACAGCTGATATCTTAACTTCTTTGTTTTACTCTTGACAGTTTCCCCAAGGCCCGTATACAATTATTATATTCTATACTATACTAATGATAATGACTTTTTGTTAAAGCTAATAGTCCGTGAGCCCGGTCCCAAATTGCCTACGTAATATGACATCACGATAAAACGCATCGCACACCCTTAGAAGGTTTTTTTCAAACTTCCGGCCAATTTCAAGTGCGATACTCTTTTGATTCTCGCTCAGCACAACATTTTTAGGGTGTGCAATGCGTTTTATCGTGATTTCATATTACGTAGGCAATTTTGGGCCGGACTCACGGACTATAAACGTTTGCCAACGAAACCTCAATGTAAATTTTAAAGAGAAAAGTTGAAAAATTCTAGTGGGATTAGAACTCACGTCTCCCAACGCCCGTCGTCCTTCGTCTTGGCCCGGAGCAGGGCCGTATTATCCATAAGGCGATGTAAGCAACTGTCTATGGGCCCAACGCTTCTAAAGGATGGATTACACTTGTCCTAATTAGGATGCTAACGTCAAATAGCTATACGTTGAAGTGAGACGCTTTAACTCCCTCTCTCCATTTAGGATGCTAAATTCAGCAAAGTGTAATACGCGCTTAAGGAGCCCCTGTGTTTTTTTTTATTGGCAGTATGCCATAGATAGTCAATAAAAGGAAACCCACTGAAACTAAAGACAATCTCTTTGTTGTCCATGGCTATAATTTAAATTAATATTGTTAGTGCCACATTGCCAATTTCATACATAAAATTTATTTCCTTGCGAGAAAACAGCTGGTATTTGGCATTAATACTTTTAAATGCATATTTTTAGAGTTAGTAGAAAGTTGTTTACTATTTAGGACAAGTAAGGATAAATAGCCTATCCTGGACAGAGACACCTGCCTGGGGCCCGAGACTCGCATTGCCTAGAAGTCTCTGTATAGTTTAATGTTGTCCTAAGTTTCATATTAACAGATGCATTCGCTTTACAGATCACATCAAAGCATAAACACAACGTAATACACGTTTTGGAAATGTAGTATATATGTGAAACAACTGTGTGAAACACTTTATTGTACATAATAACCAGTTACATGTGCAATTAACACAAAGGCGAACTTATCACTGTTAGGGATCTCTTCCAGTTAACCTTTGAGCATGTGAGTGAAGATATAAAGAAGATAGAGCAACTATACTTGATTTTTTCTTATAACCGTTTTTTGACAGCCGTGATCCTAATACAATCGCAATGGCGCGAAGGCATAAATGTACTGGGATAATGGCTGTCAAAAACGGTTATAAGAAAGATTCAAGTATAACACCATATACAAATATATGATACACTAAATTGAACACTATAATAAAAAAATACATGTATATTTTACATAATCTCATCATCATTCGTTTGTCCTTGTCCCATTTACTTGGTGTCGGCGCAGCATGTTTTTTTCTTCCATACCTCTCTATCACCCGTCATCTCGTCACTCACATCCTTCCTCTTCATGTCATCTCTCACGCAATCCATCCACCGTTTCCTCGGCCTACCTTCCACATGCATATCTAATACCCTTCTTGTCACATGGCTCTCATCCCTCCGAATCAGTGACCTCCAAATGCTCCGTCACAATATAGTTTTTTTTAATATCTTCAATGTACCGACATTACATATATTTAACATAATATATAATTAAATAAAATATCATAATATTATAAATGTGAAAGTGTGTCTGTCTGTCTCTCTGTCTGTTACCTCGTCACGCTTAAACCGCTGAACCGATTGGAATGAAATTTGATATGGTGATAGTTTGAGTCCAGGGGAAGGACATATACTACTTTTATACTACTGATAAGCTAGTATACAATGAATATAAATCGTATTCAACCACTTTACAAATAATTGAAAATGTAGTAAACTAGTTATGTTAAGAACGTTATGCTAGATCAGTGATATTCGCCTTGCGTGAGTAACTATTCAATATGTATACCTAGAATGCGTTGCCTTGCGAATGTCCGCCAGATTCCCAGGTTCTGCTATATACTAAAATGCAATATAATTTGTGTCATATGTGTTGCCTATAACATAAAAACTATAAATTCTGTCTCAGGATGCATGCATGGGTCAGTTGGTTATTTTTTAGGGTTCCGTACCAAAAAGGTACAAAAGGAACCCTTATGGTGCGACTCTGTCTGTCTGTCTGTCCGACTATTAAAGCCGCCATATCTCAAAAACGACTTATGCTAACTATTTGAAATTTGGAATATTTATAAACATGGTCAGCCCACATATATTGCACAGAAAATATTTAAAAATATATTTTTATTTTCTATAAAAACGACGAATATGAGAGGGGGTAAAAATTCAAAGTCTAGCTACTGGTTCAAATGGGGTATCATATGAACGGGCTTGGTCTGCACATTTTCGAACAATTTCTTTATTTTTTTTTATTGTGATTAGTTTTTGTTTTATTAAGGAAAATATGAAAAAAACACCATTCCCCACCTTTATCTCCAAAGTTTACCAATCGAACATTTTGAAATTTTCACAATTTTTCCAGTAATGTTGTTTAGACATCAGAATAACACATAAGCTATAAATGGCATCTCTATGCGGACGAAGTCATGGGCAACAGCTAGTACTAAATATAAAAAACCGGCCAAGTGCGAGTCGGACTCGCGCACCGAGGGTTCCGTACAAAATATACGGGCCATAACTATGAAAATCCAATAAGCAGAGCCCTACTCCTAAGCAAAATGTACACCGTGTGGGGTAATTTTACTGATATATAGTATTGGTTACTGATATATAGACAGGCAGATCTAAAAAATTAAGATTTTTTGATTTATTTCGTGGGTGCTATAAGAGCTACCTTCACACCAAATTTAAAATTCTAGGACAACTGGAAGTACCCTATTAGTCTTCCATGGACGGCAATTTGTATGGAAACACCTTTTTGTACTGTAGCTTTGAATTGCGTTGACTTAAGAGCTTCAAAATCAAAATCGTTTATTCGCAGTAATATGGTTATAGATATCTTATAAAGTTAAAATGAAAACTGCTTATGACGCCATTGCTGGCGTGCGAATATTTTATAAAAATATTTACAAGTAGCTTGATTTTTTACAACTTGAAGGGACCGCAGACAGACGTATTTGATATTAATTTCAATTTCATACCTGCACGCGTTCCGGAGAAAAAGGGTCTTAACAGACAGGCGGACAGACGGACAACAAAGTGATCCAATAAGGGTTCCGTTTTTTCCTTTATAGGTACGGAACCCCAAAAACATCTAGGAAATAATTATGCTATGTTTAATAAAGCTAAATAAAACCCGCCAAGAGCATGTTGGACCATGCTCAGTGTAAGGTTCCGCAGCCTTTCATACGAAAAAATTAACACTACAGATGAAAAATTGCGATATGAAAAAGTGTACGTTACGTCCTTTTGTTGAGAAGCGTAGTTTTTCAGCGATAACTTGTTGAAAGTATTTATGAAGCTTTATCTTTGTTATATTTTTCATATTTTTACATACCGTTTAGATAATAGATGGAGGGGGACACAATGTATGCTACTTTCGGAGCGATTATTTCCGAAAATATCCACTAATTCAAATTATTTTTAGAAACCTCAAAATTATTTTAAAACTGCTGTCAAAATATGTGCCGCACACCACACATTGATATTTGCTGTTTCCAGTTTCGGCTACATGTATGGAGTGCCCCCTAGATTTTTTTTTTTTATTATTTATCCATCAAACAAAGTAGCGGCTTACACAAGACACCTGTACTCCAAATTCAATTAATGTATCTTGTAGTTTTTGTTTAAAATTGGTTTCTCAGTGCCAACCATTAGAACACGGCACTCCCAGCGTCGACTTTTTAATCTTCCCAAGGCCCATACTAGGTACGCTCAATATTCCCCAATTGTACGTATTCTGAGGGAATACAATTCAAGTTTTAGTACTGTTGATCTATTTGACTGTTCCAAATTAGTACTGAAAAACCGCGTTCGAAAATTTATTTTGCAAGGTGGATGACGTGGCAGCGCGGAGTTGCATAGGTACTTATAACAAACATACTTATAATTACGTATACAAACCTATTTATTTATACATGACTTCATACACATACACAAACACACACACACACACACACACACACACACACACACACACACACACACACACACACACACACACACACACACACATACCCACGGGGTGTATACTTTGTGTTTTGTTTTGTCTTGTCTTGTTTTGGGTGTCTCATCTTTCTCGAATTTATATACATGGTCTTTATACCATGCGAGGTTCCAATCTTAAACCATTAGTACCATTACCTACTTTTTATGGCTCGTTAACCGTTATGCTGTGAACATCTGTTATTGGCTTTATGTATTAGCTTTAAGCATTGTGTTTTTTTTCTGTAATGCTGTTGATGTTCCAAATAAATAAAATAAAAAAAATAAATAAATAATAAAAAAATAAAAATGCCTGCGACATACGGACGGACGGACGTTTCGTTTTTGCCATTTTGGCTAAGGAACCCTAAAAAACAGGTGCATTATTCATGCAAATATTATAAACACACTATTTAATCAAAATGTCTCTCTGATAGCTGTAATCTAACAATATGTATATATGTAATTAAATAATAAGATAACATGTGAAAACAGATGACGAAAGTAAATTCATTTGTTTGCCTCAATAGGGAATATGCATGGATTTTTATTATCGCTTTACTTAACAAAATATAAAAACTATTTCAAAAAGTGAAATTAAAATTAAAATCGGCCAAGAAATACGCATGATATAGGCATTTTAAACTACTAATTAGCTAGCGATTTGACGGAGAGGTCCGACATGTACTTTTACGTCATAGTACAATCCGGCCATATAAACTCAATATTAAATTCTGTTTTGCTAGAAAGAGATAGAATGAAATGATTGATGGCTTATATTTTGGTTATTTTTATAGTTATTAGATTTTTTTTTTCTACGGTTTGTTACGTGAATGAGCTTTTAATAAAGCAAAAATAAAAATTAATGCGTATTCCCTATTACGTTCAGCTACAATCAGCATCAAATAGTGTATAGCACCTAAAGTACCTACACTGTCTCATATCTTTATACTAGGGATGTGCCAACTACGGATTTTGCCGACTAGCCGACTAATCGGCGCTGAGGTGGCCGACTAGTCGGCAACGCCGATAATTAGTTTCGGCTAAGTTCGGTTGCAATCGGGAACGTTGGTTTCAGAGGGGCGACTCCGAAATTCGTATCGCGTCATGTGGCTCACTCAAATACAATTTAACATGAGAGAGAGAGGGATAGTACGTTACGAACTTTGAATTTTGAGATTCGGAGTAAACCCTCAGTACGATAGTCGCGCCTCGCGCCACTCGTCATGTGCATGTTTTGACAAGTCTGTTTTGTTTACGAATTTATTTGCTACACCGGCCGGCGTGTTTCTTATTAATCGTATTGTAGTAACAAAAAAACTTGAAGCTAATATTGGTAGTTTGTATTTTTTGAGTAAGTCATAATGTGCCGAATATTCGGTGTCTTTTGCCGACTGTAAACGTGGCCGGATACACCGGATAGTCGGCTTTCCCGGCTAGTCGGTGCATCTACTTTATACCTATAAGAATAAACATGCGTTGTGATATATTTGGCGCTGTAGATGCTACAGAGATTTGATGTTGCCAGTACAATATAGAGATTAAGTTATTAGGCACATGTAAAATCATAACATGTTAACCTGAATTTTTATAAATACAAACATCTAAATAATGAAAAAAAATCGGCACCCCGGCAAGGCACAAGGCACTGGACCAAATCCAGTCGGGTTCATGAATTATTTCATTATTTAGATCTTTGTATTTATAACAATATAGTTTCATAATGAAGCGAATATAGTTTCATAACAAAGAAGAATTTACTTTAAAAATCACGAAGATCTCTTCAAGACTTACATAAAAAAACCATGTTAACCTGATGGCATGAGTGAGGCTGAGGCTTGTCAAAGATGAAAAACCAACGGAACAAAATCAGGACTCCTCAAACAGTAGACATAGCTCTATCGTCCAACCTGAATGCTGCTGCATGTGATCGAACCGCCGGCCCCAGTCCACCCGCTGTTTGGCGACGGTGCCCACCTTGAGGGGCTCCCGCGTGAAGTGCACCGCCTTGTCCCCCTTGCGCAGCACTTGCAGGACCTCCACATTGTTCAGCCAGCCAATGTCGTGAGGCTGAACATCAAAATATTTATCCAAATAAAACATAATTTAATAAAACCGCTAAGAGCATGTCGGACCATGCTCAGTGTAGGGTTCCACAGCCGATTATACAAAAAAAAACTATACAGATGAAAAAGATACGATATGAAAAAGTGCACTAGCAAAAGAGCATATCTTCACGGCACTTACGTCTGTTTGCTGAGAAGCGCAGTTTTATGGCAATAAATTAAAAACGGTATGTGATCATGTTGAAAACAAAATTTCGTTAGAAGAATTAATAAGCTTTATATTTGATTTTTTTTTCATATTTTTTGTAAATACCGTTTAGAAAATAGAGGGGGCGGACACGATTTTTGCTACTTCCAGAGCAAATATTTCCGAAAATATTTACTTAATCAATTTTTTTTTTCAGAAACCTCAGTGTTTTAAAAAGCACTGCTCAAATATGAGCCACTCGGACCTCACTCGGACGGACGGATGGACATGACGAAACTATAAGGGTTCCGTTTTTGCCATTTTGGCTACGGAACCCTAAAAAGGTATATTCGGTCATGTAGAAAACAATTTTCGTTTATTTCTTTTATCATTTGTGTAGCGATTATTTCTTAAGAATTTCACAAAATAAAAAATACTTTAAGGAAACTCAAAATTGAAATAAAACAATTTAACGGATTATATCGCGTATATTATCTCATTTTAGTTTAGCTTGGGATCCTTTAATATATCTCATCAAGGAACAAGCGAGACACAGGACTGCAAAACCTTAATTTCCGAATGATGTAAAATTTCTTATCTGTTTAAAAAGTAGTTTAATAAATAGGCTCTGTTTTTTAAAATATTATAATTAGTAATGAGGTAGCCTGGGAGTTTTTCTTTGCAGCGTTTCTTTTCTCCTCAGTACGCCTCATTTGTGAAATGCTGCTTTGGTAAATTATTAAAATAAAATAATTAAGCCCTTCTGGCACATCTGTAACTGTCTTTACAGCTTAGGCCCGTCTGGCATGCATGTATACCTTTATTTGTTTTTTCAAAATTGAGTAGTTTGCACAAATTGTAACTTTGACAGAGGAAAATATATCTTTTCTCAGTCCACCTGACCATGAAAAGTCGTTAAATTGTTTTATTTCAATGAGTAATAATCGCAGAAATAGAAGAAAATATTAAACTCAAAATTTTTAAAAGAACCATCGACATATGTGCCACAAATTGATATTTGGTGAAAAAATATTTTTTTAGTTTGGTTTACATGTACATTAAGTGCACAGGCGTGGCATAAGGAAAATGACAAGTGAAGCCAAAGCGTATTCATTTACTCATATTTAAAGAAAAAGGTGGCTATAAGCCTTTCCTTGGGCAGCCCAATAGGAATTGGCTTCTATGGATGCCGCACTACTGATAGAGTGCCCCCCTAGAAATATATTTAAGTGTTATTTAACTGTGAAATAACAATTTAATATAAGTAGCGGCTTATACAAGACACCAATACTCCAAATTTCATCAATACAACTGAACTAGAATTTCTTTTATACTTGTTTATTGAATAATTCAATTTAATGGTTTTTTTTTACAATTTTATGTTTACACATTCTCATTATAAGTACATACTCAACTTCAAATTGATCGAGTTGAAGTGAGTGACTAAGGACTTTGAATCAAACAATAAACCAAGTATTCATAATTATAGATGTGAAAGTAATTCTTAAACCTCTGTTACCTCTTCACACTTAAAACGCTGATCCAGATTAAATGAAATTTGGCATGTAGATAGTTCAAGACTCTAGAAATGACATCGGACAGTTTTTCTCCCGGATAAATGCATAGTTTCCAAAGGATATACAATACAGTAAGTCACACGGAAAAAGCCTTGAGAGTCTTAATTACATACTAATAGTTTTATAAGTATTATGAAATGAAATAATGATCTTTATGCTGTAAGTAGGCCACAAGGGCACTTTTTCAACTGTCAATAGTCTGACTCTACCGGCATTTCCCAAGAGGAGACCACTGTTGAGAAGAAAATTGAATCAAACTACACAGCCAGACTTTTTTCTAAATAATTCTTAACTATTCATATTAGTACTTAGCCTATCTTAAATATATCTTTTTAAGTATAAACTCAATGCATAGTTCTCCAAGAAAACATATCAAAACTTGTAAAAGTAAAAATATAATAGAAGACAAAAAAGAAAATATTATTTTTTATTGAAGTTTAAGCAATCGCCAACCTGTCCGCCGCCGGCGGGGAATAGAATGGTGTTCTCTAAAGTGATCCCATATCCTTCGAACTTCGACGTCTTCCCGTATTCAGTTATTGGTTCTTCGGTTTTCTCACACAACACCACTTTAGATTGAAACTGAAAATATTGCGCGAAATATTAACGTTCATCGGAATTCAATAAAACAATAATTAACTCATAAATTATATATATATTAATGTTACCTCCTTCAGAAAACTATCTTCCTGGCATTTGAAAACCATTTTCACTTAGTTATTCAAAAGACAATGTGAAATTTCAAAATATTACCAGTGGTGGCAGTAAAGAGCGCAATGTCGTACACTATACACCTACACTAAAATATTATTTTTTCAGTCTTCTACTAGCTGTCAAATTATCTTCGTTCGGTAATCAACAGTCAAGAGTAGGTACTATTGGCATTGTAAAGGTTCCAGTCAGAAATATTTTTTACTTAATTACATAATAAGATTATAGAATATCGTAAAATGTTATGATATTTTGGATCATTGATATTGATTTCCCAGTGAAAATTATAGTAATTAACAATAATAATAATAATGATAAACAGTTAACAAGGGGCTACTCCCATGTCTGCAATTCTAAATTCGTAAATTTATGGTTCGTATGATGATGATGCCTTTCTTTTTACTCTCGATATGAACATCCAATTTCAGACTTCGGAGAAAAAGCCGTGATCTTGTCATTTTTCTAACACGTCTGAATTAACGGTATTGTAATAAAACGCCTCTGTAAAACGATTTGTAGTGATGTGCTAGTATTGGTTAGTAAGTAATCGATTCTCTTCAGTT
This sequence comes from Hedya salicella, assembly GCA_905404275.2. Lineage (NCBI taxonomy): Eukaryota > Metazoa > Arthropoda > Insecta > Lepidoptera > Tortricidae > Hedya > Hedya salicella. The sequence goes on along the minus strand of FR990106.1, from coordinate 25,234,811 downwards.
TCGGTTTTTATTTAAAAATATAGATCTAAGTTTAACATGAATAGTAAGCTTCATTTCACATGAATGTTATTTTATTTATTTGAGAATTGCTTCAATGATTTATCCAACACAGAAATAGTGAAATTTACGTCGTTTCTTGTTATACACATGGGCGGTTTTATCCTTAATACCTGCAACAATATAATTCGATTAATAACGTAATTATCCGTATAGTCTTATAAATGATAATATCTTGCCAACATTGCTGATCGACAGCTGCTTACATTATTGTATCTTCCGCCTCGCCCGATTAAAATCCCAAGATCCTTAATATTTTCCTGAATTTCAGAAACATTTGCCACATTTAAAGCTTCTTTCGTTCCAGGTTCTACCAGTTCGATGCCAAGCATTAAACCTTTACCTCGCACATCACCAATTACAGGATATGTCTTTTGTAAATCTATTAAGTTTTCTATAAAGTATTGCCCTATTTCCTTGCTGTTTTGTTGTAAATTTTCTTCCTCGATGACCTGAAAAAATATTAACTTTAATTTGATGTTTACATTTTAGTTAAGTATAGGGGTTTATCTAATAGTTCTTATGGTTTTTTATTACATCAAAATATTCGCCAGCATAATGTATTGTCATTTAAAACTAACATTTAAGACAGCTTCACCAACTGTTGAAGCCAGGGGATTCCCACCAAACGTGTTGAAATATGTAGCACGCGTATGTGCAGCCGCTATTTCTTTTGATGTAACGACTGCCGCTAGCGGAAAACCATTGCCAATTCCCTTTGCCATCGTTACGATATCGGGAACAACGCCATGAGTTTCGAAGCCCCAAAACGCATCACCCATGCGTCCGAAGCCGGTCTGTACCTACAATAATTAAGTATTAAAATTAACTTTTGCAGCCGACGAATAATCGCATGATTAATGCATTTCTTATTATTATAAACACACTACGTGTGAATGTTATTTTATAAAATACACATAAACATAATGCAGCCATTATCTTAATTAAAATGAAACTAAGTTTGATCACTCATGTAGCAAATCCTATTTTGAACCAAGATAAAGAATGTAATAAAACCGTTAGCCGTATTTATGGGCAGGTAACTTCAAAAAACGGCACTTACACAGGTTTTATTTATGAATCTTCAGAAATTACTTTTTTACAAAGGTGTATAACTTTTCATATGATTCAACCAACATACCTCGTCAGCAATATAAAGCCCTCCGCTTTTGCGTATTAATTCAGCAGCTTTCCTTAAATATCCCTTGGGGAACTGAACTGTGCCATTTACGCCTTGTATGGATTCTGCAAAAAATCCCGCTACTTTGCCTTTCGGTATAGAGTTGTCTATGAGCTGAAAATAATAAAAATATATATTTGGGGGGAGTGGTCCTGTGTTTTTTCTAAGCACATAAACATAAAATTCATATGAAGCAACAATATCGTCTCTACAATGTACATTTAAAGATGACATCGACGAATCTATTATAATTTAAAAAGTGGCCTATGTTAGGTATAATTTTGAAACTAAATTCTCTCACTTCGCTCAACTGATGAACATATTTATCGGCAGTATCACAGTCTTCCGGACAAGAACATGCTCCTGGTACTTGATACAAAGAGTCTCTGCAGCCCCCCCAAATACCACGGAGCGGATCTGGCAGCATAGCCTGTTGAAAGATACATAAAGATAGTTTTTTTAACCTACTCATATTTATTTTAAATAATTATGTAATTTTATTTGATATATTGTTTTAACATATTAAATATCGGCATTATCATAATATCAGCACGCAGACGTCCGCATTTAATCATAGGTCTGTTACTTCCACGTCGATGCACGTACATAGTCCGTATCTCACCCATCTTGAGGGGAAGCAACTCAACTCTGCATCTTCCAGTTCTTGGTATTCAATTAATAATCTTTATGACTGCCATGTCAAAGATTAAACAGTGGCGTAGCGTGGACTAATCTAGACGTGGGATCAGTCGCATAACCGGGCCCCCTTTTCTTTCATGAGAATGTTTATTATCCTTAAGGGAGTTTCGATAGAGGCCCCATTAAGTACGAGGCCGCAGGCGAGGTCCCGCTTCGCCTGCGCCTAGCTACGCCACTGAGATTAATCGTCCAAAATATATAAACTTTAGCATTACTACCTAACATTTTTATATATTATTACATAATAAACAGTAGACACTTACATGGTGTATCCCACTGGGAACTGGTATTGGCATCCGGTAACATTGCGTCGCCGTCAGTCCCTGGATGGTGTTGGAGTATCCGTGGTAGCTGCCTTGCAGCGATATGATATCGTTATTGCCCGTGTAAGACTTTGCGAGCAGAATAGCTAACTCATTGGCTTCAGTTCCACTATTTACTAAGTAGACAACCTTAAATGTTTATTGAACATATTGAAATAATAAGTGCATCTTCAGTCAAACATCAGTTACATTTAATTATAACCAAGAAATCCTGATAGCTTATCTTGAGTAAGAAAAGTGTGAATTATAGTTTTTGATTCATACTATAAGATACAAAAAACGAATATCTTATATGGCTTCCTGCAGAGGATGATAAATAAAACTGAAGCAAGGATCGGGTAGATAAATAAATATATATTACGGGATCATTTTTACACAAATTGAACTAGTCCCATAGTTTTGTTATGTTACAGCCCGCGTAAGATAAAATGACGAAATATTGCGTAGATATATTTACTTATATTATATAGAAAACATCCAAGACTCAGGAACAAATATTTATGCTCATCACACAAATATTTGAACACAGGGATTTGAACCCAGGGCCAGGACCCTTAGCTCCGCAAGCAACGTTACTCCCGCTGAGCTAAACCGGTCGTCAGATGAAAAATATTTTCGATAAGAATATAAAGAAATAAAATGTACCTTTAGGTTCCCACCGAATTTTGATGATAACTTTTCAACGTAATCATATATTTTCGGGTGTCTATAAATGTTAGTCGTGTGCCAGAGTTTGCTGGCTTGTTCAGTCAGTGCAGATACCACTTTCCTGTAAAATAGTACAAAAACATTTTCATATTTATTCGTTACTAAGTCTTATCCACGGTTATTTATCCCTCTACAACCATTTAATTTAGCCGGAACAAAAAGTAGCTTACGTCATATCCCAGCCTCTATTCTATGTGCGAAATCACGTCAATTTATTGACCCGTTAGCAATTTATAATATTAGTGAGGAAATAAGGATTTAATCAAATGTTATTACTCGGAGCTCGGAGCATAAACAACAGACGTTAATAAGTTAGATCGTTTCTTTACGCACATATTATTGGCAGGTTACGATTATTTTTCCTTCCATTTCTATCTTATATAAAAAATGCTACGAAACCATTCAATATCACTTGAGCCGACTCTCTCGTGAATGCACTCTAACGGGTCCTACCTAACTTATGACGGCCAAATATTGTCATTCACTGTGAACCTGACATACAAATTAAGCGAAACCCTGTATTTTTGATAGTTAAATTCCATAATTCGAATTTAAGGCAATTCGTGAATTTAACCACTAGAGAATTTAACCACTAAAGTGGGCCTGGGCTGGCCACGGCTATCATATGCACCCAGTCCGCTAGGCATCTACTGAGTGACCTAGTGTGGTCACTCAGTAGATGCCACGATATTTTTTATTTAACAAAAACTTGCTGAAAGTCAAATGTTTGACTATGTTACACTCATCAAGATGAGTAGGTATAAAAATAATATGTAGGCTTGTTTAACAACTTTTTATGCAATGTGATATTAACGAGATGTTACCAATCGCCGCGGATCGGAAGAAATGAAAAACTGTAGTTGTGGCCCTATGCTCATCAAGGAGACAAAGAATCCAATGAAAATAATACTAACGAGTGAGAAACAGCCATACACCTCAACTCAACTGATCAAAATCAGTATTCGAAGCCTTACCATACAATAGCCACAATACCTACACGCAATCTCTAATTTAATTGGTTATGTATAGCTACTTTATCAATCAAGAACTAATTAGGACGCAATTAATGTCTTAAGTGCGTTTAATTATTAGAACACTGGGTCTATCTCTCAATTATTAATGGAATGGCACACAATAATGCTACCGCTGCTTTGCACTGCTCCGTACAATTAAGTCGACTGTATGAATAAACTTACGGGTGACAGTGCCCCACTGAGACTGTAACAATCCCTCCAAACAAATCCAAGTATCTTCTTCCCTCGTGGTCAAATAGCCACTGCATGTGCCCTTGGTGGATAAGTACAGGTTTTTTGTACACATTATACACAGCTGGTGGTATGTGCGTTGCTTTGAGAGTACTTGTTTTCTCGTAAGTTGGTCCCTGAAAGCAAAGTAATTATATATTTTACATGTTATTGAAGAAAAATTAAAAATAGTATAGTATAGTCTTAATGTTTACGAATCGTCTAATCGCAAGTTAATAAATGGGTAGTAAATAATAAATAAAATTATTCCGCCATAGATATTTATTCGTGAATAATTGCTTACGTGCAAAGTGCGAATATTAAATCTGTGTTGAAATTATAAATATCGAAGTAAGTTTATAGATATAACTACATAATGTGTCAAAAATTTCAATATATATCAGTATTTGTATTATAGTATTGAGTGTTCGCAATCCACATTTTAAAGCTATTTAGCAAAACAAATATTTAATATCTGTAGAATACCATAAAGGATATATAACATAGAAAATTTAATAGTAAAACTATCAGGAATAAATAGATATATTTAATTTCCTCTCAAATTATAGGCGGATTAAAGTGCATAAGTTGCCTTTAAAAATTATTATCTTGCTAAGAGCGGCTACGCACTACCTACGCTAAACTAAAACAATTCAACATGCTTATAGCCGGTTATATTTTTTTTATCTTATACAAATGTACTGTTGTCAAGCAGTTAAAAATAAGTTTGTTGCTCGGGGGAAAACAAGAAAAATTTGTTCATAAAATATTCAACGAATTGCTGGAACTGCATACGCTAATACACGACATCAAAGGCTTACTTCATAATTCCTAGGCTGGAAGGCCGGCAAAGGAGCACTACTGTAGCGCCTTGTAATAGTGTTTAGGCAAACAGATCCCACTGAAAAGAAAAAAGAAATCAAATGAGCACAAATGACTTCACTTGAATTTCCCTTTTTTTTTGTTTTATTTTGTATTGTACTAAATTTTACATCGTATTCCCACTGAATTAAATCACAGTCGTGAATTTAGTTTTAATATTATTTATTAATAAAGAAAAATATCATTTTTTTATTCCATTAAAACGCACCTCTATTTGCCATGTTTGATTTTATGAAGTAACTACTATTCAGTTTGATACTAGAAATGCGACTGAATTGAAGCACTTGTATTTAAATGCCGATTGACCATTGACTTCTGAATGTATTAGTATAATTTAAGTGTATTCGCTATTTGTATGTTATCTAATGTTATCACGCTTTTTTATTTTTATAAGGTCGCCTGACAACGATACAGTTAATATTTAATGAAGGTTGAATTTATTTATTTTTTTGCCTGCGTTGCGGAGAACTGAGTAGCCTGTTTTAATTATTGATTCCCCATACAAACTTTCACCCCACCTTAACACCCCCTTAAGGGATGATTTTTAGCATAAAAACTACTTTATGTCCTTTCCGAGGTCTTTATCTACTTATCAGATTTGACCTAAATCGGTTCAACAGTTTAAGCGACGTACGTACGGCCAGTTATTTTCGAATTTATAATAAAAGTATGGAGTATGTAGTGAATGGATAGTATGGTGAAGAATGCATATGTGGTAGTATGGAGTATAATATAGATCCTTCACAAAAAAAAACAATATACCTCACATTAGATCTAGTACTATGTGCTTTTAACATTAGTGAATTTTTCATTATAATCGTTGTTTTAATATTTGTAAATGGTTTTTTAAAATTAAATATCAAGACTGACTAAAGATTGATCCTAGTATCATCGGAAGGTAATTAAGTGACAGGGCTGAAAATGTAACTTGAACACACAAGGAAAGGCCTATAACCTGTACCACCTTTTTCTTTAAATATGAGTACCGAAATGAATATGCTTCGGCTTGCTTTGTAATTTTCCTGACACCACGCCTCTGCCAAAAAGCCTATTCACTCAAAGCATGGGTAAATTACAGCTAAAGGTGCTTATTAGGTATAGCTTCTGACTTCATCATCAGTCAAAAGACGTTCACTGCTGGACATAGGCCTCTCCCAAAGAAGAAAGAACGCCATCACTGCTCTTGCTCAGCCCACAACCAGCGGCCTTCAGTGGCCTTCACCAGGTCATCAGTTCACTTTGCGGTCATTGATTCTAAGAGCTTCCCCCTCCCCGCTCCTACACGAACCAAGTTACCCACCTTCTATTAAATTTATGACCAGAAATTAATTAAATGGTTTTTAAATTGGCGGGTTCAAATTCATCTAAATTATACAAGATTTTACTACTTTATTATTGTTTAGTAAATAAATGATTGATTCTGATTCTGATTCTTCCAGACAACCTTTTGGTAGAGAAGAAGGATTCTAACATAGTATTGAAAACTTCCATCTTGTGTAAACAAAAAAATGGTTGTCTGTAAAGTCGATTTACGGACGATAATATTGCGTGATAACGTGATAGATAAGAGAACATTAGTGTATGATTTCAATGGTGTTTGATGGGGAGGTGTGGAAATTCAAGGAGAAACAGTGACAAACAATCAGCATTCGTTTATTTATTGAAATTACATAAAAATCATCATCTTCATCCTCATCCCATAATGATTTAGATTTAAATTTATTTATTTCATAATATAAAATGTCAATATAAATTACACTATGTCAATTTACATGCTTTTATACTATGATCGTCACAATAAATTAATTATAATAGATAATTTACAAACAAATTGATTACAGAACAAATAATTACAATATATGTCACAAATTAAACAAGTAGATATAGGGAATTTTCAGAATACAATAATTAAGGTAAAATTATTAAAAATAGCATTGAGATGTCAATTCATTGTAAATAAGTCAAAATTAGAAATAATGTCAAAAGCATATCTTTAAGGGTATGTTGATTTAAATAAGTACAAAACAAGGGTAAAATAAGAGTGTCAAATACAATTTAAATTATATATCCATATGCTCATTTACTGAGTATAATGGATTATCCAATAAAAAGTTTCTCAATTGCCGTTTAAAACAGTCGTCAGATGACTCGGTTCGCAATTCAGCGGGTAGACCCTCATAGAACGTTGGACCGATAACGCGTGGGTTTTTTCCTGCAAGTTTCATGCGACGCGGAACTGTTCTAAGTCTCCCCGTAGATCTAATTTGTTTGCCTGAAACCTCAACACGTGCAAACATTGGCAGATTGTTCCTCACGTACATTAGTATCTCAAACATATAAAGTGAGTAGTGCGCCATGATGCGGTACTTTACAAAGAGGTCTCTGCAAGAATGTCTGGGTTCCACTCCGGCCAGTATCCGAAGAGCTCGTTTTTGCAGTATAAGGACTAGTTTGGCGTCAGTGGAATTGCCCCAAATAATTGACCCATAAGACATTATTGAGTGGAAATGCGCAAAATATACAGACTTAAATGCATTATTCGATATTAATGGCTTAAATTTTCTTAGTGTAAAGACGGCACTATTTAACCTATGACACAGCCGGTCGACATGACACTTCCAGTTTAAGTTTGAGTCTATCATAAAACCGAGAAACCTACATTCCATGCATAATGTAGAAGAGAAATAGATGCGTCACAAGCCGAACGCTCGGGTCATTGTCACGAGCGGCTAGTGACACTTTTTCGTGCGTGCAGCAAGCGTTCATCGATTTATAAGGCGTTATCACATCAAAATAATCTGTCTTGAACGAGAAATAAATAACTTGTTTATTTATTATTTATAATTAATAATTATACTGTTTAATAAATAGCGGGATTCATTAAAAACCGATTAACGAATCGTAAAATGTGGGTAGCGTTTTGGCCGCAGCACTAGTGACAAAACATTCCACGTCAATCGAGTTGGAAAGAAAATTGGCATTTTGCCTCGAATGTCGTGCTTGCGGTGTTCGGCTGATAGAAGTGAATGGCCTGTGATCTTTAGTGTTGGTCGCCGTTGATTTTCTTAGTATACAACAATAGTAGATAATAAAAATCAAGATGAAACTGTTGTATTTAACGTTGTTGGTGCTTCCCGCCGCCCTTCTGTGCTTCCAGAGCGGTAAGTTTATTTTTTATTTATGTCCAAAAATTTCATATGGACGTGGCAACTTATAACACAGTTTATGAGTGAAAGTTGTTCATTATACACGTACTTATCATTCAGTATTGAAGTATATGATGATGTAAATTGAGTTGGAGTTGAAATTTGATTTTATAGAGTTAATATAAAAAAATATCGGTCAGAAGTCTAACCTTACCGATTTGCCCTATTTCATGAAGTTCTAGGTCATTTCATGCTATATAAGGTCAAATTTACTTTTTATATTTTCAATTATGTCTGTAGGTCATAATAATAACAGTTGAATGATGTAAATATGTTACACAGATTGCTACTTATTCAAAATTCCCATAAGGGATCAGGTACTAGTAATTTACTTTAAAATTGTTTGAAATTGCATTCAAGGCATAAACAACATACTGGAAATGATTGATAGAAGTCTGCACCTTAGGAAATATAACATGAATTCAATACCATATTGCAGGTAAGCTAATTAATTATACCTGATTAATACAGGTATCCTATGTTCCCTAGCTATTTATATGTGATTGCTAGAAAATGAGCATAGTTTTTTAACTTGCCTGCCATTATTAATTCTTAGTAAAACTATGAGCTACTCACTATAGCAGTAAAGATGGTACTCAATTTTCCTTAAGATACATTGAAACATTGTTTACAGGAAAGTGTGGGTAATATCATCTCTAGACAAATAATATGACTATTATCTACATTTGAAAAGAGAAAGTTCACATTTTTTCATTTAGCACATCTGCTTCATCTTTATCTTCATGACTGATCAAAATGGATGAATACTTTGCAAAATGATAGATTAGATGATAAGAGCTAGTGGAGTGGAACTGTGGTTAAGCTTTGAACTGTCCTGCTTGCCTACACATGCCAGATTGTGAATTTGTAGTAATTATAGGCCATTTTTTGGGGTGTTTCAACTGCTCTGATTTGAGTGTTCGCATTAGTGCTGGGATCCCATGAGATCAGCATGATTTTCTTATTTTCCTTGGTTGTAAGTCCTCCTTTTGTTCAGCTTTACAAGTTTATGTTTAGCACCCATAGTGCCGATCACTGCACATGACTGAGTGGTGTAGGGTTGGCTCCAATTGGTATCCCAGGGATATAGAGCTCTCACATGTTCCTGCCACCCCTTCCTAACCGCAGCAGTGGCCTTGGCTTCACTCCATCTCAACACTAGGGTTTCAAACCATTCAAGAGTCATCTATACTATTATAAAGTTGTAAAAATGAAATACCTGAACATTGAAGATTTTCAAAAAAAATTTTGTAATGGACTATTTGGAGGTCACTAAATCAATTTATTTTTATTTTTTGTATGTTTGTGAAGTTGCTCCAGATGGTTATAGGATACTTGTACCCTAACTACGCTGAAGAAAACAAGAGGGGTTGTGACATAAAACCATTCATTTTCTCTTTCCTTGTACCCCCTGCTGGAAGCCTCAATAACTTTCTACCTTTCTTAACTCTGATCTTAGGAATGCAACCATTAAATGTCTATAATCATAACTTGTTTACTTTCCAGCAAACATATTTGCGCGCGCTGAGGAAGACGAGCTGGACGATGTGGTGGACATTGAGGGGGAGGACAACCAGGTGGTGGGAGACGATGCCAGTGATGATGACTCTGTTGTGAAGTCCTCGCAGGATGTAGATACCACCATCCTGTTCACCAAACCTGTGACTAATAATGGAGACTCTGCTTTTGGTAAGTTGTTTTCAGTAGAAGATTTGCTCTATTAAGCAATGTTACAATCTGATAGAAATATAAAGCTAGCTAGAAATATAAAGCTAAGCCATGTATAGAGATAATACTTTCAAAGAGGCTTTCTTGGTGGGTATGTTGTGTAATCTAGCTTTGTGAATAGTGTAAACATTCCCTTCACACTCGACTGTATGAGTGTGCATGTGCATGTATAAGCAGTTGTACATGGTGTCATTAGGTCGCATTAATTAAATACGAATAATTAGCAGAGCTTATACTCATTTATCAATTGTTACTTAGTAATTAAAAATATAAGACTAGAAAAGAGGAAATATCATTACATTATCTAATCTTTTGCTCTAAATTAATATACTGCACATGTTTACTGAAATCATGATACATATCATGCCAATTTTGTATTGGAGTATTTGGTAGTGCCTTAGATGATTGATTTTAACTGATTTCAACACATTTAATTCCCAAAACCAATTTGATAAGAAAATAGAATATGGATGCTTATTCCAAACTATATGGATAGATCTGCAAGCTGGCGTCCCTGTGGAGTTCCTGGTCGGCTTCGTCAACAAGGGCTCTGAAGACTATGTGGTGGAGACCATGGAAGCCTCCTTCCGCTACCCTATGGACTACACATACTACATCCAGGTTCGTGAAGCTTGGAATTGTACATATTAGATGAAAACTAGACATGCATTGTTTGCTGTGGCAAGACATTCATACTAGTAAAACCCAATAGGCAACATTTGATTTTTTGAACCAGGCCTTTCTCCAATGTAATCAAATAGAGGATAAACAATTTAATATAACCACATTTTTTTTATGCATCCCCTAGAAATATATTCTTTGTATTTAACTATCAAACTAAGTAGCGGCTTATACAAGACATCTATACTCCAAATTTCATCAATATACATCATGTAGTTTTTTGACAGTCACAGTGTACAAAATCTACAGAAGAACTATTACCGTGAATGTCACAATTTCGCTGATGACGTCATTTCACATTATACCGAATATCTTTAAAAAAATGTAGCTAAAAAAAGAGAATAGTTTTGTGTTCCTTGTTAATGAATCAACGAAATGGGTGTCAGTTTAATATGATTTGGAAATTTGAAATGTCAGTTCTCACCAGCTTGTCTCTTTTAAGCCAGAGTTGTTCATCTGAATTGAAGAAAAAAAGTAAGCCAACTTGTCTAAGTTACCTACTGGGAACTGAATAGGTCATATGTATGAATTTTTATGTTTGCTTTATCAAGAGCTCATTCATCTAACAAACAGTAGAGAAAAATATTTTTATAAATGACCAGGATATAAGCCATCAAACATTGAATTCTAGCTCTTTCTAGCAAAACAAAATTTCATATGTAGTGTACATGGCCGTAGTGTATTATGACGTAAAAGTACATGTCGCACCTCTGTCAAATCGCTGTCTAATTAGTTGTTTAAAATGCCTATATCATGCGTATTTCTTGGCCAATTTAAGGTTTAATTTAACTTTTTGAAATAGTTTTTACGGTATTTTGTTACGAAAACCGATAAAAAAAATTGATGCATGTACCCTATCCTATTGTCTTTTCAGTAATCTTGGCAAAGAATTATCTTTGCTCTCATACTTGAGGGCTGTTCATAAATTACATAAACGACGATTTGATGTAATTTCCAAATAATGCGTTTTTAGCTACAGTTTATACAGACACGAATTTCATTTCTTTTTTTACTCATTGAAGCACTTTTTAAAGATGCGAAAGATGATGTCATCTTGGGAATGATCCCCCACCCCTCCTTCGTCATGCTACCATCATCCAATGTCCAGACTCCCTCCCCCAAATTTGAAATGACGTAGTTTATGAATAGCCCCTTGGGAATCTAATGGAATATAAATAAATATGGCAGTATAATCGTTTGTAGAACTTCACGGCGCTGCCCTACCACCGCTCGGTGAAGCCGCAGCAGGAGGCCACGTTCTCGTACTCGTTCGTGCCGAGCGAGGCCTTCGCGGGCCGCCCCTTCGGCCTCAACGTGCAGCTCAACTACCGCGACGCCAGCGGCAACTACTACGAGGTATAGTAGCTTATTTTATTCTATTATATATATATATCATATACATACAAAATAAACTGTATAGTTACATTATGAGGGAGAGCGGTGCTCTCTTAGCACAAGTATCACATATACTTAAAAAGAGACCTTATTTATGATATGAATAAAGATTTTTGATTTTTTTATTCTGTCAAGGACCATTTAAACAAGAGGACTGACACTTGCCATAATTTGGATCGTACCCCGATCGCAAGGAGATATTCTGGCAAAAACAAGATGGCGCTTAAAAACTAAATATTTAACGATGTTATAATTGGGATGTCCCAAAAAAATATTGACCTCGATTTTACATCAAAATCGTAAAATATAGGTTAATAATTCTGTGACCTCATTATTCAGGCGTTTTGTAATTGTCAAAACCTCGTATCTCGGTACTATCCTTAACCGAAATACGAGGTTTTGGCGATTACAAAACGCCTAAATAACTACGTCAAAGCAAACTTTAGTCAGGAATTGTAACAAATATACTCATCCGAATAGAAAACGGACAATGGGGAATGGATGATTCCGTTTTTGCCATTTTGGCTACGGAACTCTAAAAATCGATTAGAGGCGGAACGAGGACGAGGATTGAAGCCCGGTAGAGAGTAATTAATGCAATGTTATATGTATTTGTCAGGAGGCGGTGTACAACCAGACCATCAACATCGTGGAGGTGTCGGCGGGGCTGGACGGCGAGACGTTCTTCCTGTACGTGTTCCTGGGCGCGGGCGCCGTGCTGCTGCTGGTGGTGGGGCAGCAGGCGCTGGCCTCGCTGGCGCGTCGTCGGGCTCCGCGGGCCGCCCCCCGCCCCCGCGAGACCGGCACCGCCCTCGACGTGGACTACGATTGGCTGCCCAAGGAGGTCGTCAACCAGCTCAGTGAGTCGCCCTCAAAGTCTACGTATCGGCCCGCGAGCGAGTTGCACCCACGGAGCCCTTTGCTTTCTTTTAATTTATTTCATGAGAAAACAGCAGTGTAGCTATAGGATAGATTATTTAATTAAGGCGGGATTGGCGTTTACTACGTGATTCGTAAAAATACTCAAGGGGTATAAATTTATCCATACTATACGAGGGTTGCTACTTATATATCCGGAAACAAAAAAACAAACAAACGTACACGGCTGAAAATAGTTTTATTGTTTTTCAAAGTATTCCCCTTGATGATCTATGCACTTTTGCATTCGCGTGAACCAATTTTTAAAGCACTTCTGCCACTCCGCCTGAGGTACCTCCATAACGTGTTGTTTGAATGCGTCGACAGCATCTTCAGCGGTCGAAAATCGTTGACCGCGTAATTTATTCTTTATATTTGGAAATAAATAAAAATCGTTGGGTGCCAAGTCAGGGCTGTACGGCGGATGACCCGTTAATTCCACATTTTGACCCTCCAAAAATAGAGTTGTTTCGCGTGACGTATGACAGCTGGCATTGTCATGATGAAGAATGATTCTTCGTCGCTGGTTAGTTTTACGAATTTGTTCAAATACCGGTAAGCAAATGGTCGTGTACCACTCTGAATTAACCGTTCTACGGTTTTCTAGTGGCACTGTAGCTACATGGCCATTAATACCGAAGAAGCAGGCCACCATTTGTTTCAATGTACTTTTTGCACGAGTAACTTTCGTAGGGTTCGGCTCATTTTGAAACACCCATACCGTTGATTGTTGCTTCGTTTCGGGATCGTATGCATAGATCCAGGATTCGTCACCTATATAGATGTTATAAACGGCTTTTGAGTCACCACGGTTATATTTTTTTAACATTTTATTGCACCATTCGACGCGAGCATGTTTTTGCTCATTTGTTAAGTTGTGGGGTATCCAACGCGAACAAATTTTTTTTACAGCCAAATAATTATGTAATATGCTATTAATGCTGGTCATAGAAATACCCAGAGTCGCCTCTATCTCGCGGTACGTAACATGTCGGTCGTCCATTATAAGTTTTCGCACAGCCTCGATATTTTGTTGTACAACGACCGAGTTCGGGCGACCTGCCTTAACTTCGTCCGTAAGCATACTACGTCCACGATTGAACTCACTAAACCAGTGATACACAGTAGTTTTAGATGGGGCTTCATCACCAAAAGTTGAAGTTAGTTGATCTATGCACTGTTGTTGCGTTAAACCACGCCGAAAATCATAATAAATCATAGCACGAATATTTTCACGAGTGAGTTCCATTCTTGCTGCGAGATGACATTTAAAACCCGTCAAAAACAAAACACGAGCGTTAATAAGGAAGAAAAAATATACCTTATATACTTAAAAAAGTTCAAATTTTACCATGGCGGTCAAATATGCTATTTAAGAAGATTGTAATCCCGGTTTCCGGATATATAAATAGCAGCCCTCGTAATATTACAAATGCGAAACTATGTCTGTCTGTCTGTCTGTTACCTCTTCACGGTTAAACCGCTGAACGGATTTGGATGAAATTTGGTATGGAGATAGTTTGAGTCCCAGGGAAGGACATAGGCTACTTTTTATCCCGGAAAAATACCCTTATCCGCGATAAACAAATTTAAGGCGGACAAAGTCGCGGGCAGCAGCTAGAACTATTATAAAGATGTAAAAATGCAATGTGTGTACACTGAAGGTATTTTCAAAAAAATGATTGTAACGGACTGCTTGGAGGTCACTGACGATAATTTTTTATTTTTTTTTATTTTTGATGTTTGTGGCTAAATTACGTCAAATCAGCTAAACGGATTTCAACAAATTTTTGGCACACGGGTAACTGAAATTTAAAGAAAAAGGTGGTTATAAGCCTTTCCTTGGGCAATCCGGTACGAATCGGCTTATATGGTCGTCACGCCACTACTGAGTATACACAGATAGGTATAGGATACTTTTTACCGAACTACGCTGACAAGAAAAAGGGGTTATGAGTGTTATGATTTTTCTCTTCCGCGAACGAAGTTACGGGGGGCACCTTCTAGTTTGAGCGTATTTCTCATTCTAACCAATTATGTATTTGTTACAGAAAAATCACCTAAAACGCCCAAGCAGTCACCACGCATGAGGAAGGCGAAGAGATCCGCCGGTGACGACTAAGCGTCAGTGCGTTGTGCTGCTGTGGGCCCGCGCGAGAAGAGCCCTGGCTTAGGGACGCCTCGGAAGGCAAACAAGTGCCTTTACGAACCTTTTGGAATACATTTACGAGCGATTTTTTACACGCCCAGTTTTAAACCGCCTAAGTGTGGCAACAATAATCACAGCTGGCAACCCTAATTTATTATTGTTTTTATCGATAGTCGCCAGGGTCTTTCTCGTGTGAGTCGATATAGACTGTGTGGTTTTAGTTGCTAAGTGTGTTGTGAGTAAATTATGGAACAAATAATGTGTGAAGTTTGTAACAACGCGCGATTATGAGAAGACATTATATAATAAAATGTTAAATTTTTCAATTTGTACTTATTTTTTATTTACTTGTAACTTGTGACAGCAAAATTGAAAAATTATGACTTAATGATGTCATAAGATCGACTACAAAGAAATGTCTACTTTTAGCCCTTATTAGTATGTAATATTCAAGGTGAAAAAGTTAATACATCTATTTGTACTCTACTATTGAATTACTAGAAACGGGTAGATATACATTATGTCTATATTGTCTATTATCTTCCCCTGTATTAACTAGTCTCTCTATGAGCTGTAAACCTCGCCAGCCTCCATATCTCCGGCAAATTGTAATAAATCTAAATAGTAAATTGACGAAAAAAGCTGTATAATTATCGATCCTGTTCACAAAGTTTCACTAGATTTGGTTAAGAAGAAGAGTAGGGGAAAACATTCGGGCAGACGGACGTACGAAAGCATTATTTACCAAGCTGTAAATCTGTCCAGGAGCTTCTACTAGATATGAAAATTTCAATGTATCTACGTGTATCGTTGATTATTTATTTGCTCAAAAAGTAATTACATCACCTAATCATTTAAAGAAATTTCAATAAAATTGCATGACCACGATTACCTCCTTAGCATAATTTACTGAAATCACACTGAAATCTGCCAAAAGGGTACCAAGAACGAAAATATGCGTCACGGCAATAGACAAGAACAGGAGGGGTTTGTTCATTTCCCGATGTGTGAGCTACATCATCAAAATATAAAATATATGCAAAAGGCGCATTTGGAATAACTTAATTACGGTTGTTAACCGGAACCGGAAGTTTTATCTTAGCCGTAATCAATATAATTTCATCATTAGAAAATAATCGATGATATCTAGTTTTTCGGTGTCAAATCGAAATAATCGATAAAACTAAGTAGCAACACTGAATCGTTAACCGAGAAAAAATTGCATCTAGCAACACTTTGGCTGTCAAATCCTTTTTCGTACACGCCACCGAGCGCGCACGTGTAAATTTCCGAGTTTTGCTCGATAATCCAAGTAAAATGGACAAGCCCAATGTTCTAGCCCGCGTCGTTAAGGTGCTGGGTCGCACCGGTTCCCAGGGACAGTGTACCCAAGTCAAGGTCGAGTTCATCGGAGAGACCAGTCGGCAGATCATCAGGAATGTGAAGGGACCGGTCCGCGATGGCGACATCCTCACGCTGCTCGAGTCTGAGCGTGAAGCCAGGAGGCTGAGATAAATGGTAACAGACTTATTTTGTAAAAAAAAAAACTTTATTTTAATGTTTCTAATCATGATGTTGTTCGAATTTTGAAATCGATTTTTAGGTTATTTTGTTGAAATGAACAACGAATCAATGATTCCCCATATTAACAAATCGCCATGTTTACAGTGACTGGGTCTTAGGTTTGACTATGATATCAGTTTTCCTAATGTTCATGTTGTTTCTGCCTTACAGGTTGCTTGTCATTGCCAAATGTAAGCAAAATGTATTAATTCTTCGTCTGGTTCTGTACTGGTAGGTTTCAGCAGTTAATTTCCAACGCTGAAGAGATGTCAGTTTAAGTAGTGTTCCAACTTTACCAGTGCAAGTAATTTAAATAAAAATATAGCGAAGCAAATCAAATTAGAATCTGGGTCAATAACCCGTAAGTCAGGAGACATTTTTGAATGAGTTACTTAAAAAATGCTAACAATCTAGGCTATCAACATATTGACGAGATGGGGCCTCGAAAAATAACCTATATTGGCTAGAAAAAAAAAAACTTGCTATTTCAATAGTGACTCTGAAGATGTAATGTAACCATGGCAATGAGATAGAAAAAAGTTGGACTCTTGTGTCCCAAGATGACTCGATAGTACAAAGTATATCAGTATGACACTTCATACAGAAATTATTTTTATGATTAACCCCTCTGATGCAATTTTATTAATTTGGTATTTTATTAAATTGAATATATTAGGGGTCAATTTTTACACAAATCACTTTAGTCCCATGGTGAGCTCAATAAGGCTTGTGTTACAAGTACTAGATGATGTTATATTTACTTATATACATAGAAAACATCCAAGACTCAGGAACAAATAATTATGCTCATCACACAAATATGGCCCTTACCAAGATTTAAACCCATGACCTTCGGCTTCACAGGCAATGTTACTTCGGTTGAGCTAAACAGGTTGTCAAATCGTATTTAAATGGAAATTGTATGAAAATTTCAAATCTCCTTGAAAATCAAAGTGACACTGTACAAAATAGTTTCTTCTGTTTCCGCGATTATTACTCATTCAAATAAAACAATTTAACGGATTATATCGCGTATATTATCTCATTTTAGTTCCTGACGTTTCGGAGTCTGAAACTAAATTGAGATAATATACGCGATATAATCCGTTAAATTGTTTTATTTCAATGACACTATACAAATTAAAAATTGCTTCAAATATAAATTCTTGTTAAACAGCAGTATTTCACTATTTGAATGACTTCTGATTTTGTATAGTGTCACTTTGATTTTCAGTGAGCGAAATAGTTCTAAAAGTGGTTATGATCCTTATCAAATATAGACGAAAGGTTAATGCATTCACGATGGAGATTTTCGCAGTGCTACATGCATAGCCGATAATATGGGAAAATGAATATGTAGCGAAAACTTACTGCAAGCAGAGCACCTTCCTAGTAGGTTCCCGGTTGTATATGTGTTAAGATTATAAGATAATGTTGCACATCAATGTTTTCCCATTACTTTAGTTCAGTAATAATATAATTTTCATATTTATTTTACATTGTTTCAGGTCTTGTGCCGCTTTTAGGTTAAGGTCTATATAACCAATGTTTACTGCACTATGTTAATCTACATAATATGAAACCGTCAAAGATGAACATCTCAAGAGCTCGTAATACATACGTTTAACATTTAATATTTGTTTTATTTCTCTTCTTACTTATACCTACCTCCACTCGTGAACATCGTAAGCAAAATAGGTACAGATTTTTTTAAACACTAATAATTGGATGGTTATTTGTAATCCCAAATCCCTAAAACTTATAAAATAAAGTCTTGGTTAAAAAATTACGGACTATAATGTTAACTTTGAGGTATCGGATTGTATAAATAAATCGGATGGTCTGTTAAAATATAATATGGACAATATTTCATGTAATTTATATGAAATTGTTTTACCCTCATCTGGCATAAACTTTTTTTGTTATAATCATTATTTGGCATAATGCATTGTCTTCTTAAGACTTAAACTTTTTAGGATTTTTATAAAACAAACCTAACCTAAAATAACCTTATGCCTTCCTAATGCATTTAACAGGATGATGCCTTAAAAAGTCCTGAAAAATCCAGTTTCAGAAAATAATGCATTATGCCAACAAATGAATAATGTAATTGATGATTATGAGAAAAAAGTTTATGCCTGAGACTGTAGGTAACCGATATGAAATATATTCCATTTATCTATACTATTATGAAGTCGTAAAAATAAAATGTCTACATTAAAACAAGTACTAGGTTACTGAAGCAAAATATTTTATTTGTGTACCTTGCCAAAACCGATCCCAACAAATTTTTGGCACACAGGTACTGTCGAGAAAAAAGGGATTGACTTTTTCCGCAAATGAAGTTGCGGGCATCGTCTAGTATGGAATATTATCGTCCAGTATACCAAACAATATAATAGGCATGATGACTAAATTTTAATAATTTGTTCGTCATGTAGATAATAAAAAATATTAGAGACGTATTTTTTCTTTTTTTACGCAACTACTTAATAAATATAAAAAAAGAACCGACTTCAAAATAAAGTAAAAAGCCATAAATAATCTTTTATGTACGGTACGGAGCACATTTGAATCACCTTTTGAAGTCGGTGCCAAACCATTCATTTATTACTATTAAGAACCGCGGCGGCGAGCCTTTAGTTATTATCTACCTACATATATATTTAGTCATAGTAATTCGTTTTTTTGTTGAATAAAGAACTTTATTAACTTCAGGTTTGGCAGGATTTTAGCAAGTAGTGATATAAAGTATTTTGTAGAGCCCAGAATGGGAAGATTGAGGAGGCACTTTGCACGCATCTCGAGTCTTTCGAAGTAAGAAATGTAAAAGTTGGTTAGTTCATTGTACCTTCCATCATCAGCTCAGCATGAAATGATGACAACCAGAGGAAAACAACTGATAACTTTAGAAAAATATATACAAAACATTGTTAGTGTCTATAATATTTGAGAGTTTCTCTCGATTTCCCTGGTATTCCATCATCTAATCCTGACTAAGACTAAGACTAAGTGATAAGGAGACTACTTCAGGGACACACTAAAAAGAATACGACTAACAGTTTTAACGTATCTACCAATAATAGATGATTTTTTAAAGAAATATCCTCTAACTCTTAACTATTAAGGAGTTGTACCTTCCGTCATCAGCTCAGCTAATGAGATGATGACTACCATATGCAAATACTTAAATAGCTTAAGAAAGTATATGAAAAACGTGCCTATAAAATTTGAAGATTGCCCTCGATTTCCCATCATCAGATCCCAACTTGGTGGCAATGGGACCACCTCGGGAGTATATCCTTTAAAATAAAAAAGAATTTTTAAAATCGGTCCACAATTGGCGGAGTAATCGGTGTGCATACATAAAAAAAAAATACAAACTATCGAACATATAACCTCCTCCTTTTTTGGAAGTCGGTTAAAAATAAAGTAGATACAAGATGAGAGTCAAAATGTGGCGTGACGTCACTCCTAGGTACAAATTTTACCTAGGAGTGACGTCACGAGCCCACACTTCTGAACTATAATGTGATTTATTATTTTTATAAATAAAAAATACGTGGCCTTTATTTTTTTGTTATCTAATAGGACTAATTAGAACTTTGATTTTCATATCACGGGGTATTATGCCTATTCTACTAGCTAACTTGACTGAATTATTTTACCAAGTGTACACGTTTTCCTGCCGTGAGTATAGTTGGCGTTACCACTTGCCAAGTCTCCATACATTCAATGTATTGAGGTGCCATCTAATTGTGCAACTATTTTAAGTAACACTAAATATAGTTTACAATGCATATGCCCGGAATTCTAGCACTTTACGTGCCTCTGTTGGCAACAGAGTACAACTCCTGCCGGGTGTACACATCACCGCCACCCTTTGGGAATAACCTACTAACCGCACATGTATTGTAAATAACTATTTTTTAGGTTTGATAGGCAATGTTGGTAAGCAACGATGGAGCATGCTTACCTAATGCCTATTATAATGCCCAGTATAACACCCAGACGTAGTCTTTAACGTATATTCACGGCGAAGCCATGTCGCACAACCCTTTAAGTTAACACGAAACAGCGTGACGCCATAGAAAAGATACGATTCCTCCCTGAGCGCCGCCAGTATTTCTTTCAAGTAAGTGCATCGTACGTATGTAGTATTCACTAATAAAGTTTTTTTTGTATGTATGTTCTTTCCTGACAGGGAGGTGCAAGTACACCCCCTTGCGTGCCGTCGGCTCCCATGGATGTCTCGCTGTGGTTACGTGACGCGGCAACTTACTATGCTCTGCTCAAGACAGTACCTACGCTCGTTTTACATTGACGGCACCGCACCGTGGTGACTAGGCTCTAACTTCTCATCAAGTCGAGAGTTAATAGGCACCATCTAGGTAAGTATGCTCCATCGAAGGCTTCATCGTTGCTTACCAACATTGGCTTATCAAACTTAAAATAATGCATTTATAGGTCGCGTAGCATTTTTATTTTAAGTTGGACAGCAGCATTTGCTGTGCCGCACGGGCGCACGGAGCAGCGATAGTGTACCTAGTACATACATAACACTATTCTGGTTTGAGTCTGTCAGTTGGTAAGTGATAAGTCGACCTAAGCTTGATTTTATCGGGAACATTTATAGGTAGTGTTACTTAAAATAGTTTACACAACTAGATTGGCACCTCAATACAGGGTTAAGGGCCTTTACACATGCACACCGCGTTTAAATGAGTCCTCGACGCGCCTTTTTAACCCCCGACAAAAAAGAGGGGTGTTGTAAGTTTAACGTGTCTGTGGCTCTGTGTATCTGTCTGTGGCATCGTAGCGCCCATACGGATGGACCGATTTGAGTGCGGTTTTATTGTGTCATAGATAATTTTATCCCGAGTGTTCTTAGCTTTGTTTGATGAAAATCAGAGCACTCGTCTCCAAGATATTCTTTAGTGGATGTTCCACTAAAAGCTTCCAGTCGGGGTTTTTTAAATTTTGTTTATTATCGATACACACTCGAGTCACCTTTGTGAAATAAAAAACGCGCTGTCGACGCACGTTCCTAAAACCGACGGTGCGTTTAAAAACGTGGTGTGTAAAGGCCCTAACGGTAACGCCAATTACACTCACGGGCAGTGAAAACGGGCACACTATGTAGAATAATTCAGTCAAATTAGTTAATAATTCAGTAAGTATTATACTTAATCTAATGTTATCATTGGCCATGAGTCTAAACTGTTTTCTTCACCAAATGGTTTAGAAGTGGGCCTAGTTCGCATAGGTCGATCGATAAGGCGCCAATAATCTAACAAGACATACAGCTGCGTGCAAAATAATAGCAGTATGTGTGTGCCATGGTATGTAGTTTCTAAAACAAGGCAGACGCAAAAAACTGCCCCTAAAAATAATATATGTACCCAAGGCTGCTTGTACAGTAATCAGCATTAATTCTGTTGCAACAAAGCGCTCATAAATTTCTGACACGACTGTTTTATGTTTTGACGTATAAGATATTTTAAATTGTTATGAAAATGTGGTTCTGTGGTGCGGGTACAATGCAGTAAAAAGTGTTTTATATATATATATTTAAAATATGTGAATGAATGTAATAAAAAATATCTTTGTTGGCCACTTTAGTATTTTGATTTCTCTATTACTTAGTAGAAGAATTTTGTTTATGTGGGACTTATTCTCTTTTACTCTTGGTGCATTGTACATGTTCTCATTTAGATAACAAGGTTTATCAAGATAATTACTTTACGTATTAGGTATTGCTGAGGTAAATATTACCAGTTAGCCTCATAATTAAATTAAACAATTAGTTCAATGAATTCTATACAATCTTTGATTAACAATAAAAGAAAAAAATAATAGGCCACAATTTTATACAAATCAAACTAGTCCCATGGTAAGCTCTATAAGGCTTGTGTTATGAGTACTAGACAATTATATTTTCAATAGATATAGTTATACGTAAATACATAGAAAACGCTTAGAGCATTTAAGTAATGGAAATGACAAGCCATGTCATTATCGAACAAACTTTTCATGCATTTTTAGCGCGGGGTGAGGAAAACATGTACAGCGCACTACGGGAAAAATCCTATTTCTACAGAAGCACACAATTAAAGAAATCACTTACAAACAAGAAAACTCCCACACACTGGCAATTCACCACACAAACTGACCGGAGATTTCAGGTCTCCCGCAGTTAAATGTTCTTAGAGAAATGCATCCAAGACTCAGGTATAAATATTTATGCTATACAAACAAATTCCCTTACTGGGGTTAGAATCCAGTACATTCAGTGTGCTTCAGCTTCAGAGGCAGTGACACTACTCCTGAGCTTCATTTGATTACTTTTTTTTCATTTTTTTGTAATGAAAATTACATCTGTTATAATTAATATATATTTTAAGTTTCTTGTTGTGTCTTATGCTCTCATATTTTTTTTTTCACTGCACCAATTTCACGTGCCTCTATTTGGCCCTGTGGTTAACTGAGAGAATGCCCTTTGCCATTAAGTTCTATGTATTTACATGACGCAAAGGCAGGTAGTGGTATTATAACACAATTTTATTATAAATAACAAAAAGTACAGTCAGCACAAGATATAATTTTGTCCATTCAAAAACATCTTCTCTCAACTCTATTGGCGGGTAATAGAATCTAGCAAAGATATTTTTGACCGTACTTATTTTATGTATAAGTTTTAATTAAATAAAAATGCTTTTAACACCGGTGCCTGCCATTAACTTCATGTAATTATTTTAATTAGCAAAATTGAAATCTTTAATTTCACTATGTAAATTTTTAATAGGTGGTAAGAGTACAGCCTGCCTGATGTTAAGCAGTCACCGCAGCCTAAGAACACTTGCAGCACCAGGGAGATTACCTGGATGTTGCAGACACTTTAAAAACCTATTCACTGCCCACTTGAAGCATCCCATA
Organism: Hedya salicella; assembly: GCA_905404275.2. Classification (NCBI taxonomy): domain Eukaryota; kingdom Metazoa; phylum Arthropoda; class Insecta; order Lepidoptera; family Tortricidae; genus Hedya; species Hedya salicella. The sequence continues at coordinate 25,211,142 of FR990106.1, read as the reverse complement.
CTGTAACCTAGGGAAAACCAATCTATTATAATGATTTGCTTTAGGTATTTCAATGATAAATCTACTGTAATGTTCGTGAATAAATTCAGCAAACAGCAGGTATGGGGCCGAGAGAAACATACAATTAATCCCAAGTTATATTTCGAAGTAATCAATAACTAACAATAACTGTACATGAAATATAATCAATAATAACCAACATAACAGTTGAGATACATAAGTACAGATCTGCATGTCGCATCCACTCTGGATGCTGCAACATGTAGCTATAACAACTCACAAACACAATAAAAAATTAAAAATACATTGTATATACAAAAATGTACAAAAAATTGAGACATTTACATTTTCAAGGCAATGTCGAGGCCTATGGAGCATCGCGATTTTCCCGCCATTTATCGCAACAGGAACACTTTATACGGGTTGAGCACTTTGATTGGTAGCTCTGGAAGGTTCTGTTTAAGTGTCGTACTTCTCGGCTTCGCACTGGCTCGCCCAGAATACGCAGTTGCCGATGCCGCTATAACAGATGAGAATGACGGCGGCCAGGAACACGACGCTGCACACGGTGCACGGCTTCCGTTCGAGAAAGAACCCGATGAGGTACAGTACCATGAACATAACGTGGGTGTTCACCAGCGCCGGGTTCACGGGCTTGGGTATCAGCAGTACGGGGATCAGCCATTGCAAACAATACATTTCGTCGGCACAAGCCACTATCGTATGGAAACGACTTTGGTCACTGACAATGTTGCAATCGACATGTTGCAAACGTGTTTATCTTCATTATCTTGGTGGATATTTGATTTGATAATAAGGAGTACAAAACGTAGATGTGAATTGCGAATTAACTTTTGACAGTCGCCTATTTATGTTGCTAGATGTGTTGAGTTCGATGTTGTCACGAATTATTTCTGTGCTGGTAACACTGCAGTCTAGTAAAAAGTTTGTAAATGTCGCAGGGAGGGAAATGATAAACACAACGGATTTCAAATGATAATCAACAGTAGGACGTTGAAATTTACAATTACTATTGTGATAGCTTGCATAACTATGTTTTCTCTAGACAATTACAGTAATTTTATCTAATATCATCTTCCTGTGGTATAATACGAAACTGTTGACGCCAGAATTAGACTTTTAATTACGCCAGTGATTATTTCTTTCTCTTTTTCATTTCGTTCGCGTTTAAAAGATATAATAGATGTCATTTATTGAACTTAGGTTGTCGCTGAAATATAACGCAGTAGGTACCGTACGATACTGTACAATTTCATACATTTGTAAATTGTGACTTTCAATGGTCAATTAAGAATTAACATAAAGGCGGCCATCCTAAACTTTATTTAACTCCTAACAAAGAACACCAACACCTAAGTATACAATTTAACAGGTTTATGTGGCTCTAAAATCAATAAATGTACCAAGCATATAGCATTCACATAAACTCTGTCTAAAACCATTATTACAAGCTCACCTACCCTACCAGAGCTCAATGCCCCTTACATTCACCATTGTTGTTAGATCTCTGGTTACATCGAAGGGTTACTCCTAAGTTTGAAATCGAAACTTCATATTGTGACGTCCCGCTCATTCACGTATTGTTTAATGGGGGAGCGAGAGGGACGTCGACTTCGAATTTCGTAATTTGGAGTAGCCGCTCGGGGTCGCGAAGTACCTTCGTCGCGATTTGGCAGCGTGCCAGCTTCAGTGGGTCAGGTCACACCTGCAGCTCGGTCTAATTGTTTCAACCATTTTTCAGGGTCATGAATTTTAATTAAAAAGTAAAAGGTATGTTGGGGATCACTCGGAATGTTCCGTAGTTGAAGTAGCGTTTCTATATGGGCTGAAATAATGTACCCCTGAGAAGGAAAGGTACCCAACTGTCCGGCTCCGATTTGTTTTATTTTTATATATGTTAGAGAGTAGTGTACGGACACGTATTTTTTTTAGCTGCCCAAACTCAACCTATTCGGAGAAATTGTCCTAAAAAGTACTAAATAGAGATGCAGCGAATAGTCGTTTGGCCGGATACCGAATACCGAATGTTCGGCGTAGCCGTGTTTATTTACTATTCGGTATTTGGCCAATAGTACGCCATTATTCGGTATTCGGCCGAATAGTAAAAAAGCGGCTTAGTAGGCCGAATACTGAATAGTGGCCGAATATTCGCTGCATCTCTACTAAAAAGTGACCAAACCCTCTAACTTCTGTAGTTTTGTTAGAGCAAATTGGTAGTTCATTCCTGGCTTGATTATATGTCGGAGAACATAAAAAAATAATGAACCGGTGTTTTATTATTTCGGCTCAAAATTATATTTTACAACAAACCCTTCAAAGTTTCATACTTCTGATCGTTTCACCCACTTCACCAGTGTTATTTTGTTAGTTTGAAAGAGTGAAGTGAGTGAATTGATAAGTATGAAAGGGTATTTTTTTGCAAAATATATTTCCAACTTGCTATAATCTTGGTAATTTTTTTCATATTTTTTAGACATACCGTTTAGGAAATAGAGGGAGACGGGGGGGGGGGGGGGGGCACAATTTATGCTACTTTCGGAGCGACTAGTTCCGAAAGTATCCTCCTCAAAATTGCAATTTGTTGAAAAAAAGGTGTTTCGGTTACATGTATGGTGTGCCCCCCTTAGATTTTTTTGTTTTATTATTTAACCATTAAACTAAGTAGTGGCTTACACAAGACACCTATGTTCCCAATTTCATCAATATACATCGTATAGAGTATGAGTAAAATGCCTGTGAGATACGGACGGACGGACATGACGAAACTATAAGGGTTCCGTTTTTGCCATTTTCGCTACGGAACCCTAAAAATACGTGTCCGTTATTTTACACGACTCTCTAAAATATATAAAAATAAATGAAATCGGAGCCGGACAGTTGGGTACCTTTCCTTGTTAGTATAGATTTCACCAGACTGTCGATTATGTAACATGACTCTGTTGATACTTCTCATGGTTGTTGTACTGGCAGTGCATTTTGGTGCTCTATTACACCGTAGTTGCCATAACCGTTACATAAGAGACATTCAGGCAGAATACCCTTATATCGGATTGTACACGCAAAAAGTTCCTAGACCTAGTTTATGAGTCCCCGGTAAGCTCGGTTCTCCATACAAACGTAGTTACTTCTTTTTCGTTCCCTTAATCCCAGTTCTATCTGGGGTCGGGTCTCCTTGTACAGCGGCGCCAGGACACTCTGTCCTGGGTTGTCTTGGGTGTGAGATCCTGTGATTTCATCTCCCTCGCAATATTGGACCACCATGTGGCGGGGGGTCTTCCTCTTCCCCGGGGTTTCGTGGGGATATTCAGGACGGTTTTTACGGAGTAGCTATCGTCTCTTCTCATTATGTGACCGTACCATCTCAGTCTGCTTTCCTTAAGTTTTTCCGTTATTGGGGCTACTTTGAAAGATCCTCTCACGTGCTCATTGCGGATTCTGTCCAGGCGTGTCATACCGCCCGCCCAGCGCAGCATCTTCATTTCAGCTGTATGTAAATGTCATTTATGCTTCTTTGTCATTGTCCAGCACTCCGCTCCGTACATCATTGCGGGTCGAACAGCAGTCTTGTAGATTTTGCCCTTAGTTCGCACAGGCATACTGGTATCGCAGAGTACTCCAGTTAGAGACCGCCATTTCAGCCAAGCGGTGTTGATTCTATGGCTGACATCTACATCCACATGAGCATCGGTCGTAAGCACAGAGCCTAGGTACTTGAAGTGTGTGACTCGGGGTAGTGTTGTGTTATCGATGCTAATATTGCAACCTGTCTGTTCCGCGCCGCCGAAATCACATTCCATGTACTCTGTTTTTGAACGACTGACCCGTAGGCCATGCCGCTCTAACTCTTTTACCCACTTGCCGAATGTTTCCTGTAACTTCACCGCTCTTTTCTCAGTAAGAATTATGTCATCAGCATACAGCATCCACCACGGTATTTTGCATTGTAGCCTTTTGGTTATATGATCCATGACGAGATTGAAAATCAGGGGGCTCAGAGCGGATCCCTGGTGGACACCTACGCCGACTTGGAAAGGGTCGCCGATACCTGCGGGGCTTTTAATTTGAGTCTTGGCTTCGTGGTACATGTCTTGGACAATGGCAACGTAGTGTTCTGGTACGTTTTGTGCACGCAGTGCCTGCCATACTAGCTGCCTGGGGACCCTATCAAATGCCTTTTCTAGGTCAATAAATACCATGTAGAGGCTTTCGTTATTGATGCGGGATTTTTCCATCAGAGTTCTTATGGTTTGTAAGGCTTCACTTGTGCTTCTGTTCGCTGGAAAACCCACCTGGTTCTCAGTTATACTCGTAAGTTGCGTTAGTCGTACGCCAATTACTCTCTCCCACAGTTTTAGGGTGTGTGAGGTAAGTTTAATGCCCCTGTAATTGTTACAAACGTAGTTACGCTCTCATTTTTAAACGACTAGCTAGTTTGTTCTGAAACTTTGTACTTAGAATAAGTTAAGGTATATGCAGGCCTGTAATTAGTTTATGTAGCTTTATATACCATAATAAGCCACATAAACTAATTACAGGCTTAGATATAACTCATGTTATTGTATATGCATAGTTTCACTGCAATCCAACACGTAGTTTTAAAATGAGAACGAAACTACGTTTGCATGGGAAGGTGAAATTCGGCCGAGCTTGCTGGGGACTTAAGTATTAATTTCATTTAAAGTTAATTTATTTATGTATAGTTTTTAGTGTCAATGTTTCAAACTGAACTGTTCTCTGTACTTGCATGTTGTGTCTACTGTTTTAGGGTGTGAGATATTGATTTTCAGTATTGTTCTGTAATTTGTAACATCCAAATTGTAAACACAAAACAAAAAAAGAAACAGAAAACTTACTTACCGAGTACTTGCTGGGTCTAGCTGTTACAATATGGGGTATTCTATATAATATATTGGTACCATACTTTCATTCTTGTAGCGACGAAGTCACTGAACTCTGTATTCAATACATACGGATTACCCGACAGCCCTTTTCGTGTTTGAATATTTTTGAATACTTTAACGTTGGCATATATTTAAAAGTTTGGTCCCCAAATAGGACCGCCATACGAACGGGACTTTTAAACGTGGAAAAGTGGAAATCTAAAGACAAGAAGCCTCGCAATAAAAAGCCGTTCACAGCATAAGTATTATAACTTAGAACAGGAACAAACTTAGATCCTACTTCGTCATTTGTAAATCACGGCCCAAACGCGGAGCCAGCCAATTAGCGTCATTTGTAATAAGGGACGCATTTATTGCTCACGCGCATCAAAGAAAGAGACAGCTAATACACTACATGCTTGGGGTTTTATGGCGTAAGCGCCAGATGTAAAAGTACCATGAAATCGAAGATATTATTGTGTTTTGTTAACATTTAAGTTAATCACTTAAAAGATAAAGGGAAGACTGTCATTTTAATATAATTTAGCCGTTTATTAATCTGTCATTTGTACAAACTAGACAAAAACGGGAAATGAAGAAGAGTTTTCGGATAACTTTTCTATCGAGGAAATTTTCATTAAACATGTTTCCGCGTTAATCACTGAATAGGTTCAAGAAACACATATCTGAAAACCAGCCTGTTTTATATACTAGATTTGACAAAAAATGCGCTACAAAATAGCTTAAATTTTCGATGCATCCCCTTAAGTGACCATCTGTAGGCCTTATGTCAATGACAATGAGGTCTACTAATGGTCAGTTAAGTATATGGCTGATGGTGTACTAGTGCCGTCTTTTCGTTAGGAACGCAGCCGTCTACCTTCTGATGATCCCCGATCCCTCAGAAGATCCACTTCCCACTCTTCCCAGAAGCCGCTTTCAAAGAGACGGTATGCCCGGCTCTTTGATTCGGACGACGAGATTATCGCAAGAACGGGTTCTGCGCGTCTGTTTAAACATTTTCAAATACTCTCTGTTAACACACATTTAAATATATTTTGTAGAGAATCAACACTTTTTAAAGGCATAGATGTTGAATTTCATGAATCAAAACAACAGAACCATTTTATTCGACGTCTATGGATATTAATCTCATTTATAAAGGAAAATAAACACAAACCAAACATCGAAAATAAATGATTTAATAGTCGCAGACAAAGTTGCAAGCATAAGCTAGTACAAAATATAAACACATTATAAAAAAACTTCATTTAGGTTGCCGCCGGCAGCGGGTCCGGGCTCAAGCTGTGGCTAATAGGGCTGCACCTCCTGATGATGTACGCCGTGTCCAGGATTACTGCTTTCTGTATATGCGCCTTGATCCAGACATCTAGCGAGAGTCTCTTGAAATGTTGGTCAAGACTTTTCGAAACGACTATCGGGACTGCACTGCACTAGAATGATGGTCGAATCAACAACCCACATGGTGGTCATCTCGTGAGCCAAGTCAAGATACTTACTGAGTTTGTCCTTCTCGGCCTTCATGTGGGATGGTGATGTCGATGAACATTGCTTAGCGCTTAGATCGTTCTACCAATATGATATTATTGCTTACAATAATCCTGTCCGTGACGATAGATCGATCTCAATAGAGCGTAGCTCGACCATTTTCGAGAACTGGCTTTGGTGCGTACTTATAGTACGGTACCTCAGACCCCACAAGACCGTATTTAACAGCAAGTTGCTGGTGAATAATCCCGGATACTTTGTTACGTCTGTGCAAGTACTCGTCTGTAGCAAGATGTGAACAACCAGAGACGGCGGCATGCCCAACAGATCTCGAGCATACCGTTCTCCTGGATATATCTACGGTAGTTGTTCGTCATCATAACTTTGGGGCACCATGAAAAATGCCGCCAATTTTGGATACCGCAAAAAATTGCCGTCCTTAAACCATAGATTTTGTTGCCTCCAAAAATTTGCCGCACTGTGTGCACTAGCTCCTAATGGCCCTAGACACATACATACATGTCAATCTGGTTATGTTATATTACAAAGGTGCTTCGACACAAAGCGTCCATTGACGTGCAGTGATACATACAAGTCGCCTTTCTAACCGCTAATGGATTATTTCTCGCTGGGGAGTTATCTTTAGCTCCTTAATGGATGATTTAAATTTCGACTCATGGTTAAAATTTTATTGATCATAGTTATACTGGTTTCTCATGATTATCGACATCAATTCAGGCTTAGTCTATTGCTAGACAAAGGTCTCCCGTAAGAATTGCTGGTCAAGAATGGCTGGTCTTGCCGATTGCTGGTCCACTTTGCTGGAGGCCTGCCAAGCTGCGTCCTATGGTTCGTGGTCAACAATCATCCGTTTGATTGAAAGTTTTTTGGGACACTAATTATTGCATTTGCATAAGCGCTCGGAAAAATAGTACCCATTTTCAAAACGCGAATGGAGCCATCCAAAAGTTGGGCAGTTTCTCCATAATTTGGCGTCAAGTTGATGGATGAAACCGAGAAACTCACACAAGTACGAAGGAACCCGTTTATCTAATAGATGTCTCTATAACATAACGGGGCAGATTTATGGTCATGAATATCATGTAGTCGTTAAATCGATACGTATTGTGTACTCTTTGAGAATTGCCCCCGGCTTTGTCCCTATATAAATCAATGTCGGCCGGCCACGCAGTGTCGTACATTTAGTTTTCTTTCATATTCAACCCAAGGAAATACAGCCTTTATTCATACCGAGGCAAAGGCACTATTCAGAAGATAGGCCTAGTAAATTGGATGATGTCGTTCTGATTTATTGTTTAATGGTTCTCACTTATTTTTCTAAATTTAGTTTCGAGAGAAAGGTACCAAGTTACCTATTAATAGTTTGGATTGATTATAAAATAAATGTCTAACTTACATTAAAGGATAATTCGCAATAAGTAAACCACTAAAGAATCTTTCGTATTAAGAGAGGGTTGAATCCTTTTTAGAGCAAAAATCCCTGTCATCCTCGTTCTTTCACAAACGGAGGCGTTGTACGCATGCCCAACCAAGATGGCGTCACCTCCCCGCGAGTTTCCCGCCAGTGCCGTCCGGTGGTTCCGTCGGGCGCCATTCGCTGCCGTAGCTTAGCCCTAAAAAAATAAAAAAGTGGTCGATCATCGATAGAACAAAACCAGTGCTCAAATAGCGTAAAAAATAAAAATGTACCCTCAAACTCTAGGCGTGCCTAAAGGCATAATAAAAGCGACGATCGCGATTATGTGCTATTTACTGCTCATCATTATGTGCCACGACGGCGACAATGAATCCGTGTAAATAGCTTAGTTTAGTCCAAATACGATGACAATAAAATAAATTAAAGGCGACAATAATTCTACAATAAGAATAAAGTGTTAGTATAGTTAATACGAGAAAATGGCAAATCCGGCTCATCTGATGAGGCGGCAGAGTTCGCGGGATCTCTACGCTCAGCGGTCCATAGACCGAATGGAAATGAAAGAGTTAAGGGGTAGGCTGGTCACTATGGAAAACGGGCATACAACTCACAACAGACCTATAATGTATGGGGCGACGAATGAGGCTTTCGAGGATACGAGCCCCAACAGACGGTCCTCAGAGACCCCAACGAGCAAAGCGAGCTCCGCGGAAGGGAGAGGAGTAAAGCCCGAGGGGGGTGAAGGCGAGAGAGAGTCTTGGGACAGCAAGCTCACATTCTTACTGGCCACAGTGGGCTACGCCGTGGGCCTCGGTAATGTGTGGCGATTCCCATATCTAGCCCAGAAGAACGGAGGCGGGGCCTTCCTGATCCCCTACTTCGTGATGCTGGCGATTGAAGGCATACCGATATTTTATCTAGAACTGGCTATTGGACAGAGGCTGAGGAAGGGCGCTATTGGCGTCTGGCACCAGGTGTCGCCGTATTTGGGGGGCATCGGGATCAGTTCCGCCGTGGTGTCGTTCAACGTGGCGCTGTACTATAACTCTATCATCGCGTGGTGCCTGTTCTACTTCGCGCAGAGCTTCCAGGCGGAGTTGCCGTGGTCCGAGTGCCCAAAGAGGTTTCTGCCCAACGGGTCCTACATCACGGAGCCGGAATGCGCTGTAAGTACTACTTTATATTTAAGACCTTATAATTTCAGATGTCCACTGCTGATCCTGAGTTTGGGAAATGTTTACGTCCCTCCAACTACTTTCACGCCGATTGTTCGCACGTATTCTGTTCGGGTTACCCTCATTTGGCAATTTTTTGGTCATAATCATCATTTGGCATAATGCATTTTTATCTGAATACTTAAAATTTTCAGGGTTATTATAAAACAAACCTAAACTAATGCATTTAACAGGATGATGCCTTAAAAAGTCCTGAAAATTCTACAGTTTCAGAAAAAAATGCATTATGCCAAAATTGCCAAATGATTAATTGTGCCAAATGATGATTATGACAAAAAGTTTATGCCAGATGAGGGTAACCGATTCTGTTCGTACAATCAAGTCGTCAGTCTATCTTGTAAGCGGTGAGCTCACTGCTTTCCGTCTTGTGAGGGTTCATCTGAAGAAGGTATTATACCTGTTCAAGCTGGGTGTATATTTCTCGAAACTACGAAACTCCGAGAGAAACCTGAATTTACGTTGCCGATAAACGCCGTTTTGCTTCTGGCTAATTCTTTTCCAAGCGTCTTTGGATATAGTCTGTGTGTACCTACTTGTACTAAAAGTACTCCCTTTTAGAAAGGAGATTAGGATGTTACTACTACTAATTTCACACGCTTAGGGATTCCAAATATACCTAAGACAATTAGCTTTTCAACACACAAGAAAATACAGTACAGTTAGAAAACAAGCGATCTTATTCTTGTCGCTAAAGAGCGTTCTCTACCCCAATATTCCGCGTTGAATTCTATTGTAGTGCTTCACCTCACTTTTTTTGGTTTCGATATATATATATATATGTTCCTTTCTAGTTTTTTCACGGCGATATCGCCTCTAGGGGTTATATTATACTAGCTTCTGCCCGCGACTTCAACCGTTAAATTCGTTTATCGCGGATAAGGGTATTTTTCCGGAAATAAAGATAGCCTATGTCTTTCCCCGGGACTCAAACTATCTCCATACAAAATTTCATCCAAGTCGGTTCAGCGTTTTAAGCGTGAAGACGTAACAGACAGATAGACAGACAAACTTTCGCATTTATAATATTAGTAAGGATTAGACAATTAAATACTAAATTCATAATTTTTATTGAATGAAAATGACGATATTAGTATTCAACAATGTATATTTGTAAATAATCGTCAAAATTTATTCGTAAGTTGAAATGTATCTGGTTATAAAATACGATACTTAGTGTAAAAGATAACGAAAAATATAATTTATGATAAAGTAGCGATTATTTAAATTTCGCCCGTCATTTCCTTAATCGCGTCTGTCTGAGAGCACCTGCCCACAACAGTGGTTGATTTAGGGCTGAAGACAAGTCTTCATTTTTCAACGGGTAGGTTAGACATTATTCTCTTACTTGATAGTCGAGAGACAAATGACGAGGAATCTATTCCTACATAAAGTAGGATCCACTTTTATAAGCTATCCTCTACCCCGAAATTTGTAAACGATGTAAATCTCTGCTAAGTATAACTCGAGAGAGGTTTCGGCTCCCCGGGTTAGAATAGGCGCTAGGCTATCGATGGGATCAGATGCTATGCACCACAAACAAAAACCATACAACTTGTCAAAACTTTACTCTGTAAATAGACCTCAACGGCACTATTGCAAGGCTGATTCTACTCGCTTCGGAAATGGCATCGAGAAATATCACCGCGTGAAATATTATCATTATCAATCAAATAGGGTCCTTTGCTAATTTAAAATAAACATAAATGTCGTTTTCGGTAATTTAACTTGGTCATTAACCAATGTTCATTACATTTATTTATTTATTAATTATATAGGTATATCCCTTACTTACAGCTAAATGCCAAAGCGTTACAGTCGTTAGCCTAAAAAGTGTTATCTAACGAACAAATAATGAGCATATTAACTACATACAATGGTACATTCTAAATAATCTAAATACATTATAAACATAACTTAGTCTTTACATATATATTAAATAAAATTGGCATATTTTAAAATTGCTCAAGAAATTTCTTACATTCTACAAAGGCTAACTGGTAACAAACACGTCACAGTGTGGCTCTACGTGGAGTGTGATGTGTGGATCTTATAAGAAACAAAATTATTTGTGATCTCCTGTTTGTCGGTACCAAACCCTCCTCCATGAAGCATCTATATGCATATGCATCCCTAGATATATACATTCTCTTAATATTCAGCGCTCGGCCATTTGCCACGGCCCGGACGCGCAGTCCCGCCTCCCCATTCAATACATCTGGCGTAATACAGTTACTGCGCTTTGCCTTTCAATCTACAGCAAACCAGTTTTTACACTACCAGGGCTTACGTCAAATATGACCAGCTAAAAGACGTGAAATTACCCATGTTTTTACCAGTCAGTGATATAAATGGCCTGCTTATACTTCTTCAGAACACAAGTTCATTAAATTGCCCGCCTTTCCACGCAACGAATTTCAAACTGGCTGGGGATAATGATGATCCTGTTTATGGCTTTTTGCTTCCACACTGGGTTAGAATGAAATAAAGTCCACTGAGATTCCAGTTTAAATGTGCTACTAAAATTGCCGTCACGTGATTAATTTTCGTTTCATTGAATGCGATTATCAGCGATCCAATTGATAAATATTTGATTAACTTGCAATCAAATTCCTAGGTAAATTTTGCCTTACACATAACATTTTTAAAAGTCGTCATTAAGATCACTGTTGATTGCTGTCTAAATTGTGCTCTTGCAATTTTCCACAGAGTTAAGTTTCCCCAATACACAGGTAAGATGAATTTTGTAAATTAGTTACTCAATCGAAAATATTAGAGCTTATTTTATATATCAATAGTAAATTAAAAGGAGAATAAATCGTGTTACTTTATAAGTTCATCAGTAGTTAGGGTTTGAGGAAGTATACATACAAACACAAAGTCCCATCGTTCATTAACATATTAGCTAATCCAATTAATGACGAATTTAGGTACCGAACTTTTGGCACATTAGTTATTATTGCGGGATTGGGGCACAGTAATAATTTGAGGTATTACATCCTAGTTTGGGTGCACATAAATGTGGGTTTAAGATAAGCCTACATAATGATTGATTCAGTTTTTAGTCATCTGTAGAGGACGGAGTTTTTCATATTTTAATTTCCATGTCAACAAGAACAACAAGTAATCGGTGAACTATAAAAATCCCAACACAGTCATCTAAAAAAAGTAGTATTAAGCAAATACAGATGAAAGGTTAAGATTTTACAGGCAGCAAATTAAAATAATAAATAAATATTACGCGACAGTTTTTAAGGTTCCGTACCAAAAAGGTACAAAAGGAACCCTTATGGTGCGACTCTGTCTGTCTGGCTGTCTCTCTGTCCGACTATTAAAGCGCCATATCTCAAAAACTACTTATGCTGACTATTTGAAATTTGGAATATTTATAAACATGGTCAGCCCACAGTAGTGCACAGGAAATATATAAAAATATATATTTATTTTCTAAAAAAACGACGTTTATGACGGCGGGTAAAAATTCAAAGTCTAGCTACTGGGTCAAATGGGGTATCATATAAAAGGGTTTAAAATGTACATTTTCGATCATTTTTTTTTAATTTTTTTAATGGGATTAGTTTTTAATATTTTCTTCTGTTTCCGCGATTATTACTCATTGAAATAAAACAATTTAACGGATTATATCGCGTATATTATCTCATTTTAGTTCCCGACCGTGTGACCATGGAAAGCTGGAAAGCTTCCGAAACGTCGGGAACTAAAATGAGATAATATACGCGATATAATCCGTTAAATTGTTTTATTTCAATGGGATTAGTTTTTGTTTTATTAAGGAAAATGTGACAATAAATACCATTCCCCCCTTTATCTCCGAAGTTTACCTACTAATCGAAAATTTTGAAATTTTCACAATTTGTATTAATAAACTTAAATATTACAGGAAAATTATAGCCATGTCTCAAACTAGCTAATTATTTTTAATTCGCAAAAAACCTATTTGTGCACCCCGTTTGATTTGTATGCAACGCTTTAGATATCAGGTGCAAACTTAACTCAACCGGTACCGGGTTATAAAGTTAGGGTAAGTAAAAATTTGTACGGAACCCTGGGTGCGCGAGTCCGACTCGCACTTGGCTGGTTTTTTATTTTTTTGTGATGAATGAAACTTCAAGGTATGTTCAATACATACCCTACATTTTAAGCATTTATATTGCGTTTAATTCAATTCAATTAAACCTTCCAAGTTCAGCCTGCTCAGATACCTCAAAAAGTCATCATTAGGTGTCACATTGTCAGTCTTCACCCAGTGCACAAATTCTGACACAATTTTGTCCGTGGACTCAATGTGACCCTTGACGCTTTGGGGACCGGTGAAGTTTTTTTGGAATGTGCTCCTCAGTCTCCACCAATCTGGACCATTTCTAAAATATGAAATACGAGCATTTACCTGCGGCTACACCCACGCTACCGTAAATTAAATAGGCGTTTTTTTTTTTAATTATTGATTCCCCTTACAAACTTCCCCCCTCTACCCCTCTTTAAAGGATGATTTTCGGAGATAAAAGCTATAATATATGTCATTACTAGGGTCTTAAACTATCTCCATGACAAATTAAATTTTAACTTGATCAGAAGTTTAAGAGTGAAAAGGTACGAGACAGACAGATTTATTTTCGCATTAATAATATTTGTATGGATACTACGAATACAGTATACATTATAGTAAAAAAAAGTAATTACAAGTTATGTTCGGGAAATCTCTACGAGATTAAATCAGAAATGAAGAGATTCATAGACGACCCAAGGTCACCGAAATAGCAAACAGAGTAAGCAAACTGAAGTGTCATTGGGCTGGAAAGGTTCTCGAGTGGAGACCGCGTAACGGAAAGGCCACACGCAAGGTGGTCAGACGACCTGGTTAGGGTTGCGGGGACTCGCTGGGGGGTCGCCTCTATCCGGCCCATGTAGAAATCTTTTGACGAAGCCTGTGTCCTGTCATGTCAAGGGATTGAGAAGATTGAATCAACACGCACGTTACTGTGGAACGTGGCAAGCAACCGGCTAGTGTTATAAAACCCCGGTTTAGCGGGCTTATCTGGCTCCTTCTGGCGCGGAAGCGGTCGTCTTGGTAGAACACATCGGGCCCCTGTCACCCTGGGGCTTCGTATCAATGATACCATTCACACGGTAGCTACGTCCCGGAGTAGACGTCCCTCAAGTTACTAGGGTACTTACGTGAAAAGCAATCCACCAGTGTTATAAACCCCTGGTTTAGCGAGCCTATAGTGCAGCGACGTGGCTCCTCCTGGCGGGGAAGCGGTCGTCTTGGCGGAACACAGCCTCTATCCTCAGAATAAATGAAATTATGCTAAAAGTTTGTATTAAAATTGAACGGCACCCCTCTCGCTCTCATGTTAAGCTGTATTTGAGTGAGCGGGATGGCGCCATATGAACTTCGAGTTTCGGAGTAGCCCCTCTGAATTGACAAAAAAATCTGTTTGTTTTTTGTATATTTGTATGAGTCGTTGTGGCTTCATCACGCAAAAACGGCTAAACGAATTCCGACTATTTTTGATACACGGGTCGGCTGGGCATTGACAGAAGGTAATAGGATACTTTTTACTTAATTAATATATTTTTAAAAGTATAGATATTTCAAGCAGTATTCAAGCATTTTTAGCAATTAAAAAAAAAAATATTTTTTTTCTGAATTTCCGCCTCCGAAATGACTACATTAATTTATTAAGTAGTTAATTCGTATATTTTGGACAGGCTTCTAATACTAGAAAAAGTGTGGCGTATACATCCACTAATTTTGAATCGGGTGAATAAATGTAATTCTGTGGAATTCACAGATTGGGATATAAGTATATGTATCTGATAATGATAACCATAGCCTTATCTTTCTAGGTCTGATAAGTTGGCACTTCGTTTACAAGCAATTCATGGCTCAAGTAAACAAGGTGTGGAATTGGACAGTGGATATTAATGTTGGACAATATAAATAACAAGAAACGAGATGATAATTATTGAAAAAAAGTGTAATATTGAAGAAGTGCTAGGACAGTGAACAAATCAAGTTTTAGTTAATGACTTCTTTGAGAAAGTGATAGGTATCTATCAAAGTAAAACTTAAATATACGCAGAAACCGTTATCAGATCAGTTGCAAAACGATACGCTTATATGCTTTACAGATACAAAAAGTGTTCGAAATAAAAACGTGAACAAAAATCAATGTCAAAGTAATCAGGTTCTGTATAAACATTATAAATTAAACTGAGAAAGTAGAAGAATCACAATATTTTTATCATACAAGACTTGAAATAACCTGCCTAATTGTAATAGAGAGGTTGATTTCATTACTAACTATATCAAATTATGTCAGCTATGATGGAAATCTTGAAACAAATGCAACGAGATTTAGCAGAACAAAAGGACTATATACGGAATTTGCACGTGATACATAAAAACATTAATGAAAAGTTCTGCATCATGGAAAGGAAAATAGATCAGCAACGAGTTAGCATGGAAATGCTTGAGAAGCAGGTGAGGAAGAATAATGAGCTACTATTTGGGCAAGAAGAAACAGAGATGAATTATGAATACAACGCTAATCTTAACAATAAGGAGAAAACTGATCACCAGATCGAACTATCTGAAAAATATATAGAGAATACTGGATCTAATCAACTGCAGAATGCTTGTAAAGAAGCAAATCTTGTAGAATGCAATTCAGCTGGCAATTCTGGACAATATGAGAAAACTGACAGTGATAAAAACATAATCGGTGAGTTCACTCCAAGGGAAGTGAAAGAAATAAAAGAATTGATCATGGATTACGCTGCAACAACAAAACCGTCTGTTAAAGAAGCCGTCAGTCAAGCCCGCAAGCAAGAAATTGTTCAGATATCACCTACTTATTTCAGCGCAGATCAGATGAACAAGCTTAATGTAGAATTGAAGCGGATTGCCGAAAAATATCAGTCAACCAACATTTTTCCCATTGTAGAAGTTGTTCCTGGACCCCTTGTGAACAACCATCCAGTTTTGATAGATTTATCTAGAGGTGTAGTCTATAAGGCCTTTTGTGGCTACGAAAGTAACGGACCATATAAAATTTATCTAGGATCTAAGGGATTTAAGAGATCAGACATTTTGGAAATAATTACAGAAAATCCTAATATAACATTGCATGATGTTGTCATTGAAGGGCTGAAAGCTAGAAACGAATGGAAATCAGATATTGCCTTGTATCACAAGTACGATTTTAACAGGCCCTTTATAGGGTGCTTACCAAAGTAAGGAAATCTTTTTATCTATCATTGTTATTTAGACACAAGAATCATATAAATAAAATAAAATATATAACTAAAATAACCTTGAAGTATTTTTCATGCATTAAATCGATATTCATAATAAGATTAATTTATTATCTATAATATTAATTTTTAATTAATTAAACTATTCATTTGTTTTTACATTTATACATATTATTCAATTATAATTATTCGATTTACTATTATTATTCAATTATTATCTATACAATGATTATTTATATAATTATTATTATTATCCAATTATTATTGTTATTCAATTTGATTAATATGTCACTATCGATTATTATATTATGGAAGTCGCCTCTTTGGCGTAGGCCTCCACCAGTGCCCTCCAATCATCTATATCTTTTGCCAGTCTTGTCCAAATAGCTCCACAGCGTTTCTTAAATATATCTGCCCATCGTTTTCTTGGTCGACCTCTTTTTCTCATTCCATTTCGTGGTGACCATTCTATGATTTTTTCGTCCATCTATCATCCTTTGCTCTGCAGACATGTCCAGCCCACTTACATTTTAAACTTCTGACTCTCTCTATAATGTCTGTTATCTTTGACTTTTTCCTAATATCTTCATTTCTAACTCTATCTGATGTTTTAATTCCGAGTATACTGCGTTCCATCTTTCTCTGTTTTACAGCTAATTTTGTCTCGTCTGTTTTAGTAGGGACCATGACTGGCAGCCATAAGTTATGCACGGAAGAATTGCTATTTCATATAATTTCCTTTTAATGTGAATGGCAGTGTCCTTACTCTTAGAGCCAGTACTTTTTCCAGGAAAGCGCGATTCTGCGGTTTATATCGTTTTCAGTAAGCTCTTCAAAGGAAATTGCCTGTCCTAGATATTCGTTCAAGATTAGTGCACATACTCTATCGCTTCATCATTTACATATATCGCTTTTTTTGTCCCATTGGTTATAATTTTTGTTTTGGAAGTATTTATTGTCAATTCTACTTTTTTGCTTTCTTTAGCTAAGTCCTGTTACATTGTAAAGATCATTATTTCATTATTTCATTATATTTCATTATTATAGAAAAGTCAAAGGAATATGGGCAAACTATCTATTTATGTTTTATTGACTTCACGAAGGCCTTTGATGGCTGGGATTTTCTGCAAAAATGACTATATCACCTGCAAAACGTAAATTGGTCAAGTATTCGCCGTCAATTTTTAGTCCTTTATTTGTCCAATCTATGTTTCTAAAAATCATTTCTAAAACTGCGGAAAATACTTTCGGTGATATGGGATCTAATTGACGAACACCTCTCGTGATTGGGAATATGTTACCTTCTCTTTCTAGTTTAATTTTTGCTTTTAGTTTTGAATACATATCATAGAGTAGTTCAATGTATCAAGGCCTTCGTGAAGTCAATAAAACATAAATAGATAGTTTGCCCATATTCCTTTGACTTTTCTATAATTATGAAATATAATGAAATAATGAAATAATGATCTTTATTCTGTAAGTAGGCCACAAGGGCACTTTTACAAGTCTGACTCTACGGCGTTTCCCAAGAGGAGACCACTGAAGAGAAGAAAGCCGAAACAAACTCAACAGTCAGTCATTTTTTCGAAATAACTCTTATATCTATTACAATAATTGTACTTAGCCTATACTAAATATATATTTTTGAGTATATAAACTCAATGCGAAGTTCTTCAAGAAAACATATCAAAACTTATTGAAATAAAACAATTTAACGGATTATATCGCGTATATTATCTCATTTTAGTTCCCGACGTTTCGGAAGCTTTCCAGCTTTCCATGGTCACGTGACCATGTCCTCCCGTGACCATGGAAAGCTGGAAAGCTTCCGAAACGTCGGGAACTAAAATGAGATAATATACGCGATAGAATCCGTTAAATTGTTTTATTTCAATGAGTAATAATCGCGGAAACAGAAGAAAATATTGTATCAAAACTTATAAAAGTTAAAAAAAAATATAGAATATAAAAAAGCAAAATAGTGTTTTTTTTATTTAAAACAATTTACATACGTTTGATATGCCACCTTATAACAACCGTGTCCCGGTAAAAGAAAATTATTTGGTTTCTGTTTTGGGCCATGCATTTTTGTCTGTTAAATAGTCCTCTGCCCTATAATATAATAATAAGCCTTTGCCATTAGGGACTCTTTTAAGTACTTTTTGAGAGCTGGAAACGATAATTTTAAAGCATCATCCGGTAGCTTATTATAAAAATGTATACATTGGCCTACGAATGATTTGGCTACTTTACGAACGCGGAACTTTCTAATAGCGATTTTGTTTTTATTTCTAGTTTTAAAATTGTGGATATCTGAATTCTTAGTAAAGACTAGGTTCTTAATAACATAAATAATATTCTCATAAATATATTTGGCCGCTACGGTTAATATGTTGATGTTTTTAAAAAGTTCAATTAAGGAGTCACGGGAGTTCATGGTACATATAGAACGAATCGCTCTTTTTTGTAACACAAATATAGTCTGTATGTCAGCTGCTTTGCCCCAAACCAGAATACCGTATGACATGATACTATGAAAATAACTATGATATACTAAGCGAGCAGTGTCAACATTGGTCAATTGTCTAATTTTTCTAATAGCGTAAGCTGCTGAACTTAATTTACCTGCAAGTACTGCTACATGGGGACTCCATTGCAAGTTCTTGTCCAGTGTTATACCTAAGAATAATGCCCTATTTCACCATTGAGCGATATAGTAGAATCCACTGCTCTAACATTCGGTAAAGCAAATCTAACACATTTCGTTTTCTTAGCATTCAATAGCAGATTATTAATATTAAACCAGTCAAGTAATTTGTGTAACTACTTGTATGTGGTCCATTGTACAGAATCGTTTACAAAAACTAGCTTGTTGGCGAGGTTGGTTTTCATCCAGGGTATTCGAAAGTCTTGTTTAGTATGATTTTTGAGAATATTTTGTATAAATTTGACATAAGGCTAATTGGTATATAATTCTCTAAGTCATTCCGGTCACCTTTCTTGTCTAGGTGTGTTATTGTGGATTTCGTTCATTGTGAAGGGATCGTCTTACTGTTCAAAATGTTGTTGAACAGGAGCTTGAGTGGACGTTTTAAAGGTTCAACCATTGACTGCAAAAGTTCATTGGTGATTTTATCTTCTCCGGGTGTTTTGTCTTTCTTTTGTGTCCTGATTGCAAACTCTATTTCCGCTTCTATTATCTTGGTAAACTCCCTATATTTCCAGCTTGTGTTGTGTATAATCTTTGGTAAAACAAAGTAGCTTCATGTAGAATGTCTGATCTGCACCCGTTTTGTTGATGTGGTGCTCCAACGTATGTTGTCTCTTTTGTTTTTTACTTTTAGCTATTTATCTGTTAATTTCCTTACTAATCTGTGTTTATTGTCCCTCGATCTTTTTTTTTTATATAATTTCATTCTTTCTTCTAGTAAAATCCGTGTTTCTTGGTTTATTGTATCATTTGCTGTACCCTTTTCCAAGGGTATTTGTTTTAGTAGGATATTGCGTTTGGACTTCTGATGATACTTGTATAGCGTTACAAAATGTGTTTTCCCAGTAGATACCACTTTCTCTGTTCATAATAGGTAGGTCTTTCATGGGTATGTAGGATTTTTTCTTGTTTTTCCTTTTTCTATATTTATTTTACATCGTATTATTCTATGGTCAGTATTAAAGTTCAGGTTCTTTATTATATCGAAACTTTCCATATCTTTGTAGTGGTTTGTGAGAATATAGTCAATTTCATTATGGTATAAACCATTCGGCGATTCCCAGGTCCATATCTGGTGTTGTTTTGTTTTATACATGCTATTCAAAATTTTCAAGTTATTTTCGAGAACAAACTCCATTAGACGCTGTCCGTGTTTTGATCGTTTTCCATATGAGTATAGTCCAAAAATCATTTCTTCGCCTTGTTTTACACTTCCTAATTGTGCGTTAAAGTCTCCCATTATAATGAGCTTTTTGGTTTTGATGCCTCTATGGTTGCTTCTAGCGCCTCATAAAACTGAATTATTGTCCATAGATTGTTAGGACTGTCTGAATAGCTACTGAAACTGATTATATTCTTTTTCAAGTATTTTTTTACCAAAAAGCCCACACCGTAGTTACCATGTCTTCCTTTGCTGTGATATAAAATGAAATCTGGCTATTCTGTTATAGTTTCATTTTGTCTCTTAGTTTCGCAAAGTCCGAGTATGTCCCACTTTAAATTCTTAATTATAGCAAAGTCTAATTTCAATATTCTAGTTTCGCTGAGCAATGTTCTCACGTTTAAATTGGCTACATATATGTGTCTGCAGTTTTCTTTTTCTTTATTCTTTCCATCAATGCATTCCTTATAGTTTACGGTTGGGGGGTGTCGGTCTAATTCCCCACGGGGACCAGCCGGATTGGGGAATGTAATATTAATTGTTTTTACTTTATTTGTTATTGCACTGGTTTTATAGTATAATTTTTGTTTATTTATTTGCTCATTACATGTTTGCTTCCGTGTGTCAGCTATAGTTAGTTTTTTGGAATCTCAGCAGGTGAAGGTCTACTGCGCTCGACGTAATTGAGTATGCTCGGTTTTATAATATCCTTTGGCGTCGTTTTAGTCTGAGACAATGCTGGTTCATTTTCTGGGCTAACTTTTTTCGGGACTGATGTACAAGGTGACCCCGAGCCCTCTCTTTTCCTTTTTTCTCGGTTTTTGTCCTTGGGTGGTTTCACCACTAGTTTGTCGTATTTTATGTACGCTATATTTCCCTTATTTTTTCCTCTTTCACTTGTCCCAGCAGCTGTTTCCTTTTTTCTAATATCTCCTTGGGAAAATCTTCATTTGACATATATTCCTGGTGGGAGCTTGTACTTGTTTCTTAAAATCATACGTATTTCCATCTGGTTGTGATAGAAACTCCCATATAAATTGCTAATTTCATTGCTATCTAAGTGTATTCCAGTTTCGATTATGGTTTCCTTTATGCGCCACTAACTCATTTTCTGTCTTGCCCAATTTCTCTATGCCAACAAACACCAAGTTGTTCTTATGCTTGTCATTCTCTATGATGGTAAGTTTTTGTTCCAATTGAGATACTTTAGATTTGAGCATATCATTTTCTTCTGATAGTATTTTTATACATTTTTATCAAGTGCTTCCATAACATTCTTAGTCACTGCATCTGTTATGTCTACAGTTTGTTGTTTTAACTTCACATCTAATTTTGACAGTAGCAGTTCCATATTTTTATCCATTTTCGCTGGTAATTTTCTATTTTGCTGCGGCAACACTGAGATTGGCCAGCCACTTTACAGCACAAGAATCATTTTACTCTGAAACCGCATTTTTATTCAAAATTGTTTTATTCAATGTTTTCCCAATAACCCTGGAATGTAGCTGTGAAGAGGTTATACATACTAATGCATTTTCTTTGTCATTGTATGTAGATATGCATCAGTATTCGCGAATGCGTGCGTTAGCGTCGAACGCAACGCTGACGGACTTGTCGCTATTATAATATGACCCCTAGATACGTATTAACTATTCGTAATCGTAGGTCTTGCTCTCGATTTTGATTTTTAAGTCAGTTTTGACAACCTGCTTGATGGGCTATTTATTATTTCTACCTGTGATCTGGATGATGTTCATGTACTTCTAGATACATCAGCGAAAAACATTGCTTAGAAACCTAAAAGTGTTTTTAAAAGAACTGTCGAAATATTATCACAAACGTCGAAGAATTACTAACAAAAGGTAATTAAATAAATCATATTTATACGCGGTGAAGCCCCGATTTTAGGGTTCCGTAGGAACCCTTAGTTTCGCCATGTTTATCTGTTCGTCTGTCTGTCCGTCCGCAGCTTAGCTCAGTGATCATTAATACTAGAAAGCTGAAATTTGGTATGAGTAGTAAGTATGTATGACGCCGACAAAACGGTAAAATAAAAACTTCAAAAAACCTTCTTTCGGGTACCTCTCGTACACCTAAAGTGTTTTTTTTCGTTCCAACACTAGTGTGTGGGATGTCTTTGAATAGGCCTTTTATGGCTCTGGAAATCCAAAAAATAGCGCCCCCCCCCCTTCTAACTTTTCAACCACGAGTCACAAATTTCAGAAAAATGGGGCCTTATAAGTTCTTTCAATGAAAACTATATTGAATAAAATCAGTCGAGCCATTTTTGAGTTTTTGCCAAAATACTGGGCTTTTCAGCTAAAGGACGTAAGTCGAGATACGCTCTTTTGCTTGTACATAATTTCATATGAAAGAAAGAAAAATATATTTATTCCATAGAAAGCACACACAGACAGGACATTAATTATTTTTTTTTAGGTTAATTAGGTAAATTGTCTGCAATGGGTCCAGCAATGTGTGCGTTAAGGAAAAGGCTCCGACATATCGTATTTTATTTATTTATTTATAGAAGTTACATAATTAGCACTAACAGATATACCTTACGTGCTAATTGTTAGTTAATACATGATACATGTTTTGTTCATCTGTAGTGCATTTTTTTGTATGAACGGCTGCGGAACCCTACACTGAGCATGACCCGACATGCTCTTGGCCGGTTTTTAGGGTTTCGTACCAAAAAGGTAAAAAAGGAACCCTTATGGTGCGACTCTGTGTGTCTGTCCGTCTGTCTGTCTGCCCGACTATTTGAGCGCCATATCTCAAAACTATCTATGTAACTACTTATATGCTATCTATTTGAAATTTGGAATATTTATAAATATGGTCAGCCCACATGTATTGCGAAGAAAACATTATAAAATGTATTTTTATTTTCTAAAAAAGCGACCAATATGAGGGGGGGGGGGGAGGCAAAAATTAAAAGTCTAGTCAGTAGGTCAAGTAGGGTATCATATGAAATGGCTTGATCTGTACATTTTCAAACCATTTTTGTTGGGCTTAAATTTTGTTTTATTAAGGAAAATGTGGAAAAAAAAACCATTACTTCCCCCCCCACCCCCTTTATCTCCGAAGTTTTCCAAACGAAAAATCTTCTGTTGTATGTGATGCAATAGTTACCAGAGGCAAACTTAACTCAATCGGCAAGTTAATAAGTCGGAATAAGTGAAAGTTTGTACGGAACCCTCGGTGCGCGGGTCAGACTCGCACTTGACCGGTTTTGTTATTACACAAATTGAACTAGTTCCATAAACTAGCTCAATAATGCTCGTGTTAAGTATATGAGTACTAGACAACGACGAAAAAAAAAATACGGTTCGTTAATCGATTAATTAAACTTTTTTTTGATACCCATTAATTTTATTTGAAGCAAAGTCATAACGGGGATTAAGATGTATCTACGCAAACGACTCGTATATCAAAGAACTAAACAAACGTATTACCCGAAACATCTGTACCCGTGTAGGATTTGTGTTTCCTCCTACACCCTCGGAAACGCAAATGTATTCAATCTCGTCATCTTCAAAGGCCCGCAGATTGCGGAGTCGGTGTCAGCGACAAATTGGAACGTGTGGATGTTACAGACTATTCTGATGTCGACTGTACCTATACATCAACGCTTCCTGGGGTTCGACCGCCTTGTTCATCCCTAATATAACTAGAAACGTGAGTGGTACAGTCAAAAGCAAAGGCACATGATCATTTTAGTACTTTGTCGCACTGACTTAACATAATACGGTGAGAATAGGGTATTTGACAGTACAAAAAAATAAAAAAAATATATAAGATCCTGATAAAACAAGAAAAATAAAAAACTACGTTAAAATTGTGAGTTCGATACATTACGTGTAGCTTGTTTTATGAGTCTTTAAAGTTGGGTGGGAAAGTCCACATTTAAAGTATGAAAATATTAATAACTAATAATAACATTCAATAACTCATAAAATGTTTTGTAATGTTTGTTATAAAACCGTTTCGATAAACGCAAGTTTTAACATAGCTGCAGAACAATAGTAGATTGTTTGACAAGCGGCTAAAATAAGCCATCATGACACGAGTGAGCGAGGACAAATATGTCTGAGTGTCATAATGGCTTTTAGCCACGTGTTAAAGACTCTGCTTTTCACTTCGACTGCGAGAAAATAAAAAAGACTTAACATTAAACATGTATATTTCATGAAAAACTAAAAGTACCTACCGTTTGAGCAATTCTATCAGAAATTATGGCCAATTTGATCAGGTTGGTTTGTTTGTTTTTAATTATTCGTAAGGAGTATGTAGCTGGCCGCAAGTTTTCTTTTTCAGTGTCATAGAAATTCGAATGGGATTATATGGCTTTCTTTTAAACCCTAGGGGCTAAATGTACTATTTTAGTCTCGCTTCGCGAAGCTAATATGACGTACTTTTTGAGCAGGAGAAGTGAAAAGTTCTTATTTTCCCTATACAAGATACAACCGTGTGACGTCACATGCTTGTAGGCTTTAGTATGAAGCGTTTTTTGGGAAATTCCAAAAATGTGCTTTTAACGTCGTTGTATCTCGGGTAGTTTTTATGATATTGGAGTAGTTTTTCACCAATATTTCTATTATTAAGACGTCGTTTTAAAAAATAGTCAAATAGCCTATTGGGATGCGTTAAAGTAGTGAAACTGAAAAGGAACTAAAATGATCATCTAATTTTGCTTTTGACTATACGTGTTCCAGATCACAGGTCAAAATATATTGATCCGTCAGAAAACGAAGGAAAACGACGAAACCGGCCCCCCGGTTAAATTTTATTACATCAATCACAAATAATGTTACATAACAATTTACAAACCAAATCGTTAGGTACATTGATTCAAAAGTAGTACCTAAAAACTAGAAACTACAAAACGAATTAACTTACGACTATACTTGAATTACGCGTTATGTAACATTGTTTTTTTTTACCCTTCAGAACGGTTGCGTACACAGATTCTCTCACGCATTTTTTAATTTTTTGTTCTCAAAATTTCAAATGGACGTTACGTAACCACTAAGTGACCATTTTAGGTAAAAATGGTCACTTAGTGGTTACGTAATAAGGTTTTACTAGGGGGTTGGGGGGTACAGAAAAACGTTACGGCGTGATACATGGGGAGAGGGGAGGGATGAACAAACATTCGTGCTCATCACACAAACACTTGCCTTGGCCGGGATTAAAACCCGGGACCGCCAGGTTCGTAGACCGTTGTGCAACCCCTGAGCTAAACGTGCCGTCGAAATGCTACATATATCTGTTGTATCGGACATATTTACACCCAATTTCCTCGCGCTCTATCAAACGGTTGATTACATCTGTAAATGTCGAGCATTTGACATTTGTCATTCAAATTGTAAATTAGAATAGATAAGGTGCGTTGGGGTCAGACGAAAATGTTCTTTAAAGCGTTCAAATAAAGTTAACCTTTTGAACTTCCATCTACCTTGATCTTATTCCAACGCACCCTGTAAGGATCTATGTATAACGCGTTTTAGGAACTCGCGTCGTCAGCGCGTTTTTCGTTGCATAAAGCTGCATACCTACTGACTATACTTGGATTCATAATTAAATTTCAAAATCTGCTGTTTACGAGCGCATATTCGCTGTGATTACTCCATTTTGTTTCAAGTGTAAGTATTCACTGCTTACACGAAATCTCATTCATATTAAGTTTTACGAAATATCCAACCAAAATAGGAACTCCCATTTTGGGATTTAATTAGGTATAAAAGAGTGTGTGTGTATTGCGTCTGTTTCGGTACAGACACGCGTCAACGGCATTTAAATGTATATTCACACACACAACAACGTAGCGGCAAAGAGTGGGGAAGCAGTGGTTACGTGTGAATAGTTGCGCTGCAGCTTCTTGCAGTTGCTTTGGTGTTGTCGGACGTCACACGGTTGCGTTTGACGGCGAAATGTGGTCAGTGTGAACAAAACTATTTATCTATACTATTATAAAGTTATAAAAATGAACTGTACATTGAAGATATGCAAGAAAAAACTATTGTAAGACACGATGTGGAGGCACTGAAGCGAAAAGATTATTTTTTGGATTTTTTGTATATTTGTATGTGTCGTTGCGGTTTCATCACGCAAAATCGGCTAAACGGATTTCAACTATTTATTATTATTATTCACTTATTTATTTTAAATCTTACGGTAGGTTTTTTACAATATATATATATATAAAGTAAAATACAAAAAGCAAATGCAAAATATAAACACATTATAAAAAACCTAACCTAGGGTGCCGTCGGCAGCGGGGCAGGGCTCAAGCTACCGGTGGTTAGGGCTGCACAGAGAGGAACCTCCTGACAAGTCCAGGATTACTGCCTTCTGTATCTGACCCTTGATCCAGCCTTCTAGCGAGAGTCTCTTAAGATGTTCGTCGAGACTCTTCGCTATAAGACCGTTTACCGAAACGACTATCGGCACAATGATCGTCGAATCAACATCCTACGTGGCGGTCACCTCGTGAGCCAAGTCAAGGTACTTGCTGAGTTTGTCCTTCTCGGCCTTCACGAGGTTCTCGTCATGTGGGATGGCAATGTCGACGAGCATTGCCCGGCGCTTAGATCGATCTACCAGCACGATATCAGGCTTATTGGCTACAATAGTCCTGTCCGTGATGATAGATCGATCCCAATATAGCGTGGCAAGACCATTTTCGAGAACTGGCATCGGTACATACTTATAGTATGGCACCTCAGACCCCACAAGACCGTATTTAACAGCAAGTTGCTGGTGAAAAATCCTGGCTACCTGGTTATGTCTGTGCAAGTACTCGCCGTTAGCAAGATGAGAACAATCGGACATGATATGCCTGAGTGACTCTCCGGGACGGCGGCATGCCCGACAAATGTCGACCGTACCGTCCTTCAGGATATACCTCCGGTAGTTGTTCGTCATGATAACTTCGTCCGCAATTGCACAGGCAAAACCTTCGGTTTCCCCGAAGAGATCCCCGAAACGTAGCCAGTTCACCGACGCGAGCAGATCTACATCAGGCCCTGTAAGGGCCTTGTAGAACCGCCCGTGTAGCTCCTTACTCATCCATACGTCTTTGCGGTCTACGGTGCTAAGCACCGTTGGTCTGCGCCAGTTCTCGTTTGCCAAGGATAGAGAGGTGAGGCCTTTGTCTACTGCCACTACATCGCGATGTATCCCACACTCGTTGTTTAGGAAATACTCCCTGAGACTGCACACCTCGCGATTATGGAGGTCCTTGGCGTTTAAAAAGCCACGGCCCCCACACTTACGCGGGATGTACAGTCTCATAACGGACGAGCGTGGATGTAGCATGCGGTGTGTAGTGAGCAGCAGAGGGACCCTCCTATCCAGGGCGTCCAGCTCAGTTTGGGTCCACCTTAGTATGCCAAAGGAGTAAGTGAGCAGGGGCATCACCCAAGCGTTGAAGGCGCGCGCCTTGTTGCCACCCGACAAAAGACTGTTAAGTACTTTTGTCAGGCGACAAAAAAAGCGCTCCTTCACTGCCTGTGTTAAATTAATATACCTGATGTACAAGAGCCAAGCAAAAATAAAAGTAGTAGTTGGGTATATATTATAGTATTATAATAGATTTCCATTAGCTAGCAAGCAGCGAATAAAAACAAAAGTTAATAAACAACAATTTATTATACCTTTTACTTATTTATTCCACAAATGAAGGGATACAAGGTTGTAATAGAAAGCAATAACTACCTTTGATCGCTTAGATAATTTAGCATGAAACTTATTATAACAATACAAATATTCCTCCATTTATTGTAACCGTAAGGATGTACTTGAATTGGTAATGCTTTTAAAATTAAAGCAATACTTTCCTTCATCACAGTTATCTACTCATAAATTAGAATCCACGTTGTACAATTTGCCAAATAACTATTTGATTTCAATCAAAACTCAATATAGCACTGATACAGTAATTAGGATATTTTATAACAACGTACACGCTAATAAGTTCTATTAAATACAATACACTGAAATAATTACACCAATTTGGTACTTAACTTATTTCTGGGCTGTTGCTCCACTCAAAATGGTGCCGATATTTGACAGACACCCACTTTTATAAACTATACCCCCCATCTCCTTCCAATTTAATCACGGCGGGGGACGGAGAACAACATATTTCCGGTACATCCGGTTAACGTAAAGATGAATCTAACAAATATATTTATGTCTATTAATCTCAATAATTCAATAATATTTTAAGGTATTTAATAAACATTTAATCACAGCAAATTTAGACAAAACAACTAATTTAGACAAAGCAATATTAATGCAATTACATTTCCGAAAGATTCAGTCGGTTGGTTTATTTCAGTTCACAAATATACTTACAAAGTTTGTTTTTATAATTAAATAAGAATGTAAGCATAAGTATGTAATCAAAGCCAACAAAACACATCTACTACAATATTTTTTATATGGCAATTATTACGGTTACGTGCTTTACATTGAGGCCGGTAGGTAGCTTATTTATCTTCTACGAAGTACTAACAAGTGATCAGATTTAAAATTGTGAGATGGTAAGCATAATGACAACTTATTTATTGTATCTAACACCTGCCTAATGTCCCCATCCGCAATACTCAATGCCTGTGACATACCAAGGTACTTGTAAGTTTCAGTTTCGGAGAGAGATAGATCTAAGAGACATTGTCTCGGAAAGCTCTAAATTCGTGAAATTTACAACTTTCCCCCGCTGTACATGCATGACCGCACACTTGTCTACACCAAACTCCATTTTGATGGCGCTACTGAAAGTATCTGTGACTTTCAGTAGCTCCACCAGTTCCGGTCGTTTTGGTGCAAACAGCTTGAGGTCGTCCATGTACATCAGATGAGAAATGATCTCACCCCCTCTCCGAAGCCGGCAACCTAGTCCTGAATCCTTCAGCAGAGTGCTGAGTGGATTCAGGGCTAGGCAGAACCACAGTGGACTCGAACTGTCGCCCTGAAAAATACCCCTCATGATCATTATAAAGTCCTGCGGAGCAGGGCTGGCGTCTCGGCCACCTGGTTGACGAAGGACTGTGGTCCACTGTCTCATACATGCGCCTAAGGAGGATCTTAGAGCTGTATCGACTTTATACAGCTCCAAAATCCTCTCGAGCCATGAATGAGGCACCGAATCATAGGCCTTCTTGTAGTCAATCCAAGCGGCAGAGAGAGAACCCTTGTTCCGCCGAACTTGTTGACAAATGGTCATGTCAATGAGGAGGAGCTCCTTAGTACCACGGGACCCAACCCTACATCCATTTTGAGAGAAGGCCAAAACGTTGTTCGCAACAATATGCGTGTTAATTTTTGCTCTCAAAATAGATGTTAGGAGCTTGTACAGCGTAGGCAAGCACGTAATGGGTCGGTAATTTTTAGCTTCCGTGGTACTACCGGACTTGTAGAGCAAGAAGGTAACACCAGTTGTTAAGAAAGATGGCAGGGAACCAAGCTCGAGGGCTTGTTGGAATTGTGTTTCCTGTCGTTCGTGTGAGCATCGAAACCACTTAACCCAGAAGTTGTGCAACCCGTCCGGCCCAGGACTTTTCCAGTTCTGAGTCGTACGAGCCGCACAACTCACGTCATCGGGGCTGATAGTAACAGCCCCCATGTCTTCGATGGGCTCACACTCGCGCTCGACAACAGTCATCCACTCGCTCTCTGTGTGATTGACTGGCATCGACCAGATACTACGCCAGAAATTAATCATAGCAGTAGGATCCGGCAGCTGCCAGTCGGTTACACGTTGGTCGGTTCCCTCCCACTTTCGGTATACCTTCCTTTCATCGCTCTGGAAGAGGCGATTCTGCTGGAATCGATCCACACGTTCTCTGTAGCGACGGATACGGCTTGCTAACGCATAGACTTTCTGCTTCAGGAAGTCGATGCGCTCCGTGACACAGGCCATGTAATCACGGGAACTGACATCAGTCCCCGCAAATTATTATTATTTTCGGAAGGAACGTTTTTCTCAGCTTTGGGCTGGTAATAACTACATTTACGGGTTATCCACCAAGTAAATGTAGAAGGGTGTAAGTTATTTAATTAAGGAGATTGTGGTATATTAGGTATATTATCATCGGGGTCTAATTGCATGAACTTTCTAACAATTCGGCATGTATTTAGTATAGCGGCTTTCTGTAAAATAATGTAAATAGAAGATTTTAGGCCTAGTAATTTTAAGCTGTGGTGTAAATGTTTTGGGATTTTGTTTGCCTAATATAATATCAGTCAATTTTTTTGCGATTTATTTATGTAGTGATGTTAACTTTTTATACCAATACTTATGTGTTTTGTCTATCCCCGGTGATTTCCAATTGTGTAGTCTCGCTGTAATATTCCTTATGTCTGTTTCTGTGATATCCTCAAATGCCATCTCTTCTATTGTATCCCATTTACTTCTTTCTGTCTCTTTCCAATCTGCTTTGTCGTTATGTTCTACTTGTTCTTCCCATATGTTGCTCCAAAATCACTCAAGCTGTATCTGTGTTGGCATGGATGTATGTGTCTGTGCCCGTTGCGTATTACTGTGCATGTTCCTGTAAAATCCTTTTTCATTTGTGGTAAATAAAATATTGTCATTTTTCCGTTTTTGTGATTTCATATATTTTCTGAGCCTATGTACTTTAAGCGCCAATTTCTGCTTCAATGTATCTAAGTATTCTTCTGGATTTCTATTACCTGTTTCATGTCTAGTGTGTGTAAACCTACTTCTAAATATCTCTTCCACTCTTTTCACTACTTTCCGAGACCTATTATTATTTATGTATTGGGTGAGTCTACCGCAGTCTGCTCTTAGTTTTTCAATATCTTTTTCTAGTTTAACTTGCCACGGAGGCTTATTAATGTCTTTTTTCCTAAAGTTTGTTGAGTGTTCTGATATTTTATAATTCAGCTCTTCAGAGATGACTACCGCTGTGCAGTAAATAAGAGTATGAATGTCTGTTAGTTGCGTGTCGTCAGAAAGGAATCGGTTCAGTATGTCTCGATCAAATAGGCAAACAAATTGAGAGAGTTGATTACTGTATTTTAATTTTGGTAATTTCGGTCTACTAGCTGGGTCCATTCCAGAGTAATTAGCGATTGCAGTATGAAATTTATCAAGAATTTTTTGTACAGTTGGTTCCGTTATAGGGTTGGGGTCAGCTAAGGCTTCTATTTCGTTTTCTAAAGTTAACGTTATAGTTTCAGTTTGGGTGGATCTGTGCGAGATGTCTGATTGTGTGTAAATGGTTTGCTGTGGATAATGTTGTGTATCACCTTGATTAAGCGATGGTGTAGTAGCAGTGGTATTTAAATTATGTTCTATGTCTTCATTTAATTGTGCTTGTAATTCTTCTTTCAGTTGGGCTAGTTCTTGATCACTTAGTAATTTATTTCTAATAATTGCTCTTCTTTGGTCGGATACACGTTGTTCGGTAACTTTAACAGTGGGGTATTGGCGTGAGAAAAGTTCATGCAACTTTTTACGATAACTGGTCATGTCTGTCTCTAGTTTAGTAATGTAGTAGTAGGTGCGCATGATGATTAGGTTTACATCTTTGTTCCAGCTCATGCGCACCCTCGGGTTCCCAGCCTTAGTGGACGCAGGCAAAAAGGCATTCGCCTCCTGCGCAACATCTCAGTCGGGCGTGGGTGCTCTGCGTGAGCTAGCACCCACGGAGGATACTGGTGATGGGATAAATGATGCTGTTGATGGACTGTATGGCTCTACTGTTGAACTTAAATTACTATCGTCATAGTCTATCTGTCTGTCGTCGATTTGGTTGGCTGTAGCATTTTCGGAAGAACCGGAGGGAGCCCGCCTATTCAACTCCTCTCCGCTGACGGTTCGCATACTGTGACACCCAGCGTCAGCTCCAGGTGTGCCCCAGCGATTGCCCTCGGGAAGCGGCCCTAAACGTTTACTTCTTAAGTTCATCTCCATATACATGGGTGCCCAGAGCCATGATTGCCACGCCTGTAAATTTGTATCGTGTGTCCGCCCCCCACGTGAATCTGATGGTCGATTCGGACGTATGGTTGGATTTAGGGGGCTTATTATTATTATTATTATATTATTATTATTGTGGTGTGGTTGTGGTGTAGTTGTGGTACATCTGAATAGACCCTCAACACGCGGTGTGTGTAGGCTCTTACGGCTATTAAGACATCTTGTTTGACGTAATGCGTATATCAAAGAACCAAACAAACGTATTAACCAAATCATTTGTACCCGTGTAGGGTTTGTTTTCCCGCACTCACCCTCCGCAATGCAAATTGTATTCAATCTCGCCATGTCCAAAGGCCCGCAAATTGCGGGGATGGTGTGGCCGACAAATTGCAACGTTGAGCCATTCATGTACAGTCAGCATCAAATAGTTTGTAACGTCGAAAGCGCCAAATATATCGTCACTTATCTTTACCTATGACATTGATATATTTGTCGACGAAAACAATAAAAAGGAGTTGATTTGACTATCAAGATCAAGAGGCACAACACGTACCCACTGCTCCCCTCCGGTCACTGAGGTGGGGCGGACCACATGTTCACGAAACGTCAGGGCCGGGTTCGCGACGAGCGACAGAGATCGTTCGACCGTCGACCGGTGCACACACTTAACTCTGACGGATCGTTGCCTCTTTGAAATTTGTGTTAATGTTAATTAGAGTGTGAATAACGTGATTAAATAACTGTTACGGTGTACAGTTGTCGTTTGATTTATTTCATCCTTGTGGACCGGTTCTCGTCTGCTATCATGCCTTAATCGCAAGGGGATCCAAAGCCGGGGTCTTCATCCGACATATTAATTATCAGTGATCGTACATTTGGTAGTATTTTTGGTGCAACGATCCTTAGTTAGAACCTCCCAAACCCCCAAAAATAAAAGAATGTTTCCTTTAAGAAAAATGAGCTATCCTTAAGGATTTAAGGTAGTTTCCCTCCACGGCCGATAGCTTTTTTCCACCCTGTATATCGCATAATCCGATCCGATCCATCTGATATCGATGTTAATGTAGCGAGTGCCTATAGGCGAGTGTATGATGATTGAAGTATTAAAAAATGGTTAAATGTCTAAACAAAAACCAATAACGACTATCATGTTGATCTTTATTTATTTTAGAATGTATTGCGGCTTTCGGGTTAATTGAGGGCGATGAATGTGTCATCGTGTTTTATTTAATAATAATAATAAAAAGCAGGGCAGCTTGAGGCGAGCTGTTGGGGAGTAGCGACACCAAGTACCTGAGTGCTCCTGGGGGACCCTGACGGAAGGTGTTGGGTCAAGACCCCCACCTCTGGCTTGCCTTAACCGGCCGGCCAGAGTGGAGTCGCTAGAGCTGCGGCTCGAGGTCGGATGTGGAACGTAAGTGGCGAGTTGGCTTCGGTAGAAAGTCCAGTGACCCCTCTCCACCCTTAGCCCTCCGCACCGATGTTACCCTCAGGCCACTATATGTGTCGCTATTTACGGGGGCCCATCTAGCGGTGGGCAAGTCATCGTCTACCAGTGCCTTTATCCATGGGACACTTTTTCCTGGTAGACGTCCGATTGTCTCAAGCAATAGCCCAGTATTTATAGTCCATCATTTCAATCCCATAACCCAGCATATTTAGATCTCATCACTCTCCAATAGTTCTTGCATCTAGCGAGTGTTGTTTCTGTGCTCGTCCCATGATACGGGCAGGAACAGCACCCGCGCGGAGTACACCTTACATTTCATTAAATTGTCGAAAGGGGCTCTACGCGTTGGCTTCGGCTCCGCGCACGCCTCCCAAAGGTCCGGGACACCGCACATTGGTTCAAGGTCGGAATAAAGTCCGAAAATTACAAATCAACTAAAGTTATTTATTTGACTTAAATCTAACAGTAGAATACTTTTACAACCCTATACTGAAAGAATTTTAATTTTGGTGTATTATTTATTTGTAAATAAATAATACAAAACACATGATGCTGAACACTAACTAATTTTCCGTCAAAAAAGTTGTTTCTTTCTGGTAATATATTTCTAAAACCGGCGCTAAAGTATACAAAATGCTATTTTTATTTGATAAACCATATAATAAGGTATTTTTATGTTTTATAATATCAGTAATTTCGGCTATAGGTTTGGGTATGGCTTGGATTAAAACAACATGGTCGTTATTTTGGCAATTTTTAATATTCAATTGGGTATTACTTTCCAGCCTCACCTAGGCTTTCACCAAAAAATAGCACAAATGATACCTTAATTATCCAAAATAATGACCTAATTGATTCCAGCTGCCGGTGCCTGCAATGTTTTGAATAATGACCATTTAACTAAACAGCGTATTTGGAGGTAGGAAAAATAATGACATAGATAAACACATTTATGAGGGTAGTTAATTAACAAATGGCTTGATTTGGATATAAAATGCGTACATTATTGTCTTTTCCTTCATTTACTATTATCAACTCGAGGAAGTTATACTGTTATTATTTATAGTCATGGCAAGTTTCAGCATTTCGTATGCAGATTTAGTCGAAATTGCTATTTCAAGTGACCGGGAAGTGCATAAGTGTATTGAAAACCTGAAAATTAAAAATCCAAATCTTTCAGAAGCAATACTAGACCAAATCTGTATTGAGTTGACTAAACACTTTTTACCTACTTTCACGAAAAAGTGGAAAGCTGCATCAAGGACGCGAAAATATTTTTTTGAAAAAAACAAGGATCGGCTGAGTGGTATGTTTTCAATACATACGGTGCCTTCAGTTTCGAATGCTGATGCTGCCGTAGACGCCGAACCAGGACCTTCAAAACGACTTCGAAATGGTCGTCCAGAAAAACCTTTTGAAGAGTGTTGTAGCCGTACAAAACGAAAAAAAGTGAGAAGTTTATGTGAGAACTATCCCGAAGAGGCGATTTTGTCTGCTGCCGATAAAATTCGACAAAACCCCGTAAAATATCCTGCCTTCAGTCCAGAAAAGGCTTTGGCTTTGATGTTAGATGCGGCTCTAACAAAACATCAGTATGAAGTGCTTAGAAACGCGACGAAAGAAATAGGTTGCGACATTTTTCCTAACTATCATAGAGTCCTTGACTCAAAAAAACAGTGCTGCCCTAAATTTGAACATATAGATGTAACCGAATATTATGCCTGTGTTAGCTTGCAACCATTACTGGACCACACTGTAACCAGGATTTTACAAACAAAAACAGCAGATGAACTTTCAAGCATGAATGAAGATATGACTCTTATTTCCAAATGGGGCTGTGATGGTTCATCTGGTCATAATGAATACAAGCAGAAATTTAAAGAAGAAGACGTCACAGATGCGAACATGTTCTTGACTTCTTTAGTCCCTCTTCGCCTTGCCCATAACAAAGATGACGATACATCTGTGTATTGGAAAAATGAAAGCCCATCTTCTACGAGATTTTGTAGACCGGTACAGTTTCAATTTAGTAAAGAAACAACTGAATTGACCTATAACGAAAGGTCAAGAATGGAATCTGAAATATCCAATTTACATGAGACTTCTGTCTGCATTAGTGGCAAAACCTTTAAAATAAAGCATGAGTTGTTATTCACGATGATCGATGGCAAGATAGCACAAACGGTTACCGATACACAGTCTAATGCTGTTTGCTTTATATGCAAGGCAAGGCCTACAGAAATGAACTTATTAGATCTCGTGCGAAACAAAGTAGAGAATCCTGATGCATTGAAAGTGGGCTTATCGCCGTTACATGCCCGAATTAAATTTATGGAATGTATTTTACACATCGCCTATAGAAAGTCTTTTTGTAAATGGAGTACAAACGCAAACACACGGCCACAGAAAGAAGCAGAGAAAAAGAGAATACAAAAAGAGCTGTTTGACAGATTGGGTTTAAAAGTTGACTTCGTGAAACAAGGTATGGGGTCATCTAATGATGGCAATACTTCCAGGAGATTTTTTAGTAGCCCAAGTGTAGTTGCGGAGGTTACCGGTGTAGATGAAGAATTAATTCGCCTGTTTTCAGTCATCTTACATGCAATTAATTCGGGTGCCACAATAGATGCTGAAAAATTCGGAGATTACTGCAATGAAACAGCAAAAATATATGTTCGCTTATACAAGTGGTATTACATGCCAAACACTGTTCATAAAATACTGATGCATGGAAGTAGAATAATATCAGCTGCTGCTCTGCCAATTGGAATGCTAAGTGAAGAAGCCCAAGAAGCTCGGAATAAGGATTATCGTCGGTACAGATTGTACCATTCCAGGAAATGCTCACGGGAATCTGCGAATGAAGACATCATAAACATGCTATTGACATCTTCAGACCCTTTTATTAATAGCTTAAGGGCTAAACATAACTATAAAAGAACAGAAAGAGAGCATGAAGAAATAAAGGATTTATTATAATTAAGTAAATGTGTTTTTTATATATTTTTTTATTTTCTTGAAGTATATAAGTACCATTATTTAATGTAATTTTATATTATACATCTACTTTGATAATCCTATAAGAGGTATTTAATTTATTTAATAATTATTTTGTATTTGATGGTACATTTTAGATGATTTTAATACAAACTATACACATTTTTTAATGTTTGTTATATTTATTTTATTTATTTTATCTATTTATATTGATAAAATCACATTTCATAACTTTTAAAATGCCCGCCTGTCATAAAAACAATTAATTCCGCGCTCCCATACAACCCGAACCACTGTGCACCGTTGTCCCGTGAGCGGGTGCGACATACACATAATAATAATAAAAGACATTTATTCACTTTTTGCATAGGTACATAATTGGGTTTTGACTTATAAATAGTGAGGTACAGAAGTATGCAATACAATGAAAGGGACGGTGGTTCAGCTAATGTCAGTGCCAAGAGCCCACAAGGACAATTGGTCACCGACGCTGTTATTCTGCCACCCCCGTTACTGAATTTGTGAACAAATGGATTATTTTGTTACATTACAGAGTACACAGGAGTAGTTAGGAGCTGGTAAGCAGTATCATTCGTGAAGCTGGAGTTTTGGCAAAACGTGAATTTTAATTCCTTCGTGGTGAGAGTTCCAACGCACAACGAGAAACTCGCGGCCTACACAAAGGATGAATTCTGGCCGAAAGGTGGTGGGCTACCTGAAAAATCGAATTTGCGTAACACATCGCAGTTACAAACAAGACGGGTGTGGGTGGATAGGTTTTTAGTTTTTTTTGTTGTAAATAATATTGTATAAGGTCTATAAGATATTTATTTATATATGGGTCATTTTGCCTGAAATAAACGATTTAATTAATTTATTTATTTACAAAAAAAACTTAAATAAAACAATTTAACGGATTACATCGCGTATATTATCTGGAAACGTCAGGATCTCAAATGAGATGATATACGCGATATAATCCGTTAAATTGTTTTATTTAAATGAGTAATAATCGCGAAAACAGAAGAAAACTTCTCGTGCAAAAGGCGAACTTAATGGCGTAAGGCAACAGGGTAAGCAAACTGAAGTGGCAAAGGGCACATGAAGAGCCTATGGTCGTTGAAGCGGAAGGATTCTCAAGTGGCGACCGCGTACCGGCAAGCGCAGCATCGGTAGGCCAGCCGCAAAATGGTCGAATGACCCAGGTCATTAGGGTTGCGGGGACTCGTTGGATGCGGGTCGTCTCTATCCGGCCCATGTGGAAGTCTATTGAGAAGACCTGTAGGTATCCAGCAGTGGATCCAATCGCTGAAATGATGATGACGATGATGATGAATTTTTAAATGCTAGGGATTCCCTAACTAGCATACACAAACGCCAACGCGCCATGTTTGTGATATAGTTGAGTGCTTTCGATAAACAAACCTTGTTTCCAGACGAGTTTCCAATCAATTAACCACATCCGTTCTCAATTCTGACGTTAATCTGTACTTATATTATAACTAGCTTCTGCCCGCGACTTCTTCCGCCTTAAATTCGTTTATCGCGGATAAGGGTATTTTTCTTCTATTTTCCGTGATAAAAAGTAGCCTATGTCCTTCCCCGGGACTCAAACTATCTCCATACCAAATTTCATCCAAATTGGTTCAGCGGTTTAAGCGTGAAGAAGTAACAGACAGACAGACAGACAGACAGACAGACAGACAGACAGACACACTTTCGCATTTATAATATTAGTATGAATTATAACCACTAGAAGGCGCCCGCAACTTCGTTCGAAAATTCATAACCCCTCTTTTCTTCGACAGTTAAAAAGATTCCTATAACCACCTGTGGACACCCGTGTACCTAAAATAGTTGAAATCTGTTTAGCCGATGGCGTGATGAAGCCACAACGACACATACCAACATACAAAAATCCAAAAAACATATTTTTCGATTTAGTGACCTCCAAATAGTCCGTAACAATATTTTTTTTATATCTTCAATGTACAGACATTTCATTTTTACAACTTTATAATACTATAGACTAGAAGGCGGGCACCGTCGTTTGCGGAGGAGAAAAAGTCATAACCCCTCTTTTTTTCTTTAGCATAGTCGGGTAAAAAGTATCCTGTAACCATCTGGAGATACCCAGCTACCCGTATACCAAAAATAGTCGAAAATTGCTTAGCCGATTTAGCGTGATGAAGCCACAACGACACATACAAACATACAAAAAACATATTTTTCGATTTAGTGACCTCCAAATAGTCCGTAATAATCTTTTTTTTATATCTTCAATGTACAGACATTTCATTTTTACAACTTAACAATAGTATAGATGTTATTGGTTCACTCTAGAGATTGTCGAATATATGGCTCTGCGAGGATTTGGATAAGGAATTAGGGGCTCAAGTGGGAGCGAATTGCGTGGAAATAATGAGCTCGAGTGCTGAGGAATCAGGGACGTAAGTGCTGTTAAAAGGTCGTAGCTGTTACATTGATAGGTTTCGCCCTTTTAGATTAATGGATTATAGTTCTTATAGCTTTTCCGCGAAATAGAGTCTTGGTTAGGTGTGACAATACATTTTGTTCACATGTGCATATATTTCCAAAAAAAGATGACATCATCAGATGCCTCGTGGAGAGGTAAAACACGAGTCAAGAATTATACTATCTGGCCCCTGTTTCACAATCGTGACAAATGTCGTGTGACAGCGACAATTTCATGTATATTGCCTGCCCAGTATAAAGTAAGGAGATGTATCGAGCTTGCGGGGTTCACCGTGAACATAAAATTGTCGTTGTCACCTGACAATTGTCACGATTGTGAAATAGGGGCCTGGTGGTGGTTTTTTTTTGTGGAAACCGCTTGACAATATGCGCATATGAGCACAATTTATTGTCACATGTAACCAATATATTTTCGCGGAAAAGCAAAGGAACTATAATCCATTATTAACGCCTCAATCTATCAATTATTTCACCCTTTTACTTACCTTTTTAATTTGACGAGTTTACTTACCGGTGTATCAGAATACACTGAAATCCGAAAACGGAGTTAGTATGGCAACATCCCGCTCACTCAAATACAGCTTTACATGAAAGCGAGAGGGACGGCACGTTACGAACTTCGAATTTCGAGTTTCGGAGTAACTTCTGTTTCTTCTGTTGTGTATCTTGGACGGATTGACTGCTTTGATTTAGTTTAAATGTGTTTGAGAGATGATTTAATCCAGAATGTTCTGAAACATATTGAATTCTGTTGAGCCATTTGTTTTTTTTTATAAGTGCATCGGGTTTTCTTTATTACGTTTTTTTTTTTATAATAAATAATAAATTTTACACAAATTGAACAAGTCCCATGGTAAGCTCAATAAGGCTTGTTTTATGGATACTAGACGACGATATATTTAATAGATATATTACTTGTATACAGAAATATCCAAGACTCGGGAACAAATATTTATGCTCATCACACAAATATTTGCCCTTACCGGTGAACCCAGGACCTCAGCTTCGCAGGCAAAGTTACTGCCACTGAGCTAAACCGGTCGTTACTTTACTATGAAAAGGCCAGAAAATCGTGTGTACTAAATATAGCGTACACTTTTCTTGCACGGAAAATAGACGATAGAAAGTATAAATAAGTTTCTGACAGGAATTTAATTTTTGAGACAAACTTTTATTGCCGACTTCTCTTTGAACACCCGTCAATTAAAAACAGAAAACTGCTAAAAGGTCGCCACTCAGCTTAATGAATCAATGTAAAGGAATTTATTTCGTGACGCTGGTTTTCAGTGAAGCCTGTTAGTTACCAGGG
The DNA here is from genome assembly GCA_905404275.2 of Hedya salicella. Classification (NCBI taxonomy): domain Eukaryota; kingdom Metazoa; phylum Arthropoda; class Insecta; order Lepidoptera; family Tortricidae; genus Hedya; species Hedya salicella. Next base: position 25,170,698 of record FR990106.1, on the reverse strand, counting down.
AGCCAAAACACATTCACGATCGCGAGCCCGCTCAGTGGGCGTTTTGCTCGTAGCAAGTTTTCGCTACATACGGTTTTTCTCTTGTTATCGGCTACGAGCGTAGCCAGCGCTACGAAAATGTCGGTTGCCAAAGTGTTCTTGTAAGATTATTGGCGTAAACAAAAATGATGCGAGTGGTTAGAAATCCCTTCAGATATAAGATAAGCTATAGGTAGAGAAAAAATAAAGTGGTAAAATATGCGAATGGGATAAATACCACTCTTGTCACTTGTCACTTGGAAATAGTGATTTTCGGAATATACAGTACACACTCAAAAAACTACACTAACGAAAAGGCGTATTTCCACGGCACTTACATCTTTTTGCTGAGAAGCGCAGTTTTTCGGTAATAACTCAATAACGGTATATTTCGATCAAAATATTGTTTTTTAAAGATCTTTGGATTGTTTTCCACATTTTTTGGACATAAGGTTTAGAAAAAAGGGGCAGGGGGGAGGGGGAAACAATTTATGTTACTTTCGGAGCGATTATTTCCGAATATATTCATTAAATAAATAAAAAACTTCATTTTAAAATATTTTTAAAAGAACTGTCGAAATATGTGCCAGACTTTAATATTTACTGATATTTTTAGTTTCGGTTATCGGTTACATGTATGGATTGCCCCCCCTAGAAATATTTTTTTCTTATTTAACTAT